>CANIUD010000239.1:725000-730807 GCA_947470075.1 Closterium sp. Yama58-4
CCTCCTGGCTCCCTCTCCGTCTGTCCCACTCCCAGGCGCAAAGCTAACGGAGTTGATAGGGTCGCACATGTACATGGCGCCAGAAGTGATCAACAAGAGCTACAGTGCCGAGGCCGACGTGTGGTCAGCGGGAGTGGTCCTATACGTGCTTCTGGCCGGCGTGCCGCCCTTCTGGGCCTCCACAGAATCCGGAGTGCTCCATGCAATCGTATCCAAGCCCCTCAACTTCTCCTTCCCTCCATGGCCTTCTATATCCGCGGAGGCAAAGAACCTTATAAAAGAGATGCTTAAGAAAGATCCGGCGGAGAGAATCACACTGGATGCTGTGCTTGGTAAGTTCACCTTTTACTAAGCATCGTAAGTTACACTACTAAACACTTCTGCTCTGTCGTTTACTACCCCTTGTCGCCCCCGTAAGTTAACGACCCTCTAAGCACTGCTAAGTTTTTGAGCTTTACCTCTCCCTGAGCACTGCTTTTCCTCTTCCGCCTCATACAAGCATCCTCCCCCTGTTGCATGAGTTCCAGCTTCCCAATTGTTCCTGTTGCGTCCCTCAGCACTCCTTTTCAATTGACCCTCAAATCAAATCATATCCTCATTTTCTCATGACCTTGCCATCCTTCCTCTCCCCAACATTTCCAACACTCACCCCCCTTTTTCCCTTCTCTCCTTCTCCCTCCCTCCCCCTTCCCTCCTCCCTCCGTTTTCCTCCCTTCCTCCCGCCCACCACAATCCCTCTCTCTCCGTACGTACGGCACGTGCTCCTCCATTTCAGAGCATCCTTGGATCACGTCTCACACTGCGCACGTGTGATACCCTGTCCATTCAGTTCAGATAGAGTATAAACACTTCCTGTCACTTGCAACCCTGTTACACACCTCCACCCCCACCACCGCCCTCCTCCCCCCTCCCCCCTCCTCCACCGATTTCATCTAAATCAGTGTAGGGAATTCCCCCTAATTCTGGCACCATATTATCGGCACATAAATGTTTGCTTATTACCAAACTCCCGTACAAAGCTTAGCTGACATTGGCTTGGCGTCTTGCCCTCAATAGTGCAATCTCTCAATCTCGATTGTTGCTCAATTGCAACACATCAACTACCGGTTTTAGCGTTAAACAACAAAAGACCTGAGCCCTGAGTACGGATATCAGCAGCAGCGTTCCAGATTTACCATGACACCTTAATTCCTCCCTCGCCACCTGCATCACGACCCCGACCGCCCTCACCACCCGCCGAACCCTCTCCAACCACTTCCAACTCCTCCTTTTGCCCAAACAACTTCTCATAAGCAGTTTCCTGGGGAATACCCTCGCCTTCATCCTCAACCGCCCGCTTCTCCAGCCCTTCCAGGAACTCCATGGTGAGTACGTCCGGCCAAGGGGCTCCAAATGGAGCTTCAGGTCCTGCCACCCAGCCCAGATGGCCGCCGTGGGATGTGCCGACAAGCATTGTGAGGGGGTTTTGCTGGAAGACAAGAGGGAACAGGGAGTGAATTCGAAAGGAATTGAGAGTTTGTCGAGCCAAGGGGTTCCAAAAAGAGCTTCGGGTCCCGCCACCCACCCCAGATGGCCGCCGTGGAATGTGTCGACAAGCATGGTGAGGGGGGTGTTCTGGAAGTTGTGAGGGTACAGGAGACAGGAAAGGAACGACAGAAAGGTTTGATGCATCTCCAGGGGAATGCCCTTGCCTTCATCCTCAACCGCCCTCTTCTCCAGCCCTGTGAGGTGTGCCGATAAGCATTGTGAGGGGGTTGTTCTGAAAGCCGAGAAGGAAACGGGTGTATTTCAGCACAAGATGGAAAGCCAATGCATGTAACGACATGCGTTGATATAAGGGTGTATGTTATGTTGTTCATTGCAAAATCAGCCATTATAGCTTTCTGTGATTCTGTGAAGGAGACTTGGACGTAGAGCTTGTGCATCCAGTGCAGTGCTGTGGCATGGAGGGTCACATCACATACATTCCATGCCATCACATGCAACCCCGTGTCACCACACACCACGGCTTGGCATCGCAAGGGATGTTAATGCAAAGGTGCAAGAACATGTTACCTCAATATCAGCATACGGAATGCCTTCTGCAGTCGTGATGAGATCAAGCAAAGCCTGGAAGACATGACTTTAACGTCGACTCAAAGGTCACATGCCATCACAAGCCATCACAAGCCATCACATGCCATCACATGCCATCACATGCCATCACATGCCATCACATGCCATCACATGCCATCACATGCCATCACATGCCATCACATGCCATCACAAACCATAACATGCCACCAAGCGGAACTGGATGCCAAATGGCAAAAGAGCATGGTACCTCAATAGCCTCGTACGGAATGCCGTCTGCAGGTGCAATGGGATCATCCAGCGCCTGGTCGGGGAGAGAACACCGAGACGCGACCGTGGGGCATTGGCAGCGGAGGCAAACGAACAAGGGCGGAGAACATGGGTTGCTTGCTTGCATGCGAGGAGAGAACGCACAGAGGCGATTGTGGGGCATTGACAGCAAAGAAGAACGAACATGGCCAAGGGAAAATGGTTGCGAGGGTTAAACAAGATGAAAATAAGAGGGAAACAAGGACACGAGAAACCAGAGTTGGTCTGGTTTCTGAATGCGAGGAGCTGGCATTAGCATGGTTGACATGAAGGATTACCGAGAAAAGACTAGGTGCCTCTCGCACTGTCGAGCTTTGAGAACGTCCCAGAAGTTGACATGATTGACGTCAAGGACTACCAAGACTGAATGAGGTGGCGAACAATGAGGCATGATTGACTCACACAATGTTTCCTGATGGAAGCGAGCCATGCCTCTTTGGATTGTTGAAGGTTAAAACCGAGACGTTGAGAACCACGCTTTTTGTTCTTGTTCTTTTTGGAAGCGGAGAGAGGCGGGAACTCTATTGCACGTGAGAAGAGCAGAGCTGAACGCAACCCACCTGAACGCAGAGCAGAGGCAAGCGCACGTCCTTGATGCTTCGACTGCTGCTGGCATCACTGTAATAGGCGTCCACTGAGGGATAGCCGAATGAGACTGAGGGGGAAGGATGGGATGGGAGAGACGGGAAGAGAAAGGGGTGCTGAGGTGACCTTTAAACGGCATCGAAAGCGAGTAAGGGTGAAAACAACTAAGAGTCAGCGAACAGAAAGGGGGAAGGCTTGCAGGCCCGCTGCTAAACCTTGCCGGCCGCTGCTAAGCCTTGCCCGGCTTTGTGAACCAACGTAAGCCATGCCATAGCTGTAAGCCTTGATTTTTTTTGGCTCCTCGCTCACCTGTAAATTCTGCAGCCGTGTACACTTCTTCAACCGTGTGGGCCTTCTTCCCGCGTGAGTTTTCTTCCCGTGTGAGTCTTCTTCCCGTATGGGCATTTTTACCATGTGGTGGACCTTCTTCCCGTGTGGGCCTTCTTCCCGTGTGGGCCTTCTTCTCTGTGGGCCTTCATACCGTCACCATTCAGATTGAAGAAGGCCCACACGGGAAGAAGGCCCACACGGTTGAAGAAGGCCCACACGGTTGAAGAAGGCCCACACGGTTGAAGAAGGCCCACACGGTTGAAGAAGGCCCACACGGTTGAAGAAGGCCCACACGGTTGAAGAAGACCACCCCACCCACTATTGTTATCACCACTACTGAGATCCCCATTGCTGTATACAATACCCCATTCTCTTCTCGCCCCACACAACCATACCTCACCACACCACACCCCACCCCACCCCTCCCCCACGCACCTCGTGTGAGCCCCACATCAAAGTCACGCACAGTCTTGGCCCGTGCAACGAGCGCAATGTCGTACTCGCCCCCCAGGCCCTCAAACAGAGGCGCGTGGCTGGTGGGAGCGAGCAGAGTGGGGGTGAACGAGGGGCGCACAAAGAGGATTTGCCTCGTACGATTTGCCTCGTAGGATTTGCCTCGTAGGATTTGCCTCGTAGGATTTGCCTCGTAGGATTTGCCTCGTAGGATTTGCCTCGTAGGATTTGCCTCGTAGGATTTGCCTCGTACGATTTGCCTCGTACGATTTGCCTCGTACGATTTGCCTCGTACGATTTGCCTCGTAGGATTTGCCTCGTAGGATTTGCCTCGTAGGATTTGCCTCGTAGGATTTGCCTCGTAGGATTTGCCTCGTAGGATTTGCCTCGTAGGATTTGCCTCGTAGGATTTGCCTCGTAGGATTTGCCTCGTAGGATTTGCCTCGTAGGATTTGCCTCGTAGGATTTGCCTCGTAGGATTTGCCTCGTAGGATTTGCCTCGTAGGATTTGGCTCGTGCAACGAGCGCAATGTCGTACTCGCCACCTAACCCCTCAAACAGGGGGACCCAGGGGGGGGGGGGGGGGGGGGGGGGGGGGGAGGGGAGGGGAGGGAGCGGGAAGAGATGGAGAATCTGAGATGCCTCATATGCCTTGGCTCGTGCAACGATTCTACGTCATACTCGCCTCCAAGCCCCTCAAGAAGAGGCGCGTGGGTGGTTGAAGGGGGGAGCAGGATGGAAGAGTGCGGACATTTCGGGAGAGCAGAGACGAAGAGAAGAGTGGATAGTGCAGCAGATGTGTAGAACAATGTGAGTGTAGAACAACGTGGGTGTAGAACAACAGGGTGTACAACACATACTTGGCGTAAATACTCCTCAGTGTCGATCCCAGCCTTTGATCATAGAAGTTGTTGAATCCGATGTGGAAGTTCCGATCAGCCAGCACGAGGTCAAAGGGATTGCAGAGCGACACGGCTCCTGACAGAGGCACCTCCTCTCCCTCCTGCCCATGGCCAGTGGTTAGGGGTGGGCGCATGGAAGGTCATGAGAGTCGGGCTGGGGGCAGGGCGGGCATGCATGGTTTTCCATCAGCCAGCACGAGGTGGAAAAGTATGCAGAGAGACACGGCTCCTGACAGAGGCACCTCCTCGCCCTCCTGTGGGGAATCAATGATGGTCGTATGAAGGGGCAGGTGGGGGCATGGACGAGAAAGCCAGGAGAGTAGTGGTGGGGGCAGGGCGGGCATGTGTGGGCTCCTATCAGCCAGCACGAGGTCGAAGGGATTGCACAGCGACACAGCCCCTGACAGAGGCACCTCCTCTCCCTCCTGTGAAGACCAAATGATTAGGGATGGGCGCATGGAAGAGGCATGTGTGGGCTCCTATCAGCCAGCACGAGGTTGAAGGGGTTGCACAGCGACACGGCTCCTGACAAAGGCACCTCCTCTCCTTCCTGCAGTGATCAGTTATGTGCATACACGGAGGAGCAGATGGGAGCATCGACGGGTCACACACACCTGACCAATGTACAGCAAAAGAATGTTGGCGGCCAGGGACCAGCCCGTCGCATAAAGGTGCGAGAGTGAGTGGGTGGGGTTCACTTCGCATGGCACGGACCCCTTCCATGGTCCTACGGATTCACCTGAGCAATGTATCGCACGAGGATGTTGGCCCCTAGGGACCAGCCGGCGGCATAGAGGCGCGAGAGCGGCTGTAGCGCTGCCACGTGGCGCACCACCTGCCGTAGATCCTCGGTGAACGATGCGGAGTAGAACTGCCAGGTGGTGGGATGGGGGTGGAGACGAGGACAGTGGAGGGAGGGGCAAGTTTGAGTCGAGACTTTAATAAGGTGCACCCGAAGCCAGAGCTGGGTAGAGCTGGAGACAGGGGAGAGAAGGAGAAAGGGGGAGAGGTTAAAGGGCTGGAGAGGGGGGAGAAGGAGAAAGGGGGAGAGGTTAAAGGGCTGGAGAGGGGGGAGAAAGGAGAAAGGGGAGAGGTTAAAGGGCTGGAGAGGGGGAGAAGGAGAAAGGGGGAGCGGTTAAAGGGCTGGAGAGGGGG
>CANIUD010000240.1:0-302500 GCA_947470075.1 Closterium sp. Yama58-4
CCTCCTCCTCCTCCTCCTCCTCCTCCTCCTCCTCCTCCTCCTCCTCCTCCTCCTCTTTGTTACAAGACAAATGAACCCGTCTCCATGCGCCGTATTTCCCCTCCTTCCGTTCTCTCCCACCCTCCCATCTTGTTGGCACTGCAGGAGGATGATGCGCGGGCCAGGGCGAGGGACGTGCAGGCGTGGCTGAGGCGGCGGCGAGATGAGGCGAGGGACAAGGTAAGACTGCTGGGGGGATGGTGTGGTGCGGTGTGGTGCGGTGCTGTGTGGAGTGGTGTGTGGCATGGGGTGATGTGAGATATGGGATGGTGAGCAGCGGCATGACACTGCACTGCACACATTCATGCCTCCAATGTCATGCCGCTCTCCGCCTGTTCCTTCGTCCGCGCTGCACTTGCATACCGTGCCCACTTTCTTGTTCTGACTGACCCGTGCTCCCTGTGCGCTGCATCTTGTTTCTCTGTGATAAGAAGTGCTCCTTCTGTCTTCGTGGCTTTTGTTGTGTGCTGTGGTGTGCTGTGAGGCAGCTGACGGCATTCGGAGGCCAGAAGGTGACGCAGCTGCTGAGGCAAATAGAGATGAACATCAGGAGGTTCAGGCGCCCGCCCATCGGCCCCATCGGAGCTCATTTGGTGATTTACCCACGCTCATGCCCCATACCCCATGCCCCATGTCCCATGCCCCATGCCCCATACCCCATGCCTCATGCCTCATGCCCCATGTCCCATACCCCATACCCCATGCCTCATGCCCCATGTCCCATGCCCCATACCCCATGCCCCATGCCCCATACCCCATGCCTCATGCCTCATGCCCCATGTCCCATACCCCATGCCTCATGCCTCATGCCCCATGCCTCATGCCCCATGCCTCATGCCCCATGTCCCATGCCCCATGCTCCATCCCCCATGCTCCATGCGCATGCCCATTTCCATGCTCACGTGTGTACTCATGCCCATGCCCACGTTGCTGATGTGCCCGTCCCTTGCTATAAAATGCAGTGGTAGTCCCACTCTCCCCTCGCTCCCCCCACCTCCACCCTCCCCCCCCCCCACAGTCACTGGAGTCAGCGCACTACAGTCTGGCGGTGGAGGTGGCGGTGGGGCGAATGCTGGACTCCTTCATAGTCTCCTGCCTTGAGGACTACCATGCGCTCGTTCAACCATTTCCCGCCTGTGTCCTCTCGTCCCCACACTCCCACAGTCACTCGAGTCAGCGCACTACAGTCTGGCGGTGGAGGTGGCGGTGGGGCGGATGCTGGACTCCTTCATAGTATCCTGCCTTGAGGACTACCAGGCGCTCAAGCGCCTTGCAGCCTCCATCAACTTCCACAACCTCACTGTCGTCACTTACGGCTTCGACCTCCCCCCGTATGCCCTCGCCCCCCCCCCCCCCACCCCCGGCCGTACATCTCCCCCTCCCGTATCTGTCTGTTACGGCTTTGACCTCCCTCCATATGCCCACTTTTACCCTTCCCCCGTATGCCCTCTCTCCACCATCCACTTGTATGCCCTCTCTTTCCCCCTTCTCCGGTTTGCCACTCGTTTCTCCCTCCCGCTGTACGCTCCACTTGTATTTGCTCTCCACCCCACTCTTTCTTTCCACTTGGTTCCTATTGCCATTTTCCCCAACACATGCTGCCCCCCTCTGAAGGTATCTCGAACCCCTCTTCCCCCGTAACCTTCGTTTCTAATCAATCCTTTCTAGAAACGCATGCTCCTCCACCTTCCCACTTTCCTGCCTGCCTTGGTGACCGCTGCAGCCCTTTCCTTTCCTCTGCCCGCTCCCCCCTGGTGCAGCATAGAGCCTCCTGCGCACGTGCTGCCACCTGAGGGGCTTGTGACTGTGCTGTCTGTGCTGAATATCGCCAACCCGGTCGTGCGCAATGTGCTCATCGACCAGGTACGCCGCTTGGAATGACACAAGTTTGAAGGCGCCTCAAAGATGGTCTACTGTTGAGGCGCCTCAAAGATGGTCTTATTGCGGTGCTGTCCGTGCTGAATATTGCCAACCCGGTCGTGCGCAACGTGCGCATCGACCAGGTACGCCCGCCCGAGCTGAGCCAATTCTTGAGCCGCCTCAACTCAAAACATGTGACTGTGCTGTCTGTGCTCTCAGCGTCGCCAACCCTGTCGTGTGCAACATGCTCATCGAGGTACGCCCGCCCGAGCTGATTCTTGACGCGCCTCAAAACATGTGATCGTGCTGTTCGTGCTCTCAGCGTCTCCACCCCAGTTGTGTGCACCATGCCCATCTCCCTATCGTGTCCTCTTCCCCTCTCCCCCTCACGCTCTCTCCTTCCCTCTCCTCCCCTCTCTCTGTCTGCACGACTCCCACCAGAGAGGAGTGGAGACGACAGTGCTAGTGGGTGGCTTTGACGAGGGCAAGGAGGTGACCTTTGAGGCGCCTCAAAAGTCGTTCCACCCCTGCGTGTCCCCTTCCCCTCAGGCAGGAGTGGAGATGACAGTGCTAGTGCGTGACTTTGACGGGGGCAAGGAGGTGGCCTTCAGCCGAGCGCTCGTGTCCCGCGTCAGGGAGTGCATCACGCAGGACGGCATGCGCCTGTCCGTGCCTCTCCTCTCCTCTTCTCTTCTCTCCCCTCCTCTCCTTTCCCTTCCCCCTCGCCTCCCTCCATCCATCCCTTTATCAGCTCCCGAATCCATCCTCCCATTCAAGTTTCCATTACTTTCCTACACTATGCTCCCAATCCGCGCTTCCACTGCCTGTGTTTTTTTTTTTTTTTCCCTTTTCTTTTTATTTTCTTTTCTGCCCTTTGCGCGCGGGCCCCTGTCCTCTTGCCTCTTTTTCTCTCCTTCCTTTTACCCCTGCCAGCAATGCCACATTCTTTCTGAATCACCTCTCTCTCCTCTTCCCAATCGCATCCAACCCCACCGGGTGGCGTGGCACCCACACATGCCCGCCCCACCCACCCCACCCACCCCACCCACCGCCCCAACGTTGCAGCTTCTTGCGAGGGAATCAGGTTGTGATCTTACCATGCAACTGCAGCCTGTGAGGCACGTTTTGGAATTGCCAAGAAATCACTCCCACCATCCCTCCCACCCCACCCCACCCACCCTCATCTCAACCCCGCTGCAGCTTCATGCGAGGGAACCAGGAGGTCAGCTTGCCGTGCAAGCGCAACATGAGGGGCGGGCGGCTGGGCTGCAACTTGGAAGAGGACGAGGCGAAGGGGCGAGAGGAGGAGGAGCGGCTCCTCTCCTCCGCAGAGCAGCTGCGCAGGCAGAGGGAGGCGGGGGAGCGGGAGCTGCGGCGCAAGCGGGAGCAGTTGCAGCAGCTGCAGATCGCGCAGGGCGATGCGGAGCGCGTGGTGCGCATGGCGCAGATTGAGCTGCGGGAGGTGCGGCACCAGATGCTGGCTGCGCAGCAGTTTGAGTCGCAGGTCAACGTGTCCGACCTGGAAGAGGAGCTGGAGGTGCGCGCTCACCAGTGGGGGAGAGAGAATTGAGGTGGCAGGAAGCGAGGAAGGGGAATCGGTGGGATGTAGAGTGGTGTCCGTGAAGGAAAGGGATGGATGGGAGGGAATTGTGCACAGGAGATGCTGCTGCTCCTTGTGAGGTTGCATCTTTGCCTTCTCATTCAACTCGTACAGCTTCCGGCATCTGAAAAAGCTGTAATCTGGTCGCCTCCAGAATGCACAATCTTACACTCCTCTTTTCTCTCTGTGCTGTGTGCTGCTGTGTGGGTGGCAGCGTGTGGAGGCGGAGGCGGAAACAGAGAGGGCCGTGTGGGAGGAAGAGAAGGGGCGACTGGAGCAGGCAAAGGAGGAGGAGCGGGTGGTGCTGGGGAACAAAGGACGACTTGAAGGTGCAAGGGAGTGAGGGTGCAAGGGAGTGAGGGTGCAAGGGAGTGAGGGTGCAAGGGAGTGAGGGTGCAAGGGGGGGGAGGATGAGAATCTCGTTTGCAGCTGGTATGAAAGGGCGGACATGGGTATGAAAGATTGTAGCACCGTGAAAGCAATAGAGTAACTTGTGGCAGCAGGACCTGTGGTGGATGGGTTTGCTCCCATTGCCATCAGAAGCATGCACCCGGTTCGAAGAAACTCACCCCAATAATCATATTCTCCTCCTCTTCCTCCTTTCCCTCACCTTCCCCGTCTACCCCGTCTCCCTCTCTTTCCCGCACCTTGCTCCGTCCTCCTCCCCTTTGTGTGTGTGTCCGTCTCCTGTGTGCGTGTGTGTGCTCGCCAGAGGAGCTAAGGGCATTGGACGAGGCGTTGGGAGGGGCCATGGAGCGAATGGACCAGCTCACCACACAGCAGCGCAGGATGCAGGCGGTGCGTCGCTTCACCTCCCTCGCCCCATCCGTTTCCCTCTCCCTTTCCCTCTTGAGTCAACTCAAAAGTCACCATGGAGCGAATGGACCAGCTCACCACACAGCAGCGCAGGATGCAGGCGGTGCGATGCCTCTCCCTTGCCGCACCCCTTTCCGTCTCCCTTTCCCGCTTCTTCTCCCTCTGCTGCTCCCCTTCCCTCTCCCTCGCCCCAACCTTCTCCTTTCCCTCTCCCTCCCCCTGCCCCTCGTCTGTGGTACCAAACACACTCATTGGGCTCTTGGTTCTCGTCTGGCTCTTGGTTCTCGTCTGGCTCTTGGTTGACTCGCCAAGGGGTTGTTGGGAATCAAGGGAATGAAAGACATCACCTCAGAGGTTTTTTTGGCTCTTGGGGGAACTACTGGTAGAAGTGGTACGGGCGCTCGTTATTTTTAAAACAGGGGTGACGTTGAGTGCATGGCAGAGAGGGGGAGGGAAGGGGAGGGAAGGGGAGGTGTGTGTAGCGGATGTATTGTTCTGGTGTATGGCCCTGCTTAGTGTCTTCACCCCAACCTCCTTTCTCCGCTTACAATACAGCGACCTGACCTGACTCCTGGCGTGGGTTGTTGCATGCGTGTGTGTGTGTGCATGTGTCCATGTGTGCGTGTGCCCGTGTGTACTCGTGCACGTGTGCATGCATTGCAGGCAGTGAAGCGGCTAACAGACGAGCTGCAGCGCCTGCAGCACACTGTGGGAGCGAGCGACGCAGACATAGAGCAGAAGAGGAGTGACGCACAGGTGACTGACTGTTCCCATTGCGAGTTCCCATTGCGAGTTCATTCAAACACGCCCTGCTTTCATCCCTTCTCACCTATTCTTGTATCTGCGTACCCTTTTCATCTTCCTCCTTCCCCCTCTCTATTCCCCCCCTCCCATTTCCCTCCCCTCCCCACCCATTTCCGCCACCTCTTGCGTCCTCTCTCCCCGCCTCCCCTTCACCCTCTCCCTCTGATACCCGGCGTCCTCTCTTCTTTGCCGAGTTGACTTTTGAGTCGACTCAAAAGTTCCCTCTGACACCCGGCATCCACTCTTCTCTGCCCCTGTGCCTTTTGAGAAATCTCAAAAACACTCTTCTCTGCCCCTGTGCCCCATTTGCAGGCGAAGCGGCAGCAGGCGGCGGTGGTGTGTGAGGAGGAGGAGGGGCAGCAGGAGGGCGAGGAGGTGATGAATTCAGAGGACCTGAGAAAGCGCCTCATTCGCCTGCGCGCCGAGCTGCCCAAGGACTACCATGCCGTGTGAGCGAGGGGGGGGGGGTGGAGGGAGGGAACTGGGGTGTGGGGGAGTGAGGGGAAGGGGTGTGAGAGTGATGTAGGGTTTGTGGTGAAGGGAATGGGGAAGCAGGAAGTAGCGAGCGACTCATTCGCCTGCGTGCCACGCTGCCCCAGGACTACCAGGCCGTGTGAGAAACAAAGGGGGCGGAGGGGGGGGGTTGGGGGGGGGGTAGTTATAGGTGGAAAGCAACAGTGGGAGTGAAACTGGGCGTGTGGAGTCGAGCATACAGGACATTCCTATCAGAATTTAACATCCGTTGTGATTTCTTGCTTCAATGGGGTTTCATTCACGATATCCTGAATGTCACAAATCCTTTTCCTCTAGTTTCTTCAGCTGCGAATATACCCTTCCATTTTTTTTGCGGTACCACATAAGTATTGCTCAGCTAGAAAAAGCGCATCAACGTCAATTATGTACAAAGGGGGCCAAAAATCTAGTACAAAGTGCACCCAAGTGCACACCAAGCGACACAACTCCATCCTTCTGCGTGTCACTCAATAAAGCTCTTCTCGCTCTTTTGAGGCGTCTCAAAAGCCATCCTTCTGCTTGTCACCCAAGCTCTTTTCGCCTTTTCTCTGTCCTTCTCGCCCCTGGCTGGCTGTCCCCGCAGGCTGGCCCCGGAGCGGAAGGAGGAGCTGCAGCACAGGGCGCAGAAGCTGAGGGGACGCTACACTGCCACCAGCAACACCATCCGCCTCATCTCCCTCCGCCACGAGGTGAGAATGCATGTGCACTGTGGGGGTCAGGCAAACGCGTGTTGCGCCGTGCATTCTTTATTCGCCTGATAGGCCTTACGTCTGGTTTTTTTCCCTTAATGATTACTCCCAACTTCGTCGCTTTGTTGTTGTTATTGTTGCTGTCATTGTTGTTGTTGTTGTTGTTCCTGGTGGGAGAGCAAGTTAAGCACTGAGGTACGAAGCTTGTTCCATCCTTCCATCCATCCAGCCATCATCGACCCACCAATTCATCCCTCTACCCATCCACCCACCCATCCACACACCTCTCCACCGAACGACAGCAATTGGAGAAGTCACTGGGAAAGCGGGTGAATGCACTCAGGATTGACTCCAACCGGCTGGGCCAAAACCTGGACTGGACGTGAGTGTCAGCCTGTCGGGGCATCGGGAGTGGGGGTGGGGGTGTGTCTAGGAGAGGGGTGGGAAGAAGAGAAGGAAGATTGGGGGGCATATGCTGGCATATGCAAGATGTACAGTGGTTGGGTTGGTACGGAACATGGGAGTATGCGGGTTGGCATTGGGGCATGGGAGGGAGTGTGCGACTAAAACGGAACTGGCATTGCATACAGGTGAGCTTCCTCCCTCACCATGACCACCTTTCAGAGCATTCATCTTCTCTTCCTAACGCATGCTAGCTATCTACCCATTCAAGTTGATCCCCACACATCCCCCTCCTTTTGTCAGAGCACCCTCTTAAACCCTCCGCCATCTCCCTCCCTCCAACGTCCTTCGCCTCCCTGCACGCAGGTTTCAGGATCATCTGAGCAGGAAGCGGTACACAGGGCATGTGTTGGTGGATCACACCCAGGGAACACTCACTCTCGAGGTACGTGCCTGCCAGCTGAGCTTTGAGTCGTTGACTCAAAGCTCGTCTCATTTCACGCAGGAAGTGGTACACGGGGCATGTGTCGGTGGATCACACCCAGGGCACACTGACTCTCGAGGTACGTGCCTGCCAGCTGAGCTTTGAGTCGTCGACTCTAAGCTCTTCTCATTTCACGCAGGAAGCGGTACACGGGGCATGTGCTGGTGGATCACACTCAAGGCACACTCACGCTCGAGGTGTGTGCTGGCATGGTGGGACGGAATGAGTGGGTGGAGGGGGGGGATGAGTGGGTGGAGGGGGGGGATGAGTGGGTGGAGGGGGGGGGGGATGAGTGGGTGGGATATGAGATTTGCACTTTGTGCGGGGTGAATGGTTCGGGTGTGTGGGTTGATTGGTTTGAAGGTTCTTTTTTTCTCTCTCTCTCTCTCACATACTGCCGTTTAACAGCTCATGTCTGCCTTCCCCATCTGCCCCTCCTTCCCTCTTCCCTCGCCCCCTGGCCCCCTGGCCCCCCTCCCCTCATTGTCCCACTGCTGACGTACCGCAGATTAACACATCCACTGGCGCAGTTAGTGATGTCAAGGCTCTATCAGGTACTAACGAAGCCCCATCTGGAGGGGGAGATGATGATGAGAGGGGGTGTGGATGCGACGAGAGAGTAGGGATGCTGGCATGCTGAGGTCATTGTGGGACTGGTTACTTTCAAGGGATTCTTGCTAAGGGGTAGCCGTGGCATCGAAATGAGCAGCTGTTTTAAAGGTAAAATCAACTCTTCGGCACATGGAGATGCTGTCCAAATGCTGCTGAAGTGCACGTGTGCATGCGCCTGCACTGCCTGCTGTGCTCGTCTCGACCTCCCTACTTGTAACCCCAGCCACCGGCACACTCCTGCTACAAGCACACTCCTTCCACACACACACACACACTCCTGCCACAGACACTCTGCCACGCCGTCCCTTCACTCGCACTAGTCCTCTCTCACACTCTACTGGATCCCCCCTTGTCCTCCGTTTTCCTCCGTGCCTTGGGATCAGGCGGGGAGCGGTCATTCTCCACGCTGTGCTTTGCGCTGTCGCTGCACCAGCTCACAGAGGCGCCAGTGCGTGCCATGGACGAATTCGACATCTTCATGGTGCGTGCTTTGCGTTCCCACGCCCCGTGAGAGTAGGTGCTTTTGAATAGGCTCATAGAATCACCTCAGAGGTTTATCGGCTCCCAGGTGTGTTCTCTTCAGAGAGGCGCCAGTGCGTGCCATGGACGAATTCGACATCTTCTTGGTGAGGCACGTCATCTGGTCTGGTCATGGTAAGTCAACACACTTTTGCTCCGCACAATGGCGCCAGTGCGCGCGCCAGGGACGAGTTTGACATCTTCATGCTGCGTTGCCTTCCCATGCCGTGAGAGTAAGGGCTTTTCAGTGGGCTCAGAAAATCACCTGCACAATGTTTACTCCTCACAGAGGCGCCAGCGCGCGCGCCATGGACGAATTCGACATCTTCATGGTGCGTTGCCTTCCCTTCCGCACCGCGAGAGTAGGGGCTTTTGAGAGGGCTCAGTTTTCTTGACGATTTTCACCACGTTTGTTGACACACTCTGTTTTCGGGACATTGGGTGACGTGGAATTGTGTGGCATGGCATCTGTGGTTGGCATGGCATGGCATGGCATGGCAGGATAACATCACGCGCAAGATCTGCCTTCGCCATGCGGTAGATTTTGCCATCAGCAACGGCAGTCAGTGGATCTTCATCACTCCACATGACATCAGGTGCGTGCCTTGCCTTAGTTCCATCAATAACCCATCAACATTTCAAGTCAAGTGCTGCAGAACATATGTCTTGGGTGTTCTTGTATCCATTTCACATAATCATTACCTGATGGGTGTTTTGTTGTCTTGTTGAGCTTTATCAGTGAGGTGGATGCGGGACCTCAGGTCAAGAAGCAAAAGATGTGGCCTCCGCGCCCGACGCGTTAGCTTTACCCTACTACCTATCTAACGTACCTATCCTATTATATAGCTATGCTGTAGATCGTGAGCAAGTGGCCTTTTTGTTCTTTAGTGAAGACATTCCCCAGTTATTTACGTTAGCTTAGAGTTCCCTGAACATTATCAGCGACTTCTGCTATGGTAGTATCAGAGGTACCATCTTAAATTCCTGTGGTCAGGGTAGTGATGCAATATATGACTGATCCATCCTGATCCAGTTACCTCAGCAACTAGTGGAAGCAACAAAGATGTACAATAAATTTCTCCTCACATTTCATTTTTGGCTGGCTGATTCAATCCTTGATCTACCAGTGCTTCTGCAACTCTCCAAGATCAAACTGACAGAGCCTTCTCTCCCAGATCCAATCCATGCAAGGGTCCAGCTCCCCCCCACCATGCCAGCTTCAACACCTCACTCAGGCTCTCAGCTTCTCTCAGCATCTCCACTGCTCTGCTACTCCCTGGCACTGCCCGCAGCTGCTTTAACGAAGAGTAATCTTCAGCTTCTCCGCTGCCGCCTCTCGTACCTTGGCCTGCCAATGCCATGGGGCAGCACAGCACAAACGCAGGGAAGAAGAGGGTGGGAAAAGGAAGCGGGAACCACCACTAGAAGAGCATTTGCCCTGCCCGGTTTCTGGTCTCGCAATGTTCATAACCTAAACCCCTCCTGTTTCGCATAACCCAGCATCCACCCATGCAATCTGTTTATTCAAAACCATGTGAAGGATGCATTATACCATGTCACTTCCTCGCTCCACCCACACACCTATCACCCGCACTTTCTTCCCATCCCTGAGCCTCCTCACCCGTACAGTGCACCTGGAACTCCGGGTATTTTTTAGGGCAGTGCTCTGACCTGGATCTCATTGATCTCCTCGTCGGTGAGAGAGCGCTCCATGGAGCAATACGTGATGCGGCTTCAGAAGTTCTCAACAGTGTGCCACTCGTGTGCACGGAACCCACCTGGATCTCGTTGATCTCCTCGTCGGTGAGAGAGCGCTCCATGGAGCGGTACGTGATGCGGTAGCAGTGGCTCGTCATGCCCTTCTTGTTCGTGAAGTTGTCTATCAGCCGCACCTGCACATGCCAACGGGGGGGCAGGGAGGAGGCGGGAGGAGAGAGGGGATGGAGCAATGGGGCAGGATGGGAGAGTGAGATGGAATTAGTACTTCAAGAGGATGGCCCATATGAAACATGGGGAGGGGACCAGCACTTCCGGTGATGGGGTGGGTCGGGGAAGGGGGCTGAGCAGAGGATGTTGAAGGATTGGGGAAGGCTCGGGCAAAATGCGAGACATGGAAGGTGCGAGGAGGAGTAGACAGCCAGACGCGGCGGTGACTAGTCATTCGGCCAAAGGAGGCTAGGCGCGGAAGGAGGTAAGAGTGTAAATGATAGTGGAACAGGACACTGAAGGAGAGATGAGCAGGATAGGAAAGTCATAAGAGGTACCGAATTCTCCCCCCCAACCCCGCACCTTCCCACCGTCGCCCTCCTCCACCTTCCCTTGCCCGGTCCCCCTCCCCATCCCTCCCACGCCCGCCTTCCAACTTCCCTCCCCCGCACCCCCCAACACCTTGCCTCCCGTGTCCCAACCCACCTACCCCACACTACCCCCCACCCTCTCGCCCCCAGTGCACACCTCTTCAGCAAGGTCCCCTGCGAGCCCGCGCACGACCTCACAGAGGTTGTTCTCTGTGAATGAGTCACTCAGCCAGAAGCTCATGTCCTTGTAGCATGGCGGGTACTGTCACTCGCACACACACACATATACAATTACACACACATACACGCACATTCACACACATACACATACATATATTGGGGCACGCAGCAAGGGAGCAGAGCAGCGCAGGAGCAAGGAGCAGAGAGAAAGAGCACAGAAGGCGGAGGACGTGTTACAGAAGCATGGGCATGCAGCAAGCCAGAGTCGGGGATGTGGGGGGCAGTGTAGGGAGGAACATGTGTAGGAGCCAATAGGCCAAGGCAGTGAAGATGGTGGGGTTGAGAGCGTGGGGGTTGAGCGTGGGGGAAGGGGGTTTGGGGGTGGAGTGGGGTGGGGGGGAGTCATCACACGTTGTTCAAGCAAGAAGCAAGAACAGGGAGAGGGGAGGGGGTAGAGAGGGCAGAGTGTTGGCACTAGTGTGAGTGTGAGTGTGCGAGAGCAGGGGTGCAACAGGAATGGCATGGCAAGGCAAGCGAGGGCGGGAGTACCTTGGAGAATGGCTTGAACTTGATGCCCAGCTTGCCGTCCTTGAACTGCAGGGACATGGAACGAGAGGGAAGCACAGTCGGGGGGGACACAGAACGACAGAGGAGAGGGGGCTTGAGAAGTCGGATCAGGAGAGGGGGCTTGAGAAGTCGGATCAGGAGAGGGGGCTTGAGGGGGCTCGGGTACCTAATCGGGCCCTCTCCTCCTCACGCCCTCTCTTCAATCAACCCTCCCAATCCCCCCTTCACTCCCCACACCACACCCCCCTCCTCCCCTTTCCTTCTCTCACAATCATTACTTCGTACCAATTCTCTCTAATCATCCCCGCCCCCCCGCCTGGCTCGCCTGCGTGAGGAAGCAGTCATCGTTGGACCAGAAGAGGCGGATGTCAGGGATGTCAAAGAGCACCATGGCCAGCCGCTCCAGCCAAGTTCGGGAGGGACCTAAACAGCCCCTCCCGTTTCCCCCCTCATCCACCCCCACCCCCCTCCTCTCACAAACAATACATTACGCCAAATCTCTCAATCAATCCCCACCCCTCCCCAATCTTCCCCCCCCCCCCCCCCCCCGTGACTCGCCTGCGTGAGGAAGCGGTCATCGTTGGACCAGAAGAGGCGGATGTCAGGGATGTCAAAGAGCACCATGGCCAGCCGCTCCAGCCCCAGCCCGAACGCCCACGCCTTGCTGCCCGCCAGCCCGCAGTTGTCCAGAATCTGCTGCTCCGTCACCCCGCACCCAAGCACCTCCAACCACTGCCCCTGTTGTGGGGAGGGAGGCGGGGAAGAGGGAGAACGGCGGAGAGGGAAACGTGAGGTGATGGGGTGAGGACAGCGAGTGTGTAGGTGGGAGTGTTGATCACCAGCCCACACACACAGTTGCTGTGCCGCACATACATGGACCTTACTTAGAGAGTGCACAAGTGGACACACGGGGCTGGCAGCAGCAGCAGCAGCAGAGTTGGCCAGGGGGTCTGAGTGACGGACCTGGAAGAAGATTTCGAGCTCGAAGGAGGGGTTGGTGAAGGGGAAGTAGGTGTCCACCCACCGCATCTCCACATCACCTGCTCACAGCACAGCACACCAGAGCACAACAGTACGCGGGCACTTGACACCACACATCAGTTTGCTTGGACCAGCTCACTCACCACCTCCCACCACCCACCACCCACCAACCCAACAATCCACGAACAATCACATCATATCAACCAGCCGACCTTTTGCAAGCAACTGTGCAAGGCCCTGCCGCAGAACAAAGCGTTCACTCAACTCCACCCAGTCCCCCTCACCCTTTCCCCTCCACCCAGTCCCCCTCACCCTTTCCCCTCCACCCAGTCCCCCTCACCCTTTCCCCTCCACCCAGTCCCCCTCACCCTTTCCCCTCCACCCAGTCCCCCTCACCCTTTCCCCTCCACCCAGTCCCCCTCACCCTTTCCCCTCCACCCAGTCCCCCTCACCCTTTCCCCTCCACCCAGTCCCCTGCACCCTTTCCCCTCCACCCAGTCCCCCGCACCCTTTCCCCTCCACCCAGTCCCCCGCACCCTTTCCCCTCCACCCAGTTCCCCGCACCCTTCCCCCTCCACCCAGTCCCCCGCCCAGCACCCGTCCTCATCCCCACCCAGTCCTGTCCCGCTGCTGCTCACCAAAGAGGTGTCTGGCGAGCCCCTCGAGCGCCTGCTTGAGCTGCCCCGCCACGAACTCTGTGGGGTCACCGCCTGCTGCTGCTAGCTCTTCCGGGCTGAACACTCGGAACCCCTCCATCTGTCAGCGGAACACGAGGGAGGGAGACGAGGTGGGCCGTGTGCGTGTGTGAAAGGTGGAATGGGAGGGGGGAAAGGGCGGGGAAAGGGGGGGGGGATGGGGGGGGGGGGGGAAGAGAAGGGAGAGGGGGGAGTGGGGAAGGGAAGGGGGGAAGGGGGATTGGGGAGGGGAGTGGGGAGGGGAAAGGGGGATGGGATCAAAAGGAAAGGAATGCATGACTGCTGCACAGGAAGTAGAGCACATGGGTAGGTTGAGACAGGGCGGTGGGTACAATAACGAATAGAGGTGCGAGCAACAGAGTGACAAACTCGTGTGACAGACTCGTGTGACAGACTCGTGTGTCATCTCATCACCTGGTGGAAGACGGGGTAGTGAGTGGCATCAATAGCATCGCGGCGGTACACGTCCCCGGTGACGAGGAAGTGCGTGTGGCCGTCGCGCAGCAGCTGCGCCTGGTGCGCGCTGGTGTGCGTGCGCAGCACGGTGGCGCCGTCGATGTAGTACGTGTCGTTGTAGCTGCGGCTCACGTGGTCCGCCGGGATCAGCAGGTCGTCAAAGTTCTGCGGCCGTCCGTTGCATTTAAGCGCATGCACGCACACACGCACGCATGTGGACAGATGGGCATGATGGGCAGGTGGGGCAGCCAGGCAGGCAGGCAGGCAGGCAGGCAGGCAGGCAGGCAGTCGGGTCGTGGCAGTGCAGAGGGGGAGGCACCGGACGGGGCGGGAGAGGGGGCAGGTAGTGAAGAACGGTCGATCGAAAGAGGGATGAGGTGGGAGAATGGCAAAGGGAGTGGGGAGAAGCGAACGGGGCTGGGGGTTGAGGGGCGGGAAGAGGAGAGGGACAGGGAGATAAACGTGCAGGTAAATGATCAATGAACGCGCGGCACACGCACTGGACGGCAAACAGCAGCAGCAGCAGCAGCAGCAGCAGCAGCAGTGCGTACGTACCGAGGAGGTGGCGACGATGGGCGCGAGGTCGTCGAACTTGAGGAACGAGTTGTCGTACGCGGAGTCGAAGTACTGGTGGATCTCCGACCGGATGATGCTCAGCGGGTGGTCCGCGCGCGTGTGCAGCCGCGCGCCGATCTTCGCGAAGATGGTGTCCGGCACGTTGTTCGTCGGGTCGTCCTCGCGCACCACGTCTGCGCGCGCACGCGGGGGGCGGAGGGCGGAGGGCGGAGCGCGGACGGCAAGAAGCGCGGAAGCAGGGCGGGGGGAAGAGAGGGAGAGGGGAAACGCAGGCAGCAGCGTGCACAATCATAGTGCGAGAAATTTCGCCAAGGAGCTGGGAAAATAGAGGTCCATCGCCTTACCGACAGTCTCAGAAATTTACACGCCTTACCTCGCTAGCAACTCCCCCCCCTTTCATCATTCCTTCAACATTACGTTTTGTCCAATGTGACCCTTTTGCTCAATCACCTTCCTCATACCCCCCGCATTTCAGATCACACCTCCATCCATGCAGTTCATACCGTCGCGGGAAATGGTGGTTTCCCCAATCTCCGCGGTGAGTGCGCATACAGTCGCGCGCTTTCCCCGGCGCCCGCCCTGTTGCTTCGCGGACACCGACGCGTGACGAGGAAGCTGCGCGGCGCCCCCTGCGCGCAGCACGCGCAGCGACGAGAGTGGAAAGAGCAGCTGATGCTGCGGCGACCGCGCGGGGCACGACGCGATGTGCTGCCGAGGACTGGGGCATTGGAGATCAGGCAAACGATCAGCGTAAGCAACGGGATGGAGAGAGCGCATTGCGATGTTGTGGGAATGGGAGAGAGAACCGGAATCGCGAGGGGCGTCGGGACGAGGTGGGAATAAAATATGAAGCTGGAGCAATTGGGAAAAGGAGGTGGGAAGCGCACTAGGCAGGAAACAAGTAGTTCAGGGATGTACCTATCTGAAGTCATAATCAGGAATTTGAGACTACATGACTGATAAATTGGCATCAGAAGAAGAAAGAGGGAAAAACGTGATCCGTCGACAGAGAAACAAGTTTCGCGAGCTAAGTTACTAAGTCGTACATCGTCACGTGATTGGCTGACATGCTCATGGTCGGAACGCACGCCTGTGCCATGACCCTCAGATGACGAAAATCAGCGGCAGAGCAAGAAGAAGAAACACCGGCAGCAGCAGAACGGCTAGCGCAAGCAGGAAGCGCTCGCGACAACGAAACTAAAGCCGTTCTGACGCTGCCGCTGCAGAATGCTCGAGCGCCGTGGAGCGCCAGCTTGTATTAAAATCCTCTTAGTAGAAATATGGAGAGTGGCTCGAACAGGGGAAGATAGTGGATTGATGAGGAACTTGAGGCTGTGGGTCAGACAGCAAGGCAAAGCAGAGGCAACAGAAACGGGCAAGGCTGATAATCAACCAGCGAAACCAGAATACCAAGGCAGCGACGCTGGCGACAGGTCAGCGATTTTCGTTCTTGTGACAATGGAAGGTGGTCAGTGGAGACGAACTGTTGCAAAACGGTTTTTGGTAACTCTGTGTTGTTCGATGTTTGGATTGGCCTTCCAAAGTTGTGGCTACAGCGTAGGCCACGACAGTGCAAGAGTTGTTGCAGAAAGATTGCCACTGTATGGGATTCTCTGCTGCTGATTCTAGCATGTGCTAGCATGAGTATAATAATGGGTGTTAAAACATATATATATAGTGAGACTCTGTTTTCCAGTTTCTTAACGAGTGAGCTTGCATGTAATCTGCCGTGTTAGAATGCTGTGAGTTGTATTCATTATTTTCGAGCACTAATATAATATGAAATAAAATAGTATAAGATATTAATCGATATTATCAGGTGACTTCTGCATGACTCTAAGAAAGGTTCCTTCCTGAAAATGAACTACCTATATAAGGGGCAGCAACTTCTAATGATCTGTAGATGTCGATGATGTCCGCGCTATGGGACTGGTTTTAAGCAATGCCCCTCCAAACCCTAGCCTCGAAGTTTGGAGCCAAGAGGCACGAGCGATAAGGTGACACAGTAACTATGTACACATCATCCACCCTCTCATGGTTACCCCAAATCGAAAGCATCGCCACGAACAACCAGCCATCGTTCGATCTTATGGCGACGACGATCCAATGCCACGGAGGAACTTCACTCCCCATAATCCCCGCGAGTGTTTGCGCGAGCCAATTGTAAGGCCTGCCATATCCAGAGCGCTTCTTTGTGGCGTTCTCTGATTGGTTCGTTGATCTTGGGAATGGAGGGTCAGAACCGATCAGGAACATGTTGTGGCGTGGGGTTGGGCTTTGCCCAGCTTTGCCCAGCTCGCCTGCTTGCACTGAAGTACCCTCGCCCTTTCCCATTCTGGCAGCACCCAGTTCAACGAAGCTAGCACTGATTGCTCGAGGTCACCTACTATCACACCAATTTGCTACAATGGCCTCCACAGTCGCTGCTGCTTCCTCCCTGGCCTCCGTGAGCAGCATCTCCGGTGCTGCCTCCTTCAACGCCAGCAACGGCTCCCGCGTGGTTGCCGCCACTGGCACCAAGAAGACCACCGTGAAGAGGACCACCACCGTCAGGAAGCCCGCCCCTGACTCCGGCCGCCTGGTGTGGTTCCCCAACGCCAAGATCCCCGACCACCTTGATGGCTCCATCATCGGTGACCGTGGCTTCGACCCCCTTGGCTTTGGCAAGCCCGCTGAGTACCTCCAGTTCGAGCTGGATGAGCTCGACCAGAATGCTGCCGTGAACAAGGCCGGTGAGGTTATCTCTGCCTTCAAGCCCGCGAAGACCGAGGTGTCCGCCACCCCCTTCGTCCCCTACAACGAGGTGTTCTCCATCATTCGCTTCCGTGAGAACGAGGTCATTCACGGTCGCTGGGCCATGCTTGCCGTCCTCGGTGCTCTCGTCGTGGAGGGTGTGACTGGTGTCACATGGCAAGATGCCGGCAAGGTAAATTCCGCTCGCTTCCTCGACTAATTGTATTCCGCTCTCAGTTTGCTCTCCCAAAACTCGTTCACGGATGGATCTGCTCAGCTGCTAACCCATCTTTTTCGTTACTGCAGGTGGAGCTTGAGCAGGGCTCTTCCTACTGGGGTCTGGACCTGCCCTTCTCCATCACCACCCTGGTGATCCTGGAGGTGCTCATCATTGGCTACGTCGAGTTCGCCCGCAACGCCGAGCTCGACACCGAGAAGCGGTTGTACCCCGGCGGCTACTTCGATCCCCTTGGCCTCGCCTCCGATGCCAACAGGCTGGACACCCTGAAGCTGGCTGAGCTCAAGCACTGCCGCCTCGCCATGATCTCCGCTCTTGGCTTCGGCGTCCAGGCCGCTGCCACCGGCAAGGGTCCCCTCGACAACTGGACCACCCACCTTGCCGACCCTTTCAACACGACGATCATCCAGACCTTCTCCAACTAAATTGTCGATGAATCAATGGATGGGTCTTTTCACTCTCTTGCCGTTCCATGATGCATGCTTGGGTTATGTATAGACATCTTGGCCGGTCCAATGTGGGGGTGGTTAGTTCCATGCATGTCTTACAGTTTTGAAATCAAAAAATGTTTCAAACGTTCAGTTAATTTTTATCCCGCAATCACTAAGCCCTCTTCTTAGTCCGACATACAGATAGACCAGACACCTAGATCAGAAATCATCTGGCCTTCGCAAGCTCTACTCACATTCTCAACTTCGGGTGCTATGAACTGAGACTACTACTGGTTCTGCTGATGTTGCGTCTATGAACCACAGCTGCTGCTGAGTGGTCTTTGGGAAAAGTTAGTCCAGATGACCTGAGTCTCGGAAGTGGGGAGCAAAGTTGGGTGAGGGGGGGCGACGGGGAGCTCCTTTCATATCCCCTTCACGGCAAATGGGACACTGAAATGTGGGAACAAGCAGGCAAATCGAGTGGGGTGGGGCAGCAAAAGGAATGGGACAGGGGTTCCAGGGAAGAAGCAGGTGGTACGGTAGGTTTGCCACCAATTTCATGTGCCATACGGTATTCTGAAGAAGCAGAAGAAAGATGCAGCAGGGGCGACAACCTCGACCTGCTCCGCTACCGTACAAGCACAGCACAGATACCAAAAAGACAAAACAGCAGCAGCATTCACGAGTCGTCAAGGAAATAGTTGAATTGGAGCGTCTGTGCTCTTCGGGGGCTTCAGAAGCAGGTACGCTGTCTAAGTTAAACCCTCTCGTTTTGACTTTCCACGCAGTTGAATCCTACCACAGTCAAAACTGACAAGGTGCCCCTTGTTCCTTCGCAGCACATGTGAGTAAACATACCTACATACATATATATACGAGAATCTAGTAGTAGCACAACAGTGCTACGGCAGTAGTACCTACATTCGACTTTACAGCAGCATTTCCTGTGGACTCCTTAACTGCATCCAACCAACCGCAGGTTCCATTAAACCCCAATTCTTGCAAGCAGCGCACAGTCCTCTTGCCTCCTTGTGCCCTACACCCGACCCTTCCTAGGCTTGGAAGACCGCTTCTTGCAGTCAGGCAGGGGCTTCCCACAGAGCTTGGGGTTGCCGGGGCGGAAGCAGGAGGTGGGCAGGTCGGAGAGAGAGGGGGGGACGGCGCCAGAGTGGGCGTTGCCAGCGAGCTGCACTTGCAGGGAGGGGGCAGTAGCACGCAGCAGCGCAGGGATGGTGCCTGACAGCCCGCTCCATGACACGTCCAGCTCTTTCAGGGCCGTAAGCGATGCCAGCCCTGCAGGGATGCTGCCGCTCATGCGGTTGCGCGTCGCTAGTAAGGAGTGCAGAGCGGTGAAGTGTGAGAGGGACGCGGGGAGCGAGCCGGAGAGCTGGTTGGTGGAGAAATTGAGGGAGAGGAGGGAGGAGGCGCAGGAGGAGGAGGAGGGGAGGAGGGAGGAGAGGGGGCCGGAGAAAGCGTTGGAGGAGAGGAGGAGAGAGGCGAGGCGCTGCTTGCCCTGGCAGAAGGCAGGCAGGGAGCCTTTGAGCTTGTTGCGTGAGAGGTCCAGGTGGGTGAGGGGGGGAGAGCAGCGAGCGAGCGTGGCAGCGAGCCTGAGAGCAGGTTGTCGGAGAGATCCAAGTGGGACAGGGCTGTGAGGCCGGTGACAAGAGCATTGGAGATGCTTCCTGTGAGTTGGTTGGAAGAGAGGTCCAAGTGGGAGAGAAGCTCGAGGGAGGAGCTCTGGCGTTTCCCCTGGGGAGGGTCTGGGATGGGGCCAGAGAGCTGGTTGTGTGATCAGAGAGGTCGATCAGTACGGGGCACGAGGAGAAGACGAAACTAGGGATGCTTCCACTGAGCTTATTGTGGCTCAGCCGAACCACTATTCCGCACCTACTTTGCACACTTCCTGGAGAGCCTGTCACTTGCTCCAAAAACGGGTAGGTAGTTTGCGCAAGAGTGCCAGTAAACGCATTGTAGGAGAAGTCCAGATACGTCAGGCTCATCAGCCCATCACTGTTGCCCAAATCCGGCAGATTTCCAGCCATGGCATTGTGAGAGACGTCCAGACTCTTCAACCCCGTACCCTCGTAATCTTTCCATCGGGCAATCCTGTCAAGCTGGTTCCAGCTCACGTTCGGATACTCCATTTCAGGATTCGCCGGGGGGACTATCCCAGTGAGCCGGTTGTGGGACAAGTCACATGTTATCAGCGAGCCATCAAGCTCGGGAATGGTGCCGGACAGCTGGTTGAACGACAGGTCGAGCGTCTGTATGGAGTATGAATTGAGGATGGCAGGAATCGAACCCGACAGCTGGTTGTGCGACAGGCGCAGCACCTCAAACTGGAGACTGTCCCTGGAAAATAAGCTTTGCAGCGGGGCGCTAATGCAGTTGTGTGAGAGGTCGATGTGGTACGCGTTCCAGGAGGCATTGCCGGGGCTGCACGTGAGGCGGTTGTGAGAGACGTTGAGTGTGTGCAAGTATTGCGGGAGAGGGGAGAGCGTGGCTGCGTCGCCTAAGAGCTCGTTGCTGCTGACGTCCAGACGGGTCAGCAGCGGAAACACCCCGCTGAGACCCCACAAGACAGGCGCACTGGAGGCAGCAGAGTCGGCGGCAGCAGCAGCAGGGGAGGGGAAGGCGGCAGCGAGACGTCCCCCCGGAGGGCGTTCCCCTGCAGGTGCAGGTCTCGGAGCATCCAGAGCGCGCCGAGCTCCCGTGGCGCGCCGGTTGTGGTCCAGCGCCAGGCGCGTCAGCCCCGTGAGGGCGCTCACGGCAGCTGGAATGGACCCGGAGAGGGCGTTCCCCCCCACGTCTAGACTCTCCAAACCTGGTGACAGTGTGGTGGGTGCTGCTGCTCCTGCTCCTGCTGCTGCTGCTGCTGCTGCTGCTGCAGTGGCGGTTGGAGGAGAGGTCGAGAGCGACGAGGTGTGAGAGGCGCGAGAGGGACGGCGGCAGGCCGCCGGAGAGAGCGTGCCCGGAGATGCGTAAAGAGGTGAGCTGCGTCAGCTGCCCCAACGCCTCCGACAAATGCCCGCTTGCAACCGCACTGCCGGCGCTAGCGCTTCCAGCGGGCAGGCCGTGCAGGAAGAACTGCACTTGGGGGGGAGGCGGCGGAACAACATGCGTGCATGACCTGACTCTAGACTCCTCGTCGTACTTGCATTCGGCCGATTCCGGGACGAAGTTGGGGTGCAGGGTGACGTTGGAAGCACCTATTAGATGGAGAGTGTCCACGTGTCCGTCTGCTGTGCACCCCACGCCGTACCACGCACACGCGCTGCTGTTGCTCACGTCCCAGCTGCGCAGTATATCCGCCCGCGAGCTGATTCCGCCGTCCGTCAACGCAGTTGCCCCCCCTGCTCTCCCCGCTGTTCCCCCCGCTGCTTCCCTCAGGAGCGCATCGCGCACCGCCAGCAGCGCAGCAGTCTCCGCAGCGGACGCCTGGACGCCCGGCGCCGGCGCGGGGAGGTATCCCGCGCCCACGGCGCCCGCCATGCGCGCGCTGTTGTTGCTCACGCGCAGCTCGTCCCATTCGTACACCCAAAACCGAGACCGCGAATCCAAGCGCGCGTCGAACAGCGGATCCCGCAGGTCGTTAAACTGCAGGTCAGCGCGCGAGAAACCGCCGGTGAAAAACGCCTCGGGAATGCCGCCGGAGAAGTCGTTGTGCGACATGTCCAACGTGGAACTCTCCGGCAGTAGCACCGCGAAAGCTTTCAGGCTGCCCGAGAGGCTGTTGTGGCTTAGGTCCATTTGGATACCGTTGACAGCTTTCACGGAGGGCCTGTGCCCCGACTGCGCGGTCGTCGCCAGGAACAGGTCGGGCGGAACGCTCCCCCGGAGCCCCGCGTGCGGCGCGCTGAGAAGCTCTAGCTTCGCGGGCAGCACGCAGCCGTGCAGAGAGCCCGCCTCGTCCGCCTCACCCACGAGCCCCGCATCGCCGAGTCCGCCGCTTCCTCCGGTGGCGCTGGTGCTGCTCCCGGTGGTCGCGCCGCCCAGGTCGTTGAAGCCCAGCCAGAGCTCGCGCGCCGGCAGCAGCGCGTCGCAGAACGGCCCCGTGAGCGCGTTGCTGTCGAGCCGCACCTCGTCGAGCGCCTTGAGCGACTCGGAGTCGAGCAGCGCCGCGGGCACCGCGCCGGACAGACGGTTCTCCCCCAGGTCGAGTTTCCGCAGCGCCGCCATCTCCGCCAGCGCGGGAGGAATGGCGCCGGACAGGCTGTTGTTGCGCAGGATGAGCGCGGTAATGCTCCGCGAATACGCGCCCGGCTCCCCCGGGAGTTCCCCCGTGATGTTGTTGCTCTGCAGGTCCAACCGGAGCAGCGCGGGCGCGCGGAGAAGGGCGCGCGGAAGCTCCCCCGAGAGCGCGTTGCCGGACAGGATTACCGTTTCCAACGACGAAGAGTACGCGTCGGGCCCGTCGGGAAGGGACCCAGACAGGCCGACTAGTCCTTCTGGTCTAGTGGGTGGGCCCATGTCGCTTTGAGATTCCGGGAATTCATTGAGTGTGCTCAGATCCACGTGGCGTAGCGCGGGCAAGCGGAAGAGGCCCGGCGGAATGGGCCCGGAGAAGTTGTTTTCGGGCATGACGATTTCCGTCAGCTTCTGGAGGCGCGTGACGGAGTCCGGCAGGTTGCCGGCGAGGCACGAGAGGCGGAAAACCAGCGACAAGAGCCCCGCGAGGCCGCCAATGGCGGGCGACAGCGCGCCGGGCGGGCAGCTCCCTCCGCCCCCGCGGGGCTCGGGCATGTCCTCGCGTCTCGGGTCGGAGTAGATGCGCGTGACGCGGCCGGCAGGCGTGCACTCGATTGGACACGAGACGTGGGTCCACGACGACTCGTCCAGCATGGGTCTGGGCATGACGCAGCAGTACGTGGCATTGATATTGCCGTGTCCGTCGAGCATCTTGAGCCGCGACCTGCCGTCGTCCCAGAATAAAATCCCCTCGGGAAGCGCCGCGAACACCGCGCGCACGGCTTCCCGGTCGGCTTCCGCCACCGCGACACACCCCTCGGGGATCGGCGGCGGCGGCGGATCGGTGTAGACGGCTTCCGCCTGGCGTGGGAGGGCGATCTGAGTCGCCTCAAAACACACGCGGAGGAGGGCGATGAGGGTAAGGAGCGAGAGGAGGGCGAGGGACGACTGGAAGGCGCTAGGAGGGAATGACGTCATATAGGGGTGTGAGATTGGCCTGATCTTCGGATAAGAATGGCAGCTTACTGCAGTGACTCGGTGCAAAAATTGGGATTGCGGAAATATGATTCTAAGCGATTAGTCCCGAGTCGCTGACAATGTCAAGCGCTATTGGCGCTTGTAATACCACTTGTTCTAATGCCGGACGTTGTTGCACTGATTCTATGGGCGAGAGTTGAAGGGGGTAAGAGTAAATAGTAATAGTAGTAGTACGTGTGACGTTGAGTAGCGGCACGATCGGGGACTCCCCCCCACGATCGGAACGTTGACTTTGCTGACGGGAGGCTACGAGGGTCCGAGGCGGAGAAGGGTTTGGCGAAAGCAGATTGGCGGAAGGGGTGAGCGAAGGGTACGAGGCGCGTTCTGACCCGGCGCCAGCTGCGGTAATAGATAGCCATAGTAACAGCGCGTGCTGTTACGGCGCGATCGCAACCGCTGACAAGTACCACAGGAAGTGGCGTGAAGAAGGACATTGGTACAACAGTGCCAACGAGTGGAGCTATTGCCAGCGAAGCCAAGTGCCTGGAATCGTTTCTGTTCAGTCCAGAAGGCGTAGCTGGTTGCCTGGGAATTTTGCACGGCGACTGACAGGGGCACCTACAAAGCGAGCCAAGAGGCAAGGGAAGGGGAAGGTGGGAGAGCAGCAGCAAAGGCGGAAGACACAGCACGACTTGGAGGGAAAGTGGTGGAACGGGGAAGAAGCAGCTGGGTATGCATTTGCAGGTGGGTGGGAGGGAAGGGAACAGGGAGGCAGAAAGGGAGGGAGTGGTGGCGGTGGTTGGGAGGAATCGGCGGTTGGGCGTTGCCCGATTGGGTTCGAGCCGAGCCGCATGTCGCACTGCAGGTGCCTTGCCCAGGCTCGGTTGAGATACTGTAGCGTATGTACTGTTCTGTAGATCCCATAGGATGCAGCGGGCTCCCTCGCATGCTATCTTGAGATCGATATATGTCTTGGGCCTCGATCGCAATCTCATGTATAATATCCAGTATACCGTACCATGACATTGACCCCCTTATCCCCCCAAATACCGTACCCTGCCTAAACTTACTCATCGCCTGCTTTTGATGATGACAGTCATACCTACCAAGTCTGGATAGTCCTACAAGCTTGACAGTCTGACTAATTAATGGTACATGACCTACCTCTGCTACAATGAAGCCTCAAATACAAGTGCATGTGTGGCAATCTGTTGGATGTACTCCTGTCTTACTGTAGCGGGCACAAGTCTCCTAGACACTACAGATACACCAAGACGTCTATTACACTGCCGAAACTAACGACGCATTGATGCCTGGGGACTTCCTGCCAATCCTGCTCTTCCTGCTGTTGCTGCTGTTCCTGCTGCAGTGGTCTACGAGAAGAGGAAGTGCAGGTGACCCGAGTCTCGGACGTGGGGAGGCAGGGAAAGCTGGGTGAGTGAGATGCTGGGGAGCTCCTTGCATATGTCATCCACGGCGAATGGGACACTGCCATGTGGAAACAACCAGACAATTGGGGTGGGTTGGAGACGAAGGGAATGGAACAGAGTTGTCAGGGAGGAGGTGGAAGGAAAGGGCATGACGTCCCATTCCAAATTACATGGACGCAGGATTAGCAACGGAAACATGCAGCACCAGCTGCAGAAGCAGCTGCAGGAACCTGGGCTGTAGCACCACATAGTGCAGCGACCAAACGACACACCACACACATTCCAGCAAAAGAAAAACAAACCAACCACAGCAGCAGCAGCAGCACTCACGAGGAGTCGTCGTCGAGCAGGAACGAGTTGGTGCCATTCTGAGCCGACTCCTCGGTGCTCTTGAACCGCATGGCGTTCACGACAGCAGGCGCCACGGAGTGCGTGCCGTACTTGTCGTCGCGGTACATGGTGCTGATGCGGTACAGCTGCTGCATGCTCAGCGCAGGGCACAGGTCATTGGTGATGTCCTCCAGTGACTTCTTGGGCTTTTGGTGGATCACCTGCTCGATGCAGGAAGGAGTGGTGGCAAGGGGAGGGCAAAGACAACGAGGCGAAGTCAGGACCCAAAGCGGATTAAAGGTATGTGGACGCGTGTGGGTGTGGGAGAGAGGAACGGATAGAGATAGTAGAAACACCACGATGCACCAGTCGAATGAACAGCAGCAGCAGCAGCAGCAGCAGCGGCGGTGGCAGCAGCGGCAAGGAGTGCATACCAGGAAGCCCACAGCTTGTCGAATGAACCTGAGCTCCTCCCACGCGCTGCCTGCATAGTCCTCCGTGGCTTCGATGATCCAGCGCTCCAGCTCTGCCAGACCCTCCTTCACGTACTCGCCATTGCTGAACGAGCAGCACTCACGGCGCAGCAGCAGACTGCAACAGACAACAAGCGAGGTGGAACAAGGAAGGCAGGGGAATGGCCACATTCAAAGCGGATTAGGCGGTAACAAACCTATACATGCTGGAAAAGGAAACGTGCAACTCAATAGAGGCCGAAACACACGATGACCAACACCTGCACACGCACACACCCACCCGCCCGCCAACACCTTCCCCCCACCCTCCACCCTCCCCACTTCCCCCTCACTCTCTCTCCATGACAGCACGCACCTGTTGAAGAGCTGCACGTTGATATAGGCGAAGATCTGAGTGAAGAGGCTGCGCACGAGGAAGGCAGGCACGTGGTTGGCCTTGAGCGTGTTCAGCAGGTCCGTGAGCCGTGCTATGATGCCGCCCCACTGCGCCACTGCTGCTGCCACTGACGCCGCCTGGTTCTGTGCCGCCACCCGCGCCCCGTCAGGCGACGAGCGGTGCTGCTGACGTGGCGCCATGGGCGTGCGGAAGGAACGAGAGGCCTGCAGGCAGGGAGGAATACGGTGGAGGGAAGGGGGGGAGGGCAGTTGGAGGGGGAATGCAAGTGAGGAGACAGTAAAGGGCAAACCAGAAAAACGGATTTCTGGAAGCCAGCAGTGGTTGAGAAACAGGGACGAGCACAGGGACTCCACAATCCACACAAACCTGTATGCAAGCAACGAGCATCTGAGAGATGTCCTTCTTGAGGTTGTCTCGGATGCACGAGTACACCTTCTCCACATACGCCGTGAGCTGCTGCTTGAAGAGCAGCGCGGGAAACTTGGGGTCCACCAGGTGCAGCCCATCTGCCTCCGCTGCTGATGTCTCGTCCGGTGACAACGACACAGGCCCACGGAATGTCTGCATGTGTGAGGAGGTTTAGAATTTCGGGAGCGTATGGTGGATGGAACACAACAAGAGATGAGCTGGTGGGTTGGCTGGTGGAAGGGTTGGTGGGATGCAGGCGAACATGATGGGGAGGAAGTGATGGTTCTAAGGACAGAAATACGCAGACAGAAATACGCAGACCAACAAGGATTGGTCAGGGGGTACAACCTCGGCATCCCAATTCCATCCGCAGCAACACATCTCCTCGAATCCCATCCTCTTCCCACCCTCTCCACCACACACTTTCACCTCCCACTTCCAGTACACCCAGCCCATTCCCCCAAAATCTCATGGCGTCATACCAGTACCCTCTCAAGCACACCTGGGTCATGCGGCCGAACAGCGACACAGGCTGCTGCCTCCTGCGCGCATGCATCTGCAGCGCGGAAGCCGCACCCGGCCGGAACGACCGGTGCAGCAGGTGCAGCAGCGACGACGCGACCGCCAGCCAATACGACAGCCTCGCAGCATTCCCCGCCGCACCCCCTGCCGCCCCTCCACTTCCCGCCGCCGCTGGCAGCGGCACAACACCACCGGCTCCCGCAGCAGGAGCAGGAGCGGGGTCATGGTTTTCAATGGCAGAGCTCATGGTCTGGATGATCTTGTCAAACACGTTGGTCTGCTCCGCGTCAAAGGAGCGCCAGTGCACGAGGGCGCGGTACAGCATGCATGCTGCAACGGGGCGGTTGTTGTCGAAGCCAAGGTCCGTCAGCAGCAGCTTCAGCACCGTGTCCTGATCCGCCTGCAGGGAAGAACAGCAGGCCAAGGGGCAGGGGCAGGCCATGGTGCAGAGGCAAGACAGGAGAGGGACGAATAGGAGTGTGGCACAGATGGGGGGAAGGAGTTACGAGGACGGCGCATGTTAAGACGTACCGCAGTGCACAGGAAACAACATGAGCACGAACAAGGCTAGATTCTCCGTAAGTCCACAAAGCTACCACCCGGCTGGCTTGCCTCATCCCTCCATCTCACCTGCTGCCTCTCAGCAAGAATCTGCTGCCGCTTCACCTCCGCCTCCTGCGTGGCCCCGCGTGCAGCAGCAGCAGAAGCCGCAGCGCTGCCAGGCGTGCCAGGCGTCACGTCATGCCCACTCGGTGTGGACGGCGTCATTGCCGACCCAAACAGCGCAGAAAGCCGCCCGGCAGCAGGAGCCCGCTGCGGCGTGGTCTGCGCAGCAGTGGCCACAGAGAGCGACTGGCGGCGGAGCACCTGGTTCTCCCTGTCCATGCTGCGGAACTGGTCCTCCATGCGCTGCAGCTCCAGCTTCATCTTCTCCAGCTCCGACTCCAGCGCCTGCAGCTTCCCGTCCTTATGCACTATCATCTCCTCCATGGCTGCTACTCGCGAGTCCGACACGTCCAGAGCTGCCTTAAGCTTCTCGTTCTCCAGCCCCTCTGCAGACTGGCCTGACGCCCCAGTGCTCGTGACCACCACAACGTCACCTCCTGCAGCAGCAGCAGCAGCAGCAGCAGCAGCAGCAGCAGCAGCAGCAGCAGGGGCGGCAGCAGCGGCAGCAGAATCGTCTCCGCTAGCAACAGTGGTCACCACTCCAGCAGCAGCGGCGGCGGTAGCAGTGGCAGCAGGAGCACCCTCCGGCTTCTCAGCCCCGGCTGTCGCTGTCCCTGCAGGCACTTGCACTTCAACCACCTTCACAACTTCCCGCACCACCGTCTTGATCACAGGCTCATTGCTCTCTGCCCCTCCTCCCCCACTACCTCCAGCCGCCAACCGCTGATGCAGGGACTGAATCTCGTCCTTAGCTGCTTGTAGTTCTGCTGTGAGGCGATCCACCTCCTGCTGCAGCTTCGCCACCTCCTGGGCCTTGGACTCCTCGAGGTCCGACTGGCAGATGAGGGAGGGGGCGAACATGAGGGAGGAAGAATGAGAGGGAGGAATGGAGGCTGAAAAAGAACGAGAGAGAGGTGAGATCCATGTGTGGTGGATTGCACAATCACGTGGATGTTCATGAGCGAACCTCTCATGTCCATTAGTAACCCATCCTCACTCGATCCCACATTCCCTCCCGCCCATCTGTGCTCTACACCCACCCTCATTCTCTTCTCCAGCTGCAGCCGCCAGGTCAGCTCCTCTAATTGCTTCTCCAGCCGCGACTTGGCCTCCTGCAGCGCTCCCGTCTGCTTCGCATCCTGGAAGAAGCCAGGCCAGACCACGGGAAGAGGCATTGGTTGGGGGCAGAAAAGGAGAAGGGATGGGAGAGGACGCGGATGGAGGGGTGTTAGTCACATGGAGAGCAGTAAGAAGGTGGGAAATCCAAGGAGAGCAGTGAAAGGAGATTGGGAAACAAAGGATTGGTTAAAGGATTCAATAAGTGTAAGAGGTTTTGTATATACCACCATCATCACGCCAAAACTGATAGCACAAAAAACAGAGAGCAGCACCCACTGATCACTCAAGATTACACAGAACAGTGTACTCAGTACTCACGTGCTTGAGCTTTTTGAGCTCGAGGCGGGCAGCCCTGCCTCGCCACATGCTCTGCATGACCAGGGCACTGCGCTTGATGCGTTTATACTCTGACTGCGCCTTGTGCCGCCGGAAGTACGTCTGCATGGGACGAGATCACAGACAGCACATATGGTAAGGCAAGGGTGGGAAACAGAGGAAGGGCAGAAGGGAGTAATGAAAGCATAAGAAACGACCAAAAAATGTGGAAAGGAAGAATGATGTGCCGTGGTCATGGCAGACCAAATGGGGGAGAAAGGGAGATGGGCAGATGAAGCAGGTTCGGCATACAGGGGAAGACGGCAGTCAGCAGCCTACAAAGGTCTCCCTCCCTCCCTCCATCCCTCCGTTACCCCATCCCACAGTCCCACCGTCCCTCCCTCCCTCTCTCCCTCCATCCCTCCATCCCTCCATCCATCCATCCATCCATCCCTCCCTCCCTCCCTCCCTGTGCACCTGGATCTTCCTGGCAGCGAGGTTGCGCCTGCGAGAGGAAGCCTCACGCCGTGCAAACATGCCGCGGGCGGCAGACTGGATGGTGATAGCAGCCTTAACCTGGCGCTTGTAGTGCACCCGCGCCCTGTGCCCTCTGTACCGCGTCTGGATGACCAGCGCTGCTCGCTCCCTGCGTAGCCTCTGGTACTCGCGCCTTGCTGCATTGCCTGCACTCATGAGGCACGAAGGAGGCACAGAAAAGGAGGGTTGGAATTTACGCATCCCAGATTCGAGGACCGATGAACACCAACACCAACCAGTCACGCCACCACTCCCATTGACCCCCTTCGATGATTATACCCTATCATTCACATCCTCTCCACCCCCCTCTCCAACCCCCCACAATCGTAACCATGACCACGACCACAACCAGCAACGCTGCCTCCTCACCTCGGCACAGCGCCTGCATGCGAATGGCGGCCTTGCGCAGGGCGACAAACTGCCGGCGCGCGAGCCACGTGCGGACGCAGCGCTGGATGACACGCACGGCGGAGTGCAGCTTGTTGGCGCGCATCGCGTCCAGGTCCGCCATCTGCCCCGCGCGCAGAAACACCTTGCTCTTGCCCACCTGGAACCCCGTCAGCCCGAGCTTCTCCAGTAGCTGCTTCGCTGTCATCTTGATGTCACTGCGTGACAGAAGAGGTGGGGGAGGGGTTGATGTGGGGTTTGGAAGAGTTGCAGGAAACAAGTGGAGATAATCAAGGGGGTGGAAGGGTGAGATGTACTAGAAGCACTTTTCCCGATGTTTGCTCGCACTTTAGCAACAGCTTGTGACACCCGGCACTCTCATCAAGGTAGATTTAGGAGCTCATTTGCATAACACCGACACTTTCCTGTAATATTTGTGTCACAAACTGAAGCGCTGAATCTACTACTCACCTCTCATCATACTCCAGGTCAGGGACCAGCATGGCAAAGCGATCCAGGAACTCTTCAAAGGTACGGCGAGTGGGAAAGCCTGCACAGCTGATACGAATGGCCTCCAACACTCCCTATTGTCACTCAGGAGCGAGGGGGAAAGATGGGGTTAGGAGGGCGAGAAACGATGTTAGAAACAGTTAAGAGGACTATTGTGATTAGAATGCACGATCCAGCTAGCACATGGATGCTACAGGCTCTGGATGGGAAAGCAAGCAGGAATAACAGCAGTAAGAGAGCAGGAAAGAGTGGAGATAGGGCATGGGAGGAAGCGTGGGAGAGGGGGGAGAGACGGATTCAACAGCAGATTCACAAGAGAAAACAAGCAGCATGCGACACTCACTCCGCATCTGAGTTGCTGCAGCACATTGTGGTTCTCAAACATGCCCGGCTTGTTTTTCGCATTGGGCTTCACGCAGCGCACGTAGTGCGGCTCCGTGGTGCTGAGCGTGCTCATCAGCTCCGCCAGCTGCTGCTTGAAGCTGGACCCCAGCGACGTGAACTTGGTCTTCACGTTCTCGCCCTCGCCCACCGGGAAGAGGCCGGACACAAAGGAGCACTTGGAGTTGCTCATCAGCTCCTGGTGCTCCATCACCACGTAGTCCTTGTTCTTGTCCAGAAACAGCTCCGTCTGGTACGTCACCTGGTGAACGGCAGGGGAGCAATGCGGAGCACCAAGAGGGGGAGGGGAGAGGAAGCCAGGATGATAAGTTCCGCAGCAGACTTGCTAAAGACAGTGTGGAGACGGTGAGGAGGAGGGTAGATGCAATTCCTCACACACATGCACACGCACACTAACACACCTTGCCAGCATAGTGGTCAATCGTGAAGTCTGTCTGCGAGAGCTTGGGCTTCTCAAACCGGGAATGGGCGCCGCAGGTCTGGTACAGCTTTGTGGCGAACGTCTCTGCACTAGACTTGGGGAACATGCTGTTGCACGGGAACACGTGATGGAGGGATGGCAGGGAGGAGGGAGAAACTGAGAGTGGGGCACCTTGTACACATGAGTGGGAGTCAGTGGGAGCGTGCACATGCGTTTGTGTGAGGGGCGGAGGGGGAAAGGACAGGAAAAGGTGGGAGGGACGAGGGGGGGGGTTGTGTTGGGGGGAGTGGAGGGCGCAAGTGAGGGCAAGCATGGAAAGAAGAATGGGATCCGATGGAAGCAGCAGGAAAGCAACGCGCGTGAGCTCACCATTGCTCGTCCAGCAGGGCGATGATACCCATAGGTTTCTGCAGGGAGCAAGGCACGGACACAGAGGGAAGGGCCAGCGTTAGTCAGTGAAGAGGGTTTCAGAAGACAGTTGCGAGAGGCAAAGCAGAAAGAGAGGGGTTGAAAACGAAAAACGCACCATAGGACATACAAAATTAGTAATGACGAGGGCAGGGGGGTTTCGGGTTGGAGGTTGGGGGTTGGGGGTGGGGATTGTATGTAAGGTGGGAAGTGCGCGTAGGGGAGGAGTAAGGATGTAGGCTCATTGCTCACTCACCTTCTCAATGAGCTCCAGCACATCCTTGTTGTCAACAAACTCGATATAGCTCCAGTCAATCTCTTCCCTCTCATACTCGTCTTGCTCAGCCTTGAACACGTGCTGTTGGGTTCAAACAACGAGATGAGAGCGGGGTGTATAGGTGGTGGGCAAGGAGGGAGGGGAGAGTGGGAAGGTTTTGGCAAAAAGTGGGGACGTGGGGGAGAGGGGAGGAGGGGGGGGCTTAGGGGGGGGAGGGCGAGGCTGAAAAAACGGCACGCAAAAAATCCATTAGTTTAAACGTGATGCTCCTCGTATGAGAATCTTTTTGGCTACTGTTCTGTTCCAGCAGGTGTTGAGCACCTTGTTGACGTGCAGCTTACTTGGTTGAAGTGTTGTTGGAGCTTTTCATTGGCCAAATTGATGCAGAACTGCTCAAAACTGTTAATCAGCGAGTGGAGGATGTGGGGGAGGGGAGGGAAAGGGAACAAGAAAGGGCATGTACGGACAGGCCAGTGCGCTTTTTTTTTGGGGGGGGGGGGGGGGGAATTCTAACTATGGAGACGAGCACAGCACAGACAAGCATGGCACAGCACAGATACGTTGGCACATCACGAAACACTGTGACGCACCTGTTGGTCTGGAAGCTCTCAAATCCGTAGATATCCAGCACTCCAATGATGGACGCACAGGCTGGATCTTGGCCAATGGACTTGTTGACCTTGTCGACCAGCCTGCACATGGGCCGTCCGTCCAGTGCACACACAGCCAGACCGCCAAGTGGTAAGCCATAATACGATAGCAACATGCACAGAAGAAGAGATCCTGACTTTATAGCCCAACCCTGTCGTGGGAGGGCCTAGGGGATTTGTCTATCACAGACCGAGCATCTCAACCCGTTGTTCCTGAACTCACCCAGTCCTAATTAATCCACGCACCTCCCCCCACCCCTTGATTCCATTTCCGGTTCCCAGGACACTGCTTCCCTGCCCTTCATATTCCCCATCCCACCGCCCTCATCCCCACCAGTCAAAGAGCCGCGAGTAGACAGTCTTGGCCAGAGTATCTCTGCTGACCACTGCTGCCTCCGGATCCAGATCCCTCTTGATGTTTCCGTCCCTGGTCACTAGGGTACGCGTCAGCAGCGACTCTCTCAGCTTCTTCTTCTCCACCCGCAGCAGCTCCGCTACAGCCTCCAGGTGAAACTTCGCCTTGTCCCCGTGCAACTTGGACGAATCCGCGGCTTTACCATTGGTAAAAGTGATATTCCCTAGATGAAGAATTGCAGCAACCACGCGGAAGATCGCCTCCTGCTCCTCAATCGTCAGCCCCACGACCTCCATAGCCCGCCGTGTGTTATGATACTCCTCCGCGTTGCTGTTCTTGCCGGGGATCTCAAAGCAGTTGCTCTGGTTCAGGTAGTGGAACGTCTCTGCCGGCGCCAGCTTCAGCCGCTCTCGCTCCTCGTCCGACGCTCCCGCACATAACTGGTAGAAGGCGTGGTAGTTGCGCTCAGGGTCTGATATCTGCACCACACGGGACCTCTCCAGCAGGTACGTCCGCACTGCAGCTCCTGATATGCGCCCCGCTCTGTCGAACTGGATCTCCACGAACTTACCGAAACGACTGTGTTGGGAGGGAGGTGAGGAGAAGGGGGAGATGGAGAGAGGATTGAGAGGAAAACGTGAGCGAGAGGGACAGTGGCGAGAAAGGCACAGGGAGAACGCGTGGTGCGGATAGATGGGAGTCAGTCGGAAAGGCATGTCTAGGAGGGGTGAGGGGACGACATGAAAGGGTGCTGGTGGGATAAGTTTTCGGGAATGGATTCAAGTACCTGGAGTTGTTATTTCGCGAGGTCTTGGCGTTTCCGAAGGCCTCAAGGAGAGGATTGGACTGGTAAGAAACAAAGATACAGGCAGGGGAAAACAACGCTTCAGGCACGAATCACGTCAGGGGCAGACACAGAAGGGCAACACAATCGCAAGCTCCTTCGAGCATGTGTGAGCACCCGTCCATTGACGAGAGTCAAGAAGCATTTACCCAACAGAGACAGCCACTATCATAGATACTGTCCTGCAATTGCCAAACCACATAAATCCGGAAGCCATGCGCACGAAATGATTTCTCTCACTCACTTCAAGCACTTGCGATTCAATGGTTCTGCCGTCGGAGTTGGCGCGTCCTCCCATGTACGCCAAGTACTGCATGATGAGCTTCGTAGTCTCAGTCTTTCCCGCCCCGCTCTCTCCGCTCACTAGAATCGACTGGCTATTGCCATAGTCGATCATCGTTCTGCACTCAGAGAGCAGGAGAATCGGCGAGGCGGAGCGGGAATCAGCAGCGATGACAGAGGAGAAAGACAGTGAGTGGTGCGCGAGGAAGCAACCGAGACGATGGAAAGACGAGAGGACGTATTGCAACCAATTAGAAATTCAAATCCAGGAGTACCCATACGGATGCGCTTAGCCATGGACAGTTGCAAACTTCAAAGCTACGTTTTAAGCCTTTTTTTTTTCTTCGAAAGCCACCCTCAGTTCTATTTGATGAAGAATAACCGCAACAAATCTTTACGAGGGTTCGCAAGAAGCGTCTCGCTGATGCATCTACGCGATCCGCACCTGTACGCGGTTTCGGCGATAGCAAAGACGTGCGGCGACAGCTCTCCCAGTCGTGTGCCTTTGTACTGCTCCATCATTTGCTCGTCGTACAGGTGTGGTAGACTCCGAAACGGATTGATGGCGATCAGAATGCTACCCGTGTATGTCTGTGGAAGATACGACAAGGAAAAACAGCCATAAGACGTGGTAGCATCTGGGGACGAGGGAACGCAGCGCTAAGAATGCGCCGCCGCCGACTGAAAAACCATGTAGTGAATCCACAGAAAACGAGGAACATGATGATGGCAGGAACAAACGCAGCCAGCGCAAAATCTGCAGAATCCACACTACCATGAAAATTATGCACGCATGTCACAGGTCACGTACATAAATCTCGTCGACGCTGTATCTAAGGTACAAGTTGTGAAGCACGCCCGGCTCATGAAGGTATGAGAGCTTAGTCATGTCATCAACTCCATCCGACTCCTCGTCCTTGGCATAGCAGTGCTTTAGACGCACCACAATCTGTCAAACGCATGAAAAAGGAGAGGGATCCTCGGGTAAAATGGCAGAGCTGGCGCAAATACGAAAGCGGATTGAAAGAGAACGCGAGACGTTGAGTGCGTGATGTTTGTGTAGCGCGAACAGAAGAATGAATGGATCGAGGTGATGTGAGCATGTCTGTGATGCCGTCTCCTTCGTAAACGATTCCTCTTCTGTTCGTCGTTTGAACTCGTTTCATGAATCATACATACATCGAGGATGATGACTATCCATACGAAGAAAGCCAATTTCACTTCGAACATTTCGCCTCACACGGTTTGATCCGTAAGCAGAATTTGTCAATGCAACTGATATCGGCTGAGACGTACCTGCTTTCCTCGCACGTCAACTGTGACCTTCTTCTTCTCAACGGCAATAACTTCCGCATCAATCCAAGCTTCTTGCTCATCTTCCACCCACACTTTAGACCCCACCACAACCACACTGGATGGGGCCTGGAAAAAGACAAGTCAGAAGGAAAATAAGAAGTCAGCAAACGATCAGAGCAGTGTTTTGGAGATTACGGTCTCAGCAAAGGACTTCCGCGGAACTGATAACCTTAAAATGGCGTTTTAAGTTCTTTGCAGGCTTTTGACTCAGTCGACTGCTACAGAAGAAGCTAAACTGGGAAGGTAGAAGAATATGTCAAGCTCACCATGATTCGCGGAAGTTGTTGAGCCGCTTGAACAGATTTACGATGGGAGCGACGCTACTTGGTCTTTACTTTGACAAAACGTTTCTCCAGAAGTCGACCAGCGACTAACGAGAATTCACACGCTTATGCTAGGTAAGGTTGCACGGGCCTGTCACAGCTCGAGCGAGCGAGGAACTCGATCTCTGCTGTAAATGCACATCTCGTCAACGACACATGGTTGTAACTCGAGATCAAGCAGACGTGTTGCTGTTGTAAACCTTGCAAAGAAGGACAAGGAAACGACTAACGAGCAACGACTAGAGCAGCACCCAGGAGTTTCTGGAGTGGTGGCTGCTACTGGAACCTCCAAGGCCTTCAGCACTGAGACAGAACTCGAGGATATCCTTCCTCAAAACGCTGAGAAAATGCGTGGTCAGCCAAGGTGAAGCATTCACTGAAGAATGGCATCAGCGACTTGCAACTAGCTTCAAAAGCGAGGCAATCATCCCGATTCCCAACCAGACCAGTATTCTACCCACCATCCAATTTCTAGGGCTCTTGTGCCATTTGAAACCGAGGTTCGGGAGAAGGGGGATTGGGCTCGAGCCACCCCAAAGGAGCCTAGAGCTTTGGCATGGTTGTGGCTGGCTCGTCAGTAATTCCAAGGTTGTGTGACCCTATCCCACGCCAGATGGAATCCAGGTCGACGAGCATTTCGAAGGCAATCTGAAATCCTGACGGTGTGGAATTCGCCGGTATGAGACGGTCAGGCAAGCCTGGCGTGGCGACTTGATCAGGAATCGCTGGCTGATTCTGTCAGCCTCTGCGCGTCGCTCCGTTTGCTTCTACTGTAATCTCCACCCAATCTCCGTTTGCTTCTACTGTAATCTCCACGCGTAACTTCTGCGATTCATGAGGAACCTCACCCTAAACTCTTCGAGCAAAAGACGTCCAATGATAGCGAGGGAAACACAATTCTGATTGGCTGTAACTTTCGCAAGGCAATCTGCGCTGCGAGTCGAAACAACCGCGCCAGTTCCTTCGATTCTTGGTGGGCCTGAAAAACGGCCGTGACTTGTCACCTCCAAGGGTACTGTTTGCGCTGCTCCCTCTCCCGCGCCTCAGAATGCGGTTGTCATGTGTATGTGACACCAACGAGTGACACGTCCCTGGCCTATCACCGCGCGCCGAGGCAGAGTCATATGGGAATCATTCGGGAACAACTCTACCGACACAAGTGTTGAGCAAGGATACAGTATCTCAGTACACACCGTAAAACGTAAGACAGTTCATCTAGTGTATTTCATCCTGCTCCTCTGCTACAAAAGAAGTCAGTCCAGGAGAGTATAGAGTGCACCTTATTAACAATCAGAGATCCAAGTATGCTGTATTGTGGTTTGATAAGCGCCATATATGCTAGTTTTATACTGACTACGGTAAAGTAATAATTTATCCTTTCCTGCGAGAGTGGCAACACCTGTATCGAAACCCATTCTTTATTTACAGAGTTGACATTGTTAAAAAATTACACTATCGATTTAAATATCAAATGCCTTCCTTGTCCAAAATCTCAAATCGTTTATCGCAAGTATTTCGGCAATTGGTCTTAGGTAACGAGGAAGTTACAAACAATCCGCGTATGTAGTTGGGGGATTGGTAAACGGACACTCCCAACAACTCGAGCCGCTGATGGGTTGATTAGTGAAGTCGCAGCGCAGCTGTGGAGCTTTCTATTCACTCCAGTGTAACAGGGAGATCAGGTGAGAGCACTCAGCAATCCTGCTTTGGGTCAAGGGCGAAAACCCGTGAGAGTTGAGTTGACCAATGCATTGCAGCATCACAGTCTGGGCTAAACGGCATTGCTTAGGGGGTACAGTAGTTTGTTCACGTATTTAGCAGGATCCAGATGCGGCGGTTTTCGAAACTCTCGGCTTCTCCATCGGCTGGAAGAATGGGTGTCCGTCCAGCACTTGCACAAACAACTGGCATCCAAAGCGTTGTCAATCCAATGAAAGGAGGAGAGGTGAGGTCGAAAACTTTGAGGCACGTGGTTACAGAGTAAATATTTACACCTGTTCACTCACCCTCGTGGTACAACCAGCAAGGGTAGGATTGGATGGGATGGCAGGTCGGAGCTAACGCCGGTTGATTAGGGCACGGAAGTGCCAACCCATCTGTGGTGGTGGGTGGGTGGGGGGAGACGACACTGCGTTGCACTGCATTGCAGTCTGCTCTGCACCCCCTTCTTTCCTCCTCGCATGTCATCAATCCTACCCGTCTACCTGTTGCCACTGTTCGATAGTTTGATCAGCGCATCTCTCGTAGTAGGTCGATTGCCGCCTTTTCTTTTTAGCTGGACGGTGGCATATCGAGTCATGCACTCCACATGCGCGAGGGTCCTCTCGCCGTAACACCAGCATGGTTACTCCTCTCGTTCCTCGAGTAGGTGCCTTCGAGCGGTGCCTGCAGGGTAGGGAAAGCGGGTGCAGGAAGGGCCGCGAAATGCGCGTGGCCTAGGGAGTCCCGCCGAAGAACGGATCTCGCGGCCGTATTACTAGCGCAAAACCGCGAATCGCGGCCTTATTACCAGCGCTGGTCACAGCGCCGTTACTTCGCGCTCATCGGATCAAGCATCGCGCTTGCCACCGGCATATGCGAACGCGATCATAACCGTGCAATTGCGCGCACCCGTGTCGCTGCGTCGTCTCGTCCGCCAACCCTAATACCAGGTCTGCACGCAGATCTATTTATCTCGGCGCATTGTCGATTCGACAGGAGTCATTGCTTCAGCGCGTTCGTCACGCCATCCGGTGCCGCACGTGCCGCACGTACCGCGCACCGCCAGCGTACGACGAGACGGATGCGTCACGTTAGACGCGCGCTCTCCGTCCTGACACAAGTCATAGCGTGTGTGATGCGATCCGCGGGCCTTAGGGTTATGCCCACGTATGCTGCGATCAGCTCTTTTTGCTACTCCAACGCGCGTTGACTACCGAACACGAATATTGAGGGACGCGCATCTCGTCCCTTCCTTTTTCCTCCCCGCCACCACGTGTGCCATTCTGGCCCGCATTCTTCCGCCATTTTTCCCCTTCTCTACCCACTCAGTGTGTCAATGCCCCACCATTGTGTCGATCCCCGTGCGTTGCGACGATTTCTCGCCCAACTATCCTTTTCTACCTAACCCGTCTGTTTCCGTCGTTGCGTCTCGTTCCCCCATCGCTTGATTATGCAGATCTCTTTGCGACTATAATCCAGCCGTCAGCTGCCGCCATCTGGCGCCATCGACGGTCTAGAAAGCGCACGCGTCCCCCCCTCAATCGACGACATAGGATAAAACTGCTGCGATCCACAGTTCGTATTCCCGCTAGTTCTACAAACGAGAGCGGATTGCTGGCACGCTAGTGATCCAGCCAGACCCCCGCGTTTGTAGATCGCGGATTGGTTTTCCGCTCATATTATCACAACCTTCGATACTACGACCATTGGCATAAGAGACATCAGCGACATCCAATCTACGGCTGAGATGGAGCCCATGGGCCAGCAGCAGCTGCCCAATGGGTTTCCCTCCCCCTCAGCTGCTGCTCCTGCTGCTGCTGGCAATTCCGCTGCTCCTAGTGTTGCAATAACAGGAACAGCAGCAGCAACCGCAGCAGCAGCATCAACTGGTGCCGCAGCGCTAGGAGCAGGAGCAGGGGGTAGGTGTGGGAGCGGTGGAGTGCGGCGGGACGCGGAGGTGAGGGCGTGGAGTGGGGTGGTGAGAGGCGTGGATGTGGTGATGGCAGCAGCGTTGCGAGCACAGCCCAAACGGCCCGCAGATGTACCTGCACACACAGCATTCGCTGCTGCTTCCCCTCCTGCTCCGCCCATTCCTGCTTCTGTTGCTCCTGCTGCTGCTGCTGCTGCGGCTGCTGCTAGGAGAAGCGGCATTGCCCGCAGAAACTGCTGCCGCAGCAGCAGCAGCGGCGACAGCAGCAGCGGCGGCGACGGCAGCGCCTGATGCGTCCGTTGCTACAGGCGCCGCCACTGGTGGTAACCACGCGGGAACGTCCAGCTCCGTTAGCAGCAGCCCAACCGTTAGCAGCACAGGCGCGAATGTCACGCCCGATGCCCCTCGGCCAGTTGTCAGTGTCGCTAAAACGAGTGTGCTAGTAACGGACCTGGGGCCGAGCCTAGCAGAGGGAGGAGGGGGGGGAGGAGGAGACAAAATGGGAGAGATGGTTGGAGAGGGAGGTGAAGGAGGAGGAGGGCATGTGGCATTGGGCGGCGCCTTGTCAGGTATGCCCTTGGTGTCTTGGTTTGTGGGGAGAAAGTTAAGATTAAGAGAAGACAGGGGATGGTGGGAGGGAAGAAAAGGAAGGGGAAGGAGGTGAGGGGAGATTTGAATGACATGAGCAATTTGATGGGAAGGTAGGTCAAGAAGGAGCGAGACTGAGTTTATAAGAAAGAAGCAAGCAGCCCTGTTGGGTGGGGTTCTGGGCAAAGGTGTGGCATGGTGTGGACACAAGGTGAAGCTGAGTAGTTATGGAGGCAGAAGCAGCGATGGTGTGTGTGAGAATAACGGGAGATAACAAGAGTGGCAGCAGTATAATCCCTCCCTCCATACCCTCACTCATCTCCTGCTATCCCTCATGCCTTCCGTTCTCTCTTCCCGATCCCTCACTCCTTTGCTCGTCCCTCTTTCCCCCGCCCCTCCCCCCCATCGTCTCTCACCCCCCAACGAATCCCCTCCGCAGCTGTGGCAGCATGGCCTGTGGTTGGTCAGAATCACCATGTGGGCTCAGCAGCAGGCATGGAGAGCCACGTGGGCAGAGAGGAGAGAGGGCCGTGGGTAGGACGCAAGGTGGGGGAGGGAGTGATGCAGGTGGCAGCACCGGAGTTTGGGGCGCAGAACGGGACTTTGGAAGGAGGGAGAGAAGCACAAGAAGCACAGGGCATCAGTTTCGCGGGCGTCAGCTCTACCAGTGCTGCTGGTAGCAGTGGTGGTATGATCGATAGTGGTATCGTACCCCCTGCTGCTGCTGCTGCTGCTGCTGGCGGTGCTGCCAGTGTAACTGCTATCCCCGCTGCTGCTTCTCCCGTTGCTGCTTTCCCTGCTGCTGCTGCTTCCTCTCCTGCTGTCGCTTCTCGTTTGCCACCTCCTCTTGCCGCCGCTGCTGTTCCTCCACCCGTACCCTCCTTTCCAGCAGCTTCCACAGCGTTTGCTACTGCTTCTGCTGCTGCTGCTGCTGCCGCAGCTGCAGCGTCTGCTGCAGAGTTTGTGCCGGCATCTGCTGCCAGGGCAATGACGTATGAGGAGACGGGACTCAAGGCAGCAGGAGCAGCAGCAGCAGCAGCCGCAGCAGCATGGACAGGGGCAGCAGGGGGGGCAGGGTTAGCAGCATCTGGAGCAATGACCGGGGTAGGGGCGGCAGGGGTGGCAGTGGTGACAGGGGCGGCAGGGGCGGCAGGGGCAGCAGGGGCGGGGCCAGTGGGTGATCTGTACATTCGCGGGCTGTCCTGGGGCACATCGTCCGATAGCCTCCGCAACTACTTCTCTCAATTCGGCGAGGTGAGGGAGAAGCCGGAGGGACTGGGGGACTGGGGGAGAGTGGAGTGGAGAAGGAAGTTTGCAGGGGGAGAGCGGGTATTGAATGTGGCAAGGAAGAGGTGTTGGAAAATGAAGGGAAACGACCTTTGGGACATCTGAGTGGAGGGTTAGTAGGATAGGAAGGATGGGAAAAGGGATAGTACATTTTACAGTGCACACCTGGCAGCAATGGCAACGAGCACTTCACAGACACAGTTTAGTATTCCTATTAGACGTTTTCTGACTGGGTGGCCTGCCTCTGTCTGCTTCTGTCCTTGTGTCTCCGTCCTTCCCCTGCCTGCCGTGTGCGTGTGTGCCTGCATCCCCCCAGGTGTCCCTGTGCTCTGTCATCACGGAGCCCAGTGGCCGCTCCAGAGGCTACGGCTTTGTCAACTTCAGGTACCTTTAAGTCTCATCAGCACACGCACACGCACCACTCACTGCCTCTTGCATTCCATAGGCAGTGGCACTCGCTTTGGGGTGGCACTGGCTTTGGGATTGCACTGTACCTATGTTACTGCAACCTGACCGTCCCTGCTGTTTCCCCCTCTCCTTCTTCTTCATCCTACCTTTCCTTCCCTCACCCCCCTCTGGTGTGATCACAGTGATCCTGAGGCCATAGCGCGTGTTCTCAGTCAAGACCACATCATTGACAACAGACAGGTGCCTCTCACTCTCACTCACTCTCACTCTCACTCTCACGCTCACTCTCACTCTCGCTCCCACTCTCACTCGCACTATCACTCTCATTCTCGCTCTCGCTCACCAACTCCCTGCATCAGTCTCCTATCCCCTCACGCTTGATCCCTCTCTTGCACTTTCTTGCTCTTTCTCTTTCTCACACTCACACACACACACACACACACACACACACGCGAGCGTCGGACATTCACACTCACTCCCCCGTGCACAGACGTTCACACTCACAAACACATGCACAAACGTACGCACAAAGATTCGTCTACACACATGCACACATGCACGCATACACACATGCACGCATACACACATGCACGCACCCGCATGCGCGCATGCAACCAGTTTGGATCTCGCTATAAAATCGGAGACTCTCATACAGCTGTCACTCTTCGGAATGGCACTCGTGTTCAGTCTGAAAGCACACCACGAGTGCAGTGCTGCTTTCTGCACCCCACCCTTGTCACATGTTCAACCTGCAGCAGCAAACATCCGGTTATATGTCATCAATCAATAGAGCTCTCCTTGGCTTCCTTTCCTCCCCCCTCCTCTCTGCGCTCTTCTTTTCTTGGCGTGATTTTCCTCTGTGCGTACCTCGCCACTCTCTGTCACTCTCTGTCACTCTCTGTCACTCTCTGTCACTCTCTGTACCCACTACTACCTCTCACCTCACCCCCCAGGTGCAAATACGGCCGCCACGTGATTTCCAACTGCCACAACATCAGTTCCCACTGCAACCAGTTTCAAACTCCTCCAACGCCCTCCACTCAACCACCTCCTCCCCACCCCTCTCTGCCTCTTCCTCCTCCTCCTCATCCTCCTCAAACTCTTCTCTCTCCTCCACTGCTCCCACTCTATCCTCCCCCTCCCCTTCCTCCTCCACCTCTTCTAGCCTTCTCTCCCTATCATCCCGCGCTTCTTTGCATCCAGACTCCCATCTGTCTGCCTCCGCAGCTGCCTATCCGCCTCTCCTCTCTGAAAGCACACTAGCAGACGCTAGCAGATGGCAGTTGCCGCAGCACCAGCACCAGCACCACCAGCACCAGCACCAGCACCAGCATCAACAGCAGCAGAGGGGAGGGTCGATGCGGGAAGCAGAGCAGAGGAGAAAGGTGTTTGTGGGGATCCTAGGCTCTCCAGACGCCCTCACAGCTGATGAAATGCGCTCCTACTTTCTCAGGTGCGTGTCTTGCCTTGCCTTGCCTTGCCTTGCCTTGCCTTGCCTGCGCTGCCTCGCCCCAATCACTGCTTGCTGGCTCCCCCCCCCCTTCTTCCTCACCCTTCTCCTTCTCTGCCTGGTTGGCTGTCCGGTTCTTTCTCTCTCTCCGGTTCTTTTCCTTCCACTCTCTCTCTCCCGCTCCCTCTTGTCCTCTCTGTTTCTCTTTCGGCTCCATGCATGGCTCTCCCTTTCCTCTCCCCCCAAACCTGCCCTTTCCCCCTGCTGCGCTGCACCTCAGGTACAGGCTAATGTTTTTTGAGAATTCCCAAAAAAAAAAAAAAATTGAGAATTCTCAAAAAACATTCCTTTCCCCCTGCTGCGCTGCACCTCAGGTACAGGCCTACCTGTTCCATCCGCAGCACAGCAGGGGCTTTTGAGACGTCTCAAAATTTGGCTCCATGCATGTCTCTCCCTTTCCTCTCCCCCCAAACCTGCCCTTTCCCTGCCGCGCTGCACATCAGGTACGGCCCAGTGGCGGACCTGTTCCATCCGCAGCCCAGCAGGGGCTTTGCCTTCGTCACCTTCCAGACAGAGGATGCTGCACGCTCCGCCATGCAGGTGTGTGTGTGTGCCATGCAGGTGTGTGTGTGTGCCATGCAGGTGTGTGTGTGCCATGCAGGTGTGTGTGTGCGCCATGCAGGTGTGTGTGTGCCATGCAGGTGTGTGTGTGCGCCATGCAGGTGTGTGTGTGCCATGCAGGTGTGTGTGTGCGCCATGCAGGTGTGTGTGTGTGTGTGCCATGCAGGTGTGTGTGTGTGCGCCATGCAGGTGTGTGTGTGTGTGTGCCATGCAGGTGTGTGTGTGCGCCATGCAGGAGTGTGTGTGTGTGCCATGCAGGTGTGTGTGTGCGCCATGCAGGTGTGTGTGTGTGTGCCATGCAGGTGTGTGTGTGTGTGCCATGCAGGTGTGTGTGCGTGTGCCATGCAGGTGTGTGTGTGCGCCATGCAGGTGTGTGTGTGTGTGCCATGCAGGTGTGTGTGTGTGTGTGCCATGCAGGTGTGTGTGTGTGTGTGCCATGCAGGTGTGTGTGTGCGCCATGCAGGTGTGTGTGTGTGTGCCATGCAGGTGTGTGTGTGTGCCATTCCAAGTTGTGTGGCTTGCCAGTGAGGTAGTGAGAGAGTGTGTGAGTGATAGAAAGAGGGATTGAGAGGGTTTGAGAGGCAGAGGAGCAAGCGAGGGGGGGTGAGCAGGAGCAGCAGCAGGCACACAGGAGCTTCCTTCCCTCTCTCTTCCCCTTGCCCCACGTGTTTTTATCTGCAGGTGAAGGAGCAGGTCATTGCTGGGGTGAGGGTGCACGTCAAGCCACCAGCGCCAAAGGCTTCCTCTGCGTCACACAACCAACAGTACCAGCAGAACCAGTACCAGCAGCCACTGCTGCAGCGTCAACTGTCCTCCTCATCCTCGCCCTACTCCCCCAGGTCTGTCTGTCTGCCTGCCTGCCTGCCTGCCTGCCTGCCTGCCTGCCTGCCTGCCTGCCCGCCCGCCCGCCCGCCCGCCTTCCCTGGTTCTCCACCGCTGCTTTTGCTCCTGATCGGTCCGAACATGAGAAAGGACCTGCAGCTTCTTATTCAAACCGCATCCGCTTCAACGTTTGCTTCTATCCATCCTGCCACGCTGTGCTTTGTTCCAGTGTGTTATCGCTTCTCGACCCTGCCTCTCTCTTTCCAGCTGCATGCGTGCATGTGTGAGTGTATGCTTGCTTTCCTTTGACCTGGGGAGGCACATCTGGGCTCTTCCTAAATTGAGAATAAGAATAAACACAATTTTCCTAGGGCACACTGTACCAGACCTCCCCATCTTTTTCTCCCTACCCCAACATCTCCTCCTACCCACTACTTCCCCTTACCGTTGACTACCCAGTGCCTCCCAGACCTGCCATTACCTCCACTGTCCACAATAGCATCCATTTTCTTACTCACTCAACTCCCTTGTCTCGCTTCCCTCTGTCCAATGCCTCCTCCTCCTCCTTCGTGTGCCCCTCTCCTTCTTCTGCCAGTGCAGCGACAGCGGCGGCGGCGGCGGCGGCGGCGGCAGCTGCTGCGGCTATGGGCATGCCGGGTCCATTTGGAGGTGAGGCTCGTTGGCCGGGGTGTGTGTTCTGAGACGAGCGTGTGTTGAAAGCCACGTGATAAAAGTTGAGTTCTGAGACGAGCGTGTGTTGAAAGCCACGTGATAAAAGTTGAGTTCTGAGACGAGCGTGTGTTGAAAGCCACGTGATAAAAGTTGAGTTCTGAGACGAGCGTGTGTTGAAAGCCACGTGATAAAAGTTGAGTTCTGAGACGAGCGTGTGTTGAAAGCCACGTGATAAAAGTTGAGTTCTGAGACGAGCGTGTGTTGAAAGCCACGTGATAAAAGTTGAGTTCTGAGACGTCTCAAGACTCAATGGTTGTCACATAGCTGCTGCAGCTATGGGCATGCCAGGTTTTATTGGAGATGAGGCTTGTTGGCCGGGGTGTGTGTGTGTTCTGAGACGAGCGTGTTCTTTTTAGACGTCTCAAAACACGTCAGTAATCAGGAGGTGAGGCACGGTGGTTGGTTGGATTGGAATGTGTGCGCGTAAGGGACATCAAAAAGGCCTGCTGCGGCTTTGGGCTATGCTATGGGGCATGGGGCATGGGGCATGGGGCATGGGGCATGGGGCATGGGGCATGGGGCATGGGCATGCCAAGTCCATGTGGAGGTTGTTGGCCACGTTGGTTGGGGAGCGAGTGTGTGTGTGCCTTCGAGTTTAAGGGAGGCCTCAAAAGCCTGCTCCACCACCCCCCCCCCCCCCCGCTTCCCGTCCTTCCCCTCCCTGCCCACTGCGCCTCCATACAAGCAGCGTTCCTGGATCCCGCATCCCTGGGTGGTGCGGGGGCGTCCCCCTTGGGTGCGCCGCTGCCCAGTATGCAGCAGCTGCAGCTAGCAACACAGGCCATGCAGCTGCAGGCGCAGATGGCGCAGCTTCACATGCACCAGCAGCACTCCCTGCAACAGCATCAGCAGCAGCATCAGCATCAGCATCAGCAGCAGCTCCAACAGCAGCAATTCCTGCCTCACCATCAGCAGCAGCTGAAAGAGGGGATTGAGGAGGAGGAAGGGGAGGAGAAAGCTAAGGAGGGGGAGGGGAAGAAGGAGAAGGAGAAGGGTGAGGGTGAGAAGGAGGGGGGGAAGGAGGGTCCGGAGAAAGAAGGGGAGGAGGAGGAGGAGCAGCAAGAGGAGAGGGATGAGGAAGAGGGGGGGTTAGCAGGTGGAGAGGAGAAGGTTGAGGAAGAGGAAGGGGGCGAGCGTGGATTAGGAAATGATGGTTCAGCCGATGGGCAAGGGAACGAAGTCAAGGGTTCTAGAGGGGACGGGCAAAGAGAGGAGCAGCAAAACGCGAATCCGTTACAGCAGCAGCTGCTTCTTCAGCAGCAGCAGCAGCAGCAGCAGGAGATACAGCAGCTGCTGCTTCAAGCACAGTCGCTCCAGAACCCCCTACCCAACCCTGGCCTGTCCCTCCCTCTCTCCTCTAACCCTCTCACGTCGCCCTTCTCGCCCCTGCCTCTGCCTCTGGCGTTGAACCCTATGCTCAACCCAGCTGCTGCAATGGCTGCTTTGGGAGGTTACCCACCAATTCCAGGGCTAGACATGTCGTTGTTTCCAGGCTTGGGGAACATGATGGGGGATGGAAACCTGGGCATGGGGATGGGGATGGGGATGGGCATGGGAATGGGAATGGGCATGGGCATGGGCATGGGCATGGGAATGGGCATGGGAGGCATGGGCAGCATGGCCGGCATGGCCGGCATGGGCGGTATGGGTGGTATGGGTGGTGTGGGCGGCATGGGTGGTATGGGCGGCATGGGTAGCATTGGCAGCATTGGCAGTATGGGAAGTCTGGGTAGTATGGGCAGTATGGGTAGTATGGGCAGTATGGGCGGAATGGGTGGTATAGAAAGCATGGGGAGCATGGGCGCGCTTGGCGGACAGCTGGGAGTGTCGCCATTGGTGGGGCAGCAACCGGCAGCGCTGTCAGGGCCTTCTCTATTTATAAGCAACCTGCACTACAGTGTCACAGTGCAGGTGCGTCTGGGGTCATGTGCTTGGATGGTTGTGGGTGCGTGTGTGTGCTGCGTGTATATGTGCATGTGTGTGTGCGTGTGTGCGTGTATGGGTTTGTGTGAATGTGCCGGGATTTTGTTTAGCAGATTCTGCTTTTGGGGCGCTGAAACACTGTGAAATCTCATGCTTGTTCTGTTATCTGTCTACATGTCTGTTTGTCTCTGTGTGTCTCTGTCTCTCTCATTGTGTCTGTGTGTCTGTGTCTCTCTCATTGTGTCTGTGTGTCTGTGTCTCTCGCTGTGTGTCTGTGTCTCTCGCTGTGTGTCTGTGTCTCTCGCTGTGTGTCTGTGTCTCTCGCTGTGTGTCTGTGTCTCTCGCTGTGTGTCTGTGTCTCTCGCTGTGTGCCTGTGTCTCTCGCTGTGTGTCTGTGTCTCTCGCTGTATGTCTGTGTCTCTCGCTGTGTGTCTGTGTCTCTCGCTGTGTGTCTGTGTCTCTCGCTGTGTGTCTGTATCTCTCGCTGTGTGTCTGTATCTCTCGCTGTGTGTCTGTATCTCTCGCTGTGTGTCTGTATCTCTCGCTGTGTGTCTGTATCTCTCGCTGTGTGTCTGTATCTCTCGCTGTGTGTCTGTATGTGTATGCATGTGCTATCAGGATCTGACGGAGTATTTTATGGTGCATGGTGCGGTGCTGGGGGTGGACATGTTTCGAGATGAAAAGGGTCGATCCAGAGTAAACCTCTTACCCGAAACTTCATGTTTTCGTCTCACCATCATCTAGCTCCTTCTACAAGCAAACCTTCCTCTTCTTTTTCTTCTTCTTCTTCTTCCGCTATAGTTCGCAAGTTCTTTAGCCACCATAGAAGTCGCCGCTATGTGTAGTGTCTGGCCGTTCCTCCTTCCCCTTCCTTCCTCTGCGCGCATGTTCATGCCTGCGTGTGCGCGTCTGTGCGTGCGTGCGTGCATGCGTGCGTGCGTGCGTGCGTGCGTGCGTGCGTGCGTGCGTGCGTGCGTGCGTGCGTGCGTGCGTGCGTGCGTGTGTGTGTGTGTGTGTGTGTGTGTGTGTGTGTGTGTCCGTGTCCGTGTCCGTGTGTGTGCATGCATGCATGTTTGTGTGTGTCACAGGGCAAGGCATGCATTCACTTCTCCAATGGCACGGAAGCCGCCAGAGCTGTGAGCCCCCTCCACCCCGATTCCCCCGTATCCTCCCTCTCCCCCACCTCTCTTTGTGCCTTGCATCAATCCACCCCCTCTCTCTCTATATCTGGGCAGTCGAAGCACTTCCCACTTTGCTGTCATCCACTTTCATATTCATATTTCAGTCGATCCTTGCCACCTCTCTTCACCCCTCCCCTCCCTCTCCCCACCTCTTCCCACCCCTCGCCACCTCCCCCCACCGCCTCCCACCGCACTGCACATGCATCTACCGCAGCTCGCAGCCACCAACGGCAAGCCCTTCAGGGGCCGCCTGCTGGTCGTGAGGGAGGACAGTGGCGGCCGCACTGCTGCCAATGCCACTGCATCTGCCTCCGCCTCTGCTTCCGCTTCTCTCTCCACCGCGGCCTCTTCCGCCACTGGCTGATTCCTCGCACCTCACATATCGCACCCTGCGCCGTGGGCATACCTCTGTAACCATGGGTGCTGCGCGTTGGTGGTGGTTCCAGGAGGAAACTTAGGTGTTCTGGTGGCCGAGGGCGAATGGTGTGTGGAAGCAGCAGTGCTTGGGCAGGATGCAGAGCAGAGCAGTGCTCTCATAGCAATCTCTTCCTATCTGCACGGCTCTGTTGCGCTGCCTGGCTGTGCACTGTATTGTGGGGCTGCCCGGCTTGGTTGACAGGCAAAGGACTCACTAGTGGGAGGGGCACACAGCACAGGTCTCAGAGCCTGCAGCAGTCATTCATTGTGGTTGCATGGTGGCTCATCAAGCGGCTGGCACAGCAGCAGCAGGAAGGGGAGGAGGAGCAAGGGAGTGTATAAAACTGCTGCAGCAGTGATTTAGGCCTTCTGATTCGTGAGGGTTCTTGGTTGCCTCATTTTTGCCTTTTAATGCATTAGGGTGTACTGTTCTGCTAAAAAGCAGCCCAATATGCAGTGTCCTTGCCCGTCTCCCCGTCATTCTGAAACCAAAATTTGTGTTAGTGTGTGAAGTGTAGTGTAGATTGGCACATCCCCAATTGTTATTATTTATTGCTAGCTACATGACGTATTTCTGTTGTCAGTGGGTTAGGATGCAGTAGAAGTGGAGGGGTGGGGCTGCGCTTGGAATGGACAGGGTTAGGGTAATTCCCTGAAGTATATACACACGATGTCCGTTTGACTAACCCAAGGTTGCCTTGTGAAGGGGGCGCTTAAGTGATTCATGCATTTCGTGGAGGTTTCGTCAATTCGCGTCGGGCAAAAAGGGCTTATAGCAAAATTTTGTAACTCACCGTTGACTGTTTGACTTCGGTCTCTTCTGTTTCTGTGGTTCGTATTGGTTGACGTGCTTGTAACGTGGGTGCAACTGCCCGGGAAAAAACCTTCGTGTGCAAGGTTTCTGGAACGTGCGAGGCAATTTCGCGTGCAGGGGTTGGGCATCTTGTGTAGTACCAGCTACCATAACATGGGTTCGGGGTGAGGAGTTGCATTCGTTGTGGTCCCTTAGTCCATGCTCCCTCACAGCCTACCGTATCACACATAGGTTTTTCCCATAAAAAGCCTAAGCATTCATTATTACGGTATCATTATTACGACAACACAAAGTGAGTTAGAGAGCACCTGAGGCAAGACTAGCCCAAACAAAAAGCCGCTTAGTAGAGCAGCAGAGAGGACCCCTCTATAAGGAAACCGGTCAGTGTGTTGAGGCAACACACATGTATATGTTTGAATTCCCTACTGTATAAACCGCATCCTCGTGATTGTGCCCAAAGTAGGGCGTATTTATCGGTCTGTCCGCGTCCACCATCATCCAGAGTGTATCCTCAACGCTACCAGCATGCTGATTTTCCATGTACGTCCCTCCAATCAATTCCTTCCTTATCCGACGCTCAAATAGCCACTGCTTCCCCTCCACCCACGGCACCAGACGAATCAGCAGCGCTGGTGCGGGGGAGAAACACCCCCGTGCCCGACGACCCTTCCGCCGCCACTGCAGACGCAGCAGCCCTACCACCTCCCCCTACGCTCGCCGCCTTTTCCGCCTTCCCGCCGCTTCGCGGAGCCCCTCCGGTGCTGGGCTTTCCCGCAAGACCAGCCCCCGGGAATGGACGGCAAGGGAACGCGAGATGCGGGGTAGGTGGACGGGAACGGAGGATAGAGCTAAGGGATGGACGGACATGGGCATTGGCATAGCCATGGTAACAGGCATGTGCATGTGTGCGTGGTGATGGTGCATGGCCATGGGTGGGTGGTTGGGACCAGGCATGGGCATGCCGAGCATGCCCATGGGCATGCCCATGTGAACCGGGACATGCATAGGCGCGGGAATGAGGGGGTGGCGGAAGTTGTTGCGCGCGCATGCGCCAATGGGCGGGAGAGCGGAGCCAGACGCAGGCCATGCGCGGAAAGGCTGTGGCTGCTGGTGCGGGAGGTGGGGATTGGGGCGCTCTGGAAAGCCGGCAGGCGGAGGGTTGGGAGCGGACGGGCCCCGGGAAGGCACCGATCGGGGGAGATGGTGCGCGGCTGGCCGCTGGTAGTTGCGCGCATTGGCGGATGACACAGGGCTGCGGGACGAGGCGTCATTGATGAACTGTGTCTGTCCGTGATTTCCGCTAAACTGCGGGGGGCTGTTGCGGGCGCGGAGGTTGCACCGCCCAGGGGGAGAGTGCGCGGTTGCATGGCTCCAGGCAGGCGGAAGCGGATCGTTGCGCGGGATTGGCGGGGGCGCAGACGTGCGAGGCGGAGGAGTAGCGAATGAAGATCGAGGGCACGGCGCCGCCTGTCGTGACCAAGGTGCAGACGTTCCCGCCGCCACCGCCGCTGCCGCCGCCGCCGCCGCCGCCGCCGAAGTGGCTATCGCGTCCGCATCCCCTTCCGCCCCCGCATCGTCCCACGCGATGGGCAGCATGAGTAGAGCGTCTTCTTCCGCCCCTACTTCCGCCATCTCACCCAGCGATGCGGACAGCGACAATATCAGCGGTGCAGGTAGCACGGACATAGGCGACACGGCTCCAGAAGTGCACGACCGCGGCGATCCCGCATCCGGCGGCGAGAACCGCGGCGGAGATTGCGGGATGCCGTCGGCTACGAAAGAGCTTTGCCGGCTTAGACCAGAGAGCGAGTCGCGAAGAAGAATGTCGGATTCGTCGGAGCTTGAGAACAGATCGCAACGAGTGCCGAAGCTATCACCGTCGGGCGAATCACCTTCCGCTTCGACGTTACTGTCGCTGCGACCGCTCTCCTCGCCCTCACCTTCAGTGCCCTCATTACTGTCCCAACCCAGTGCGCGCCGCACTCCCGCCAGTTCGTCGTCCCGCCCGAGCGCGGTTCGGCGCTTCGTCTTGCAGCAGCTCGCGCCGTCCGTCCAAGAGCCGCGGTGCGGCGGGGGGCTCGCAGAGGGGAAAGCGGCGGCTCTACCTCCCTTTCCGAATCCTGGGGACTGTCCCCACACCGCGTCGCCTCCGAAGTCATTTGGTAGGAACAGCGGCACGGCGGCAGGGCTGCCGCGCGGCTTGATGGCCACGCGTAACCGCCGCGGTGTGCCGTGGCACGCCGTGGAGAGAGAATCTTCGTTTGTGCTACTACAATCAGCGGAGGCTGTAGGAACGGCGGCTGTATCGGCGGTGGCGGCGGCGGGGGAGGCTGGTGTGTGTGCTGCTGCTTGAGACGATTTGCTGATAGAATTCAAATCCACAGCACTCATGCTGCTGCCACTTTTACGGCTTTTGCTGCTGTCACTGCTGCTTCGCGTTGTTGAATCGACTGTGACGGTCGTTCTGTCGCGGACAGGAGTCTCGTCACTGAGGTTGTCGTGCGACCCACCGCATTGGCCTTCGTCGAGCGAGGAGTCGCACAGACACAGCTTTGCGACCCATTCGGCGACGAATCCGGCCGTCGCTGGCTCATTTTCCGCTTGAAATACGTCAGCCATGGCGTGTGGAGAGGCACAGGCCTTTGCAGGAAGTATAATCCCTATGGAACGCACCGCTCCGGAAGGCGACTAGATATGTGAGAGAATACTAGAACAAGCTTTGCTTCGCGGGCTAATGCGTTTTCTGCAGTCTTGGAATATATTGGCGGGTTTTAGTTTGGTCATAAACGGGCTACCTTGGTCCGAAGCTCTGCCGACACACTGAGAAGTGCGAATGAGAGATGCTCCAAATTCGTGTTTGGGATGGATTCGGCGATCGTGTATGTACGGGCGTCGGTGGGTGGGATGAAATGTTTGCGCCGTGCCGTGCTGTGCCGAGCCGAGGCGTGGCGTGCCAGGGAGTGGTGCAGTCTGAAGGATCAGAAGGATTGGTCAGTGGTCGCCAGGCGGGTCGTTGGCACACTTGCGGCTGCGAATGATGCAAAGACTTAGCGCCTCTCATCGAACCAATCAGAGAAGGCGCAGATGCGCGCGACTCGGTCCATCGCCCGCATCGCAACCCATACCACGCGACATTCGTAACCTCTACGAGTCGCATGCTCGTCGCCTTCGAAAAAGGGAACATTCGCGTGGCAGGAGGAAACATGGGCGAGGATGGTTGGTGCTGAATTCCCAAGGTTGGGGAAGGCGGGGGAAGGGGCAGATAAGATGGACTTGCGGGCGAAGGGGGGTGGGTTGGGGAAGTGGGATGGGGAGGCTGGGGCAAATTCTGGAAATATGAGGGAGGGGGAGAAGGGGAACGTAAGCGAGGGAAGTCCCGTCACTGGCAGCGAGGTGGAGGGAAGAAGGCATGGATGGTGGTGGTGACTGCACTGCACCATAGGCAGACATCGGCGAAGAAAACATGCATGGTGGAAAGTGTCAGCAGCAGTATGCGTAGGGCGCACTGGACGCAGATTTGCGATGATCCATCGATCCATCCATCCCATAGAGACTGCGCGGTCTTGGGCTCTGCAAAATGGCAGAGGCGCCTCACGAATTTGGAGGGGCAACCTGGCGGGGCTAGGTAGCGCGCGCATGCCTGCTCCCTCTGTCGGCCTTGTTTGGTCAGCTGGTGTACACACGATGCCCGGTTGAGCCCCCCGACCTCGCCTTACCCTCTGGGCTTATAAGCGATTCTCGCTTCGCTTGAAGATTTCGTCAATTCGCATCGGGCAAAAAGGGCTTATAAAAAACAATTGTAACTCAACGCTGACTGTTTGACTTTGGTCTCGTCAGTCAAACTTCAGTTTCTGTGGTTCGTATTGGTCGACGTGCTTGTAACGTGGGTGCAACGTCACGGCACAAAACCCACGGGTGCAAGGTTTCCACCCGGTGAGGGAAATTTCGCGTGCAGGAGGTGAGCATCAGGTGTAATCAAAAAGCGAAACAGACTTCGGCCAGCTTTGGCCCTTTCTTCCCTGCCCTCGTCGCACCTCCTCCAACCAAATATCCGAACGAACTGGGGCTGACTTCCTCCTCCCTCTCCCTCCCCTCTTACCCATGCCTCATCCAGGGCAACCAAACCAAAGCCAGCTGGTCGGTCGGACTGGAATTTCATTTGGCGGCATCGCCTATAGTCCCCACCACCCTGGCGGCTGTTTGATTCGTCATTCATCTGACGCTGCGATGCTGCGACTGCGACCCTGCAATGCTGCGACGGTTGGCGCATGAACGCAGTCGCAGACCTCCCTGACACACTCGCGCAGGTGCAACAGCCAGTCGCGCGAACTGTGCACAGAAACTCTCACGAAGGTTCTAACCAAGCCCCGAGTTCCTTCACAAGGATCTCCACAGTACAGGTTATGATGGCATCGTAACAGCCTGACCATAAGGAAGATCAATGCATGTTGCCTTACGATAAAAAAACAACGGAAAAAACATGTTTGAGCGAAGAAAGAACAAAATCTAATATCACTCCAGGGGTTTTGACAGTGTGTGCACAGCACATAAAGTAGCAATTTATGCTTCCTGCATGTCAATGGTGTTGCGTCTACTTGAACCATGGTTGCACAGCTCATTTTATTCCCATGCCATGCACAGCACACAAAACGGTGCTGTCTGATTGATGTAGGTACATCCGAACTGGCCAAAACCTATCATACAATAACATTTTACGCGCATACTTTCTGATTACCCAGCATTTGGTCAGCCATCCAAACCCTTCTACACATCCCAACCAGCACACCATCACATCATCTGACAAGCGCCTTCTCAAAAGCCTGTCGAAACACCGCAGTTTCCTGCAGCCAGGACACAGTACAGTCAGATGAGAATACAGCTACATTAGTACATGAAATTCAATAAACTTTAAGCGAGGCCAAAGTAATGCAGGCTGATCCAACTTGGACTGTTTCAAGTTAGGCACAACTTGAAAAGGGGTTGCTAGATTAGGGCGCGTTCCTACGGCCCCTTATCGGGCCAACCTCTTATCAAGCTGAGTCAAAACACACTGAAAATTCCCGAAACCCAGAAACCCTCGCTACTTTTACCAGGCAAGGCTGACAAGAGGTTTGCCTGATAAGAGCGTAGGAACACGCCCTTAGATTGCCAGCAAGAGAGGAGACGCTGCTGGTTAAGGCCATTGTGCGGTTAGTCAAGTCTGTAATTCTAAGTCTAGCTGGGCGGAAAAAAGAAAAGAAAAGAAAAGAAAAGAAAAAAAGAAAGAAAGAAAGAAAGAAAGAAAGAAAGAAAGAAAGAAAGAAAGAAAGAAAGAAAGAAAGAAAGAAAGAAAAAAAGAAAGAAAGAAAAGAAAGTACCTGGCAGCCGGCAATACTGAACTTGCTGTCGACAAGAAAGAAGGGAACCCCAGTGATCCTCAGCTTGTCCTTTCCATACGCATCATCCTCCAGCACCTCCTGCTTCCCCTCCTCCGACTCCTGCATTTTGCTCGCCTCAATGCACGCACGTGCACATGCACAGATGTGAAACAACAGATGTGAAACAATGGATGTGAAGCAGATGTGTGAGCTCTAATGCCATGATGGAACATTGGCTCAGTGGCGTGGTGCCCATATCAGATGTGGAGCATGCAATGCAACAGGCGCATGTATGTGCCTATGGGATGGATGGATGGAATGGTGTCTGAGATGAGACATCAGTCAGTGGTATGCACCCCAGATGTCAGGGGCATGGGATGGATGGATGGATCAATGCCGTCCAATCCCGTTCCATATCCTAGCCTCAGTATGCCCATTCATGCGCATCCATGCCCATCCATGGCAGAGCATGTCTTCAATCCCAGAAGGCTCTCCTAGTGAGTGAGCCCAGCAGCACGTACGAAGTAGGCAGCAGAGTCGATGTGAGAGAGGCCGAGCTCAGCCGCAGCGGCAGCCAGCTGGGAGGCGTCAGACACGTTGCGGCCCTCCTCGTACGTCATCTCAAACAGCCGCTGCTTCGCCTCACTGCCCTTGCCCTGCTGCGTTGCTGCATGCACCAACCTGCCCCACCTCCTCGCCCGCCGTCCCATGCCCATGCTCGTGCACATGCACATGCACATGCACATGCCACGTCGACAACCATATCACACCAAGCGTCATTGTAACACCCATGCACATGCCATGCCATGCCATGCCATGCTCACATTGTCAAGTCATGCATCCGAGAAACAACAGGCCACAGTCAGGGGGAGCAGGCAAAGGCCAGGGCACACACAACAGACAGAGCAGTGCGGGTGTGTGACACCTGTGCGGGTGTGTGACACCTGTGCGGGTGTGTGACACCTGTGCGGGTGTGTGACACCTGTGCGGGTGTGTGACACCTGTGCGGGTGTGTGACACCTGTGCGGGTGTGTGACACCTGTGCGGGTGTGTGACACCTGTGCGGGTGTGTGACACCTGTGCGGGTGTGTGACACCTGTGCGGGTGTGTGACACCTGTGCGGGTTCAGTGTGTGGTGGGCACCTGTGGGCATTGAGGGTGTGCGGCCACCACTGCCAGTCTGCGAATTTGAGCCCGCTACGTGCACCCGAACTGCCCAGGCAGAGATGCATGCAGACAGGCAAGGGATGGATGGGAGGCAGAATGGGGCGAAAGATGGGCGGAGGTATCAATGTGAGGAGCGAGGGGAGGGGAGGGGGGGGGGGAGGAGGCAAGTGCAGCAGGAGAGGATGAATTGAGTAAGGAACGAGAGGGCCAACAAAGAGGCGTCAGCACAGAGGCAGAGGCAGAGGCAGAGGCAGAGGCAGAGGCAGAGTGTGAGGCAGAGTGTGAGGGTGAGGGTGCGCGAGAGGGTGCGGGGGAGGGTGCGGGGGAGGGTGCGCGAGAGGGTGGGCGCGGACCGTCTGAGGGAGGTGGTCCAGCCGTCGCCCCCCCAGCGCCTCTGGTTGTATGCCAGGTACGGCTCCCCCTGGCGCTTGGTGCGCGGGTCTATCATGTACGCGTGCCTGCACAGCACAGCACACATGCGGAAGCACGCACGGGTAGGTAGGTAGGGCGAGCGTAAGGGGTGCCTTTGGAAGCACTGTAACAGCACGGCTCCCCCTGACGCACTTTGTGCGCGGGTCTATCTTGTATGCGTGCCTGCACAGCACACGCGTGGGCATGGGTAGGTAGGGCGAGAGGGGTGCCGTGTCGTTTGACGCGTGTCAGATCAGAAGCATGGCTTTTCCCAGCCGCTTGCAGTGCAGGACTATCGTGTGCGCGTGTGCATGCACAGGCACACGTGCGGATGGGACGACGGGTGGGAAGGCGGGTGGGATGGCCGGCAGGAAGGCAGGTGGGAGGGGAGTTATGCGACGCCTTAAGCTCACGAGAAAGTGGTCTGGTCGGAACAGCAGGTGGGAAGGGAAGGGAGGGTGTTTCGTGGTGGGTGCATGCACCAGAGCAAAAAACACACACACACACACCAAAAAAACACACACTGCACCAGACCAAATTTTGTCGTGAGCGCATGCTTGTGTGTGCAGAGGGCGCTTTGTAATGGCCTTGTGCATTCTCCTCATCGAGATGACTTCTGGACTGTGCAAGAGGGACAGGATGAGCGGCTAGGGAGAGGATGCGGGAGGAGGGGGAGGAGGAGGAGGAGGAGGAGGAGGAGGAGGAGGAGGAACGGGGGGGGGGGGGGAAACCGGGGGGAATGGGGGGAGGAGGAACTGGTAGTTCCCCCCACCTGCGCCTTTCCCCTTCCCGCTTCTCCCTTCCGCGCGAACGCCTTGCATCTCTTCCCCCCATCCTCACCCCACCATCCCCCCACCCCCCTCACCACGTCACCTGCACCGTCACCGCCTGTCCGTTCACCGGCGCTGCTTCCACCGCCGCAATCGCCGCGTCCAGCCGCGCCTGGCAGCGCGCGCCGAGCGGGAAGGTGGCCCGCGGGGAGGGGGAGGAGCGGAGAGAGGGGTGGGGAAGCGGGGGAGGAGAGAGGGGTGGGGAAGCGGGGGATGTGAGGGGTTGGTTGGAGGAGGAGAGGGGGAAAACGTGGAGGAACATTGGGAAGAAGAAGAGCGGAAAATCGTTGGGAAGTGTGAAACGTTGGGAAGTGTTACAGATGCGTAGCTAGGGGAAGAGAAGCAATCGCCAGGCGGTTAAGAGTCCAAGCAGAACGCGCGGCATTCCATGGCTCCGCGCGAAATGAGGCGCGAGAGGGGGCGAGGGAGGAGGCGGCGCGACAGAAGGCGCGACAGGAATTCTTCGCGACATTCCGGTGAAACTTCGACATTCTTCGCACTATCCTCCCGAGCCTTCTACGCTACTCGCGCTCAGCAGCGGCGGCGGCAGCGGCGGCAGCGGCGGCGGCAGCGGCGGCGGCGGCAGCGGGGGCGGCAGCTTACCGAGGCGCATTGCCGGGCGCGCCTCACCTTACCGACGTAGCACCAGGGGCACGCAATGTCGCTCCAGACATCCACGGGTAGCACGCGCAAGACAGGCGGGGGGTGAGCGGCCATGGCGAGGCGATACGCGAGACGAGAGGACGAGAAACGCGAGACGGGGGCCAAGAAGTCGGAGTGAAGGTCACAGCCACAGGCTTGGCGGGCAAATGTGCTATCGGAGCAGCTATTACCGGAATGATGTATGGTGGCGAGGATTTTCAGCGTCAGCAGCAACACTTGTCGGTGGGGGAAGGGCAGGGAGGTTGCATTGTGCTGTGCTGGGTAGCACTGACCCTCGGGATGACGTCACTGTGCGACTCGTTAGAAGCAAACTTAGTATCTGGTAGAGTTTGTACGTAACCTGCTCTACTTGAAATTTAACTATGCGTTATATTCTCATGGTAATCCATCCCCTCCCTCGCCCCTATGCAGTGGAAGGGGGTAGAAGGGGGAGGAAAAATGTGAGGTCGGTGACGGAGTTGTTTGAGCATAGGGCGTGCCTAACCCTAATCCCTGTCTGCCTGCGTGAAAACTGGTAGTTTTGTTTTCTGGAGCGCGCTTGCACGCACGCCGTACCTAACCAACACTCCGTAGCACCACAGTCCGCGTATTGTCCCTCCCTTCCCCGCCACGTTCATCCATTTCTCCAACCTCCCTAACCCATAACCTTCCCATCCCAACGCTCCCTCCCTGCCCCTCCCTTGTCCGTTGCAGTTATCCTTCCCGTTTCCACGGCAGCTGTCCCCTCCCCTCACCCGCACCCCCCTGCCCTCTCTCCTCCCCCTCCTCCTCCACCTCAAACCCCTCCAAAGCCAGCAGGTCTATTCTATTCTTGAGGCACCTCAAAAATAGAAAATTTACCCCTGCCCCTTCCACGGCAGCTGCCCCATCCCTCCATCCCCCCCACCCCCCTGCCCTCTCTCCTCCCCTTCCTCCTCCACCTCAAACCCCTCCAAAGCCAGCAGATCCGCCACGAGACGCTTCTTGGCAGCTTCCTCAGCGCGGCGGCGTTCCAGGTCGCGCTTCTTGAGCACGAGTGACTGGCGCTTGATCACCGTCGCTGCCGCCTCCATGGCTGCCGCTCGCTCCCGAGCCAGAATCCTCCTCTCGTCCGGGTCCGACTGGAAAGGAAAAAGAGGGAGAGTGGGTGTGGTTGGGGCGAGGAGAGTGAGGGGATGGTAGAAAATTGGGGGAGGATGGGAGGGAGAAGAATATGGGGAGAAAAGTAAGTAGGAATGGAATAAGTGGGAGCAGATGGATAATCAGGACAGACGGTGGTAACGGAAAGCTTTTTGTGGGTTCAATTTAAAGAAAAGAATTATGGAGGGTTCATTGCAACAAGGAATGTTCGTGGCCGAACGCAGGCGGGCAGGCAGACAGGCAGGAAGGCGGGCACGTGGGCGCAAGCAAGCCAACCTTGTCCTTGGAGAGCTGTCTGGCACGCAGGTTGAGCTCGCGCTGCTGCTGCTCCGCCCATGCAGACATGGCCATGTCCCCCCTCTGGTCAAACGCCTTCTTCTTCTTCCGCACCCACTCCACCCACGCCTTGCTCGCCTGCTCGTGGTGCCACCCACACCACACACGGAGGAGAGGGATTTGGGGCGGTGGGGAGGACGGGAGCGTGTGGAGGAGAGCGGGCAGGGAGTTTTGAGATGCCTCAGCAAGGTTTGTGAGGTGTGTGAATGGAAGAAACGGAATACAGATTCACTCACATATAGAAAGAAACCACTCACCTTCATGGGGTCGACCCGGTTGTCCATGTCGTACTGCCTGCGCTCGTCCCGGTCCATGAGCAGCTCATATGCTGCCTGTATGCGGATGAATCGCGCCTCCGCCGTCTCCCCCTCCCCCTCCGCGCCCCCCTGCGCCTCCGCCTCCCCCTCGTCCCCACTGCCGCTTGAAGCATTGTACACTGTGTCGACAAGTCAGCAGGCGGCGGGCAGCGAGTTGGGAAGGAGAGGTACGAGGGGTAATGTGCGGGGACGAGGAATAGAGAGGGGGGACAGGGTCGTACAAGGTGCTACAAGACAGGAAGTGTCGGGACGGGACATAACAGATGATTGATTGGGAGATATGGAGTGTCTGGACCACCATGCTCACCACTGACTGACACTTGCCATGCTGCAGGAGTGCGAGACGCGGCTACCGGAGGACCCGTCACCACCCACCCACCCTTCCTCTCCTCCCGCTCCCCCCCCCCATCTCACACACGAACACTCAAACACACAAACACACACACACACACACATACACACACACACACACACACACACTCACACACACCATCGGGATGGAACCGCTTCACGAGTCGTCTGTAGGCCGACTTGATCTCGTTATCTCCCGCGTCACGCTCGATTCCTGCCACACGCGCCACGTGCATGCACGCCCGGCATAATCCACGTGGCACGCGAAGCGTGGGAGATGCGGAGGAGGCGCAAGGGGGAAATAAAATTCGTCAGGACCGGAAAAAGAGGCCACAGTGGGCCAGGCAGAAAGTCGTACGAATGCTGCTGCAACGGAACTTTCTGTTGCATTTCGAAATAATCACTCACAGCAAGACTAGCACACCAAAACTCACACACCGAGAGTCTCATACGGGGACTGGTCCGAGGTCCACCCCTTGTTCCTGCCCGCCCGACATACCACCGAAGGATACCGAACCGAAACTTTCTCCGTGTTTGGAAGACCGGAAGTTCTCGACGCGCCAAAATTCTGGTGATCCTTAAAAATTACTCTCGTAGAGCAAAAATTGTGCGAGGTCTTGTTAAATAATGAGCTCTTAGGAGCGTGTTTCTGAGGTGATTGAGCAGCGACTGCTACCGACATTGCCAGTGGCACATTGCTCCGTGAAATCGATAATCTCGGTGGCTCGCGAGCGGCCGTTGGATGGAATGTGCACCGCTCGCCCGTGCAATGCGGCGTCTGGAGCGGCAGGCCAACCCGCAACGCCGCCGCCATTGCTTAGTATATTCCGTGGATTGATATCGCAAAAAGGAGGCTCGCAATGCGAGCGAAACGAGAGTAGTCGTTCAGTCGATATAAATTAGATGGACAGGGTCCGCCATGGACCGTCAGCAACGAACCAGAGGCAGCCTGACTGCCAATGAACAGACAGCCAGGCACCCGAGGCGGTTGATGATGGATAAGAGGCTGATGATGATGATGAGCTTGCCCACCCTAGGCCAGCCAAGGACAGACGGATGTGGACATCACATGACGACGAACCCCAGGTTTGGTGGTCGTGCGTACCGCCACGAACTGTTCTGTACTGAACTGAATCATGAGTCGAACTGCCTTGGATTCTGTTCTGACCCCCTGCGTGCGGGAGGTACGCGTTTCGATCCATTTGGATACGGAGGAGTTCGAGGCGGTTTGGTAACTAGACCGCTTTCGAAACCTCATAAACACACTCCACCGTAACGACTTCGAGTGTTCCATCCAACCAACACTGACACGAAGTTTTGACGCCTGTGGTGGGACGATTGCAGCTTCAACTCTGCTAGTCGCAGGTGGCACAGAATGGAAAGGAGTTCACTCCTTGGGTTCACGGAACTGAATTGAGCTGCGCAGATTTCTGGAAATGCAACCTACAAAGTGGGAAATACGGTATTCGTTCAAGAAACGATCCTTGAAAACAATCAAGACGTTTGGCTAGTGTCTTTTGCAACGATCGAAACACCCCACCATCACCACCCTTCACACCCTGACTAGCAACAGCCAAAACTAGTGAGTTGACACACCATTCTCTCCTAAAGTTACATCAGTGCATCACCACAGCTCAGCCATCTTCCAAACACCCCATCCCACCCCTCATGCCTCCACCTTGGCTTTCTCTACTTCCCCACCACCGCTCACGATGCTCCACTCACCCTCATCCAAGCCACTCCCATCACCACTCCCTCCATCCCTCCCCTCACGCACAGGTGAAGAAGAAACAGCACAACTCTCAGAACCCTCATTCCCCTCAGGCCCCTCGGGTCCCTCAGGCCCTTCATGTGAATCACCACCAGCCACTGGCAACCCAGAAGCAGAACCACCATCCACCACTCCTAACTCCCTGGCACCGCCATCCAGCCCTGGTCTCTGAACATCTCCCTCACTACCCGCTCCCCCCTCCTCCTCTGCTCCGCATTCAGCTCCCCCCTCTGTTTTTCCCTCTGATTCTCCCTCCCCGCCACCCCCTCCATCCCCACCCCCTCCACCCTCAATGCTTTCACCCACTTCATCCAGCTCCCCATCATCAGTGCTCCACCCATCATGCGACCCCATAGCGTGCTCCCCTTCGTCCTCCCGTTCCTCTCCTTCGCCTCCCACCAACCGCCCCTGCTGCTCTCCACTGCATGCATCCATCCCCTCTCCCAGCCGTTCTGCAGCATGACATGCCGAATCAGGAGCAGCGGTCAGACCATCACCACCATCACCACCAGCACCACCAGCACCACCAGCACCACCAGCCGCATCAACATCAACGTCATCAGCACCAGCACCAGCATCAGCAGCAGCAGCGGCAGCAGCAGCAACAGCAGCAGCAGCAGAGAAAGACCCAGTTGTTCTCACAGCAGCGAGCTTAGGAGCCCTGCGCCCCACACTCCGCCCTCGCCTCAGCCCCCTCCTCCCATCACCACCCACAGTCGCACCAGTGGGAGACGACACACTACTAGATGCCCTGGATGGCCCTGACGACCCCCCACCACCCTCACTTGCTCCTCCACCCACCCCACTGACACCTGCACCTCCCACACCACCATCACCACCGCCTGCTTCCCCCCCTATTCCACTGCTGCCACTGCCACTTTGCTCGTGGTAATGCTGCTGCTGCGGGTGGGGGTGGGAGTGCTGGTGGTGCTGCTGCTGCGGCTGCTGGGTGGCAGCGGGTGCTTGGTTGAGGTGGCGGCAGTGAGGGCAGATGTAGGTGATGTAGGGAAAGTCCTCCTTGCGCGCCAAGCCTGGGGCACACAACAACGCAATGAATGGGGGTGGGGAGCAGGGAGGGGGAACGGTGGATAGGGGATGGTGAGACACAAGAAGAGAGCAAGGGCAAGTAACAGCTGCTCGCTCGCTTGCATTACTGTCACTTGCAGGCACATCTGCTGACCCAGCCTGCCTTGCTACGCACCGTTGTGGCTGAAGCACTTGTGGCAGATGAGCGCATAGCACTGTGTGGCATCCTCCCCCACCAGCATCGCTGCTATCCTCGCCATCCACCCCTCCTCCGACGCTCTTCCTGTCCTCCTCGCCCCTGCTCCTGCTCCACCCCCCCCACCCCCCCAACCACCTCCACCAACACCGCCAGCACCACCAAAACCCCCACCAGCAGCGGTAGCAGTAGCCATTCCCATCCCAGGACCTGAAACCGCTCGATCTCCATACCCGTGCGCTGATAACCCCACCCCTGCTAGTTCTCTCCCTGCCTCAGCCCCTGCCCCATGGCCGAACGCCCCACTAGAGGAGCGCCCTGCTGCTGCTGCGGCCGTGCTGCCACCACCAACACCACCGCTGCTGCTGCGGCTGTGAGATGGAGTGGAGGCCAGAGGCCCTGGGAGCAAGGGCGAGGGCGATTTCCCTGCACCTGCTGCCGCCCCTCCTTCCCCTGCCACCGTATCCCCCAGAATCAACCCAGCAATCCACCCCAGCGCCCCCCCCCCAAACGAGTTACCTGCATCCGCCCCACCTGCAGCTCCTCCTCCCCCTCCCCCTCCTCCACCTCCTCCCCCGCCCGCGCCCTGCCCCCCAGCCGCCCCAGGACTCACTCCCGCGCTTCCATGGTTCCCACTCCCCCTGCGCCTGCGCAGGCCAGCAGGGCTGCTCAAACTCACTCCCCCTGCTGCCCCCCCTGCTGCTGCCTCATCCTGATGGTACCCTCCCTTCCCGCCCATGAATCCACCCCCTCCCACTCCTCCTGCCGCCCCTGCCGCACCGGCAGCACCGTATGCGGCAGCATCAGGGGAGGCAATACCATTGGTGTCTGCAGACGCACCAGAGGAACCACCGCCAATGACGCCCACGATAGATGGTAGCAGGGAGGAGGAGGAGGAGGGCGTGTGGGGCGTGTGTGCCGTGTGGGGCGTGTGGGGCGTGTGGAAGGAGGGGAGAGAGCTCGTCCTACGACCCTTGCCAAGCACACCACCAGCAGAGCCAGCAGCACCAGCACCAGCACCAGCAGTGGCACCAGGGAGGCCCTTTGAACCGGCAGCATTTCCAGGCTTCGCTGCTGTACCTGCTGCTGCTGCGGTCGATGGGTCAGCGGCCGACCAGCCAAGAGGATCCTTCTCGTATTGCTGAGAATTAGCAAGAGGATGAGCAAGGGAAACGGGGTAAGTGTACACACAAGCCAGTCAATGAGGAAGCAGGGGATGGAATCAAAGATGAGAGAGAACGGGGGGGAAGGGAAGGGGCAAGGCACCTGTCAAGCATTCAATCGGATCAAACAAAAGCGGAACAATGTTCTGAGATCATCAGAGCTGATGAGCTAAAGAACATCCAGCCGTGAATAGGCACGGAGGCTTGACATCAACAGCAAGTCCAGCAAGTCTCAAACGGCAACAGAGATGTCCCCAGATATACATGCTAGCACAAACAATCACACCTGACGCACTGCTAAGGATGCTCACTCACTCACGCCACTGCTAAGCACCCTCCTCACCTCTATCACCAGCGAGCGGCGCATAACGCCTTTCTCACCTTCACGTCTGCCCCGTGCTGACCTGAATGATCTGCAGCGTCTTGTAGTAGTTGGTGCGCTCCTTGAGCTCGTCCAGATGCGCCTGCCTCTCCGCCTTGAGCCTCTCCAGCGTGTCGCGATCCCTATTGTCGTCTGAGGGCGGAGGGCGGAGGGAGGGACGGAAGGAGGAGGAGTCCACGCGCAAAAGTGAGCGAGTGCGCACGTGCGTCTGATCCGATCCACAGCCTCCATCCCACAACGCACACCCCACCCCACACACATCCCAAACTACGGACTTCACATCTCCCAGACCCGCATGGCCGCCGTGGTCCACTCACACAGCTGCACGAGGCGGGAGCAGAGCGTTGTAGAGCGCCGTGGCGAGCACTGCGGCGTGGCGCCTCAAAGCTCGCCTCAAAACACACCCCACACCCCGCACCTCACAGCGCACAGCTCCCAGCCCCCCATGGCCCCTAAGGCCCCCATGGCCGCCGTGGCCCACTCACACAGCTGCACGAGGCGGGAGCAGAGCGTGTAGAGCGCCGTGGCGAGCAGCGGGAAGAGCAGCACGGGCGACGTGCGCATGAGGCGGTGGTGCCAAAGTAGGTCCGGCGATCGCGCCACCACCACCGCCACTCCCACAATCAGGAACTGAACGGGGGGAGCGGGAGCGGATTGGGTGGTTGGGGGAAAGGGAGGGAAGGGAGTGGAGGGAAACGAAGAGGAGAGGGAAGACAGGGATAAGGGGGTTAACACGGGGCGGAAAGAAATATGGGAGCAGCAGGAGACATTCCCAGGGCGAATTTCGATGCTGAAACGCCCTGAATTCGGCCAAAACAGATTTTCCGGTTCACCGTGTCAAGGCACACCCAAAAAATCCACGAGCGCTCAGGATCCGTGCCCACTATGCCAATTCCTTGCGAATCTCGCGCCCTGAATTCGCAAACGTAACTCGTATTCAACAAACGGGTCAGCACAGCGCAAAGCTCCTTACAAAACGCCACCAGTACCCAGAGATGCGGTTCGACGCAAATCCTAAGCTTCTATACTCCATCTAATAAGCGAGATAATAACTAAAATAAAGGAAAAGGGAAAAAAAAGTTGCGAGCGCCGACTAGACGACTAACAAGTTTGAGGAAACGGAGAAGGGGGGGTACGGGGAAGGGGGGAGGGGGAGAACAAATCATATAAACGAGGGACTAATCGCACGCAAACAGGGGCGCAAGCACGCGCGCACCTCGAGCGAGGAGGAGTAGAGCATGATGGAGCGCGCGGTGCGGCGCCACCAGACGATGCGCTGCTTGAGGCGGCGGTGCACGTTGACCTCCTCCGACGACAGGTGCTGCAGCTTCTTCTCAAAGTCGTCGTCGCTTCGCCGCCGCCAGAACAGCAGCACCCGCAGCAGCCATCGGAACGGCGCGAAGACCCACCACCCGCTCACGCCGCGGGATTTGGAGCCGGGACTGTTTCTACTGCCGGTTTTTTTAAGCAGTTTGCTGCTCCCGCCACCGCTGCCGCTGCTGCTGGTGATGTCTTTCCCGCTTGCGAGTAGGACAGCTTCCGGACTGGAATCCATGGCTCTGTTCGTGAATTAAAACTAAAATTTTGAAATATGGCTCTTATTTAAAGCGCGTCTCCTCCGCTCACCATGAGCCACTCGACGAGAATGATACAGGTGAAACAACTTGCAGATTATAACGAATCGGAAAGGAATGGTTAAGAGCCTAAGGCCAGACAAGCAGGAGACGAGCGAGGTGAGGGGAATGAACAACGATAATCCCAAGGACGGAAGTTAGGAGCACCTGAGAAAACAATATATGAACTAATTTGTAGCGAGCGCAGTTAGGATCTAAATGGTGCGGGCGCAAAGGCTTCGTTTGCAGGCACAAGACGGAAAACGGACGGGGCGGGAGGCATGGGATTGTTAGGTGAAATTGTGGTTTTACCCAATGGCGGAGGCCAGTTAGGGGGAAGATGGGGAAGAAGTACTTGATGAATGTAGAAGGACGACTCTGGGGATGGGGGGGAGAGCACACGACGAATCTCTGATTCCCGAGGAGATGGGAAGGAGAGATGGCGGTGGTGCGACCGTGCGAAGAACGGGGAAACGCATGCACCACGCCCAGTCGCTTTCGCTCGCAGCGTCGCCCACACTTTCTGTTTTGCTCGCATGCTTTCGCCCGGAATTAGTTATCGCAGGTTTGAGATTCGAGAATCGTCGGGAAATTGGGTGAGCTGAGCTTTGTGCCTGTGACCGCGCGGGTGTTTTGTGTGTCAGTGTCGTCACCCGCACCGCACCTGGGTGATCCCCTCGATGGTCTGATTGGCGGGCAGCAGGGACTGTGACAAACGACGACCAGCAAAGGGCCAGTCAGATTCCAGTCCGTTTTGGAAACTACGTCGGCTTCGTTTCAAGCAGCATTCGTTTGGAGAGAGTGTGGCGCTTCAAACTGGCTCCTGCCTTTTTACACTCGTCGCCATGCACCTCCCTCCAGTTACAAACATGGCTGCCAACCGCTCTGTAAACATTGTTTCTGCTGCCATCTTAGCCAGATACCTGATGATAATGCCCACCAAAATGTTGAAATGTTGGAATACAGGTATTCCCATAATCCCACAACAAGCACAAGGTACCAGCACATAGCCCAAAACCCACTGTTCTCCCTAAACCCATCTCCCTCCATCATTATCCATACATACTACCTCCATTTCTTGTCCCCAACAACTGAAATGACATGGCACATGCATAGGCAGAAGTAGACACACTTTCCACCCTTCCCATTTCACCCTTTCTCCACCCTCCCCATTGCCCCTACTCCTCTTTCCCACACCCCCTCATACTGATACACTTAACATTCCTGCCTTGCAACCACGGAAACAAGGCAGTGTATGCAGCAAGACTAGAACCTATCTCAGTCCATAAACAGATGAATCTTCTTAGTGAGAAACCTTCCATTTGAGTCCCGAGTCCTGACTTGTGATTTACCCCTGCAAACCACGCCTCCTCATCCCTCTGCTCTCCTCCACCCTTCTCTCCTCCCTCTCAACCTCCACCTTCTCATCCTCGTCCCTCCTCCTAGCCCCTCAGCCCTCCTCATGCCTCATCCGTGCATCCATCACTCACGCCCGCCCTGGATTTCAATCAGCAGGCATCGCCTGTCCTCAGGGAACCCCTCGAGATGTCTCAATTTCAAATCTCTCTCCTCCTTGCCCCTCAGCCCTTGTCTCGTCTCATCTGTGCTTTTCTCAGTCACGCCTGCCCTGCACCCCAAACAGAATGCATCGCCTGTCCTCAGGGAACCCTTCGAGTCCATCCCCCTCGTGCAGGCTCACTACTGTTCCATCCAGCAGCAGCGACACAGAGAGCAGCTGCAGACGCACCGTCACGCCAGCGTACGCTGCTTTGCTGGATGTCGGATGGAATGGGTGCGATGCTAGGCGCTGGAGGAGGGACGAAAGGAGAAAATGGGGAGAGAGTGGGGAGAGGATGCCCAGGAGAAGGGACGAACAGTGGGGAGGGGAGAAAAGGGAAGGGAATAAGCGAGTGAGGTGAGTGGGATGATAGGAGAATGTTGGCATTTGGTGGGAAGAGATGCAGGGGGGGGGGGTGGTGGGGAGGAAGGGAGAGGAGTGGTGAATGTGCACACACGTACATGCCAACACCTGTGCGCGTACATGCAAGCAAAGATGCATGCACGAGCCCACACATGCCACAAGCCCACACCACCCCACCCACACGCCACACACACACGTGTTTGCCCCTAACTTCCCCCAAGGCAAAACGTGGCCACTCACATGGTCATGCAGGTAGAACTGCTTGTCAACACTCGCAGGCACATCCTCCTCATCACACGCCGCCATGCCCTCCCCACTCTCCACACTCACTACCTTGGGCGGCAAACACTCCCTCTCCCCCTCCCTCTCCCTTGTCTGTGCCTCCCTCTCCCCCAGCTTCACTGTGCGTGCAGCAGCAGCGGAAGCACGGAAAGCAATGGGCGGGGTGTGGAGAGCACCCCCTGAGGCCGGCAGCGAGGAGATGTCAAAGAGAGGGATAGAGTCCGCATGGCCCTCAAAGTGAAAGTCACAGTCGGTTGCTGGCACACAGGAGAGGGAGGTCGGCAGGAAGGAGAAGGGGGTGTCCTCTTCAGAAGCATCTTCAGTCGCTTCTGCAGTGGCGGCTGCAGTGACATGTGCTTTCACTGCCACACTGCTGCTGCTGGTGCTGCTGCTCACATCCGCGTTTTCCCCAGCTGCATTGTCACCAGGAAGCACAGCAGCTGCGAGGGGGTTGTTGTAATCGATGGGCAGCAAGTCAATGGAGTGAGCGAATACCATATGCCGATCCGCTCCTCCCACCTCTCCAGCTCTCTCGCCCAGGATGGTAGCATCACCAGCATCACTACCAGCACCAGCAGCACCACCAGTAGCACCAGCAGCACCACCAGTAGCACCAGAAGCACCACCAGCACCAGCACCAGCACCAGCAGCACCAGCACCAGCACCACCAGCACCAGCACCAGCACCACCAGAATCACCGGACTTCACTTCTCCCACTGCCGCTGCCTCCTCCGCCGCCTCAGCCCGGGCAATCTTCCCCTCCTTGGCTGCTTGCACAGCAGCCTCGTCAAACTCCTCATCATACACATCCCCCATCACATCCACGCCCTCCTCCAGCGCCTGCTCATACTCCGCCGGCGACGCCCCGATCACCTTCTCGCGCAGCCTGTGCTTCTTCTCATACTGCAGCGCCTGCGCTATGCTTGCTGCGTCCGGGTACGCAGCATCCGATGCAGCCTCCGCGGCGGCTGCTGCTTTGGCAGCTGCTGCTCCAGCAGCGGCATCAGTAGCAGTCGAGCCTGCAACTGCAACACCCTTTGTGCCTGTAAGTCCTTCTCCCGCCTCCTTTCTCCCCACCACCACCCCAACCCCGTCCTCCTCACCAACGCTCTGCACCCGGAACCCTCCCAACCCACTCGCTCCTCCTCCTGCTACGGCTCCTCCCACCCCTGCCTCGCTACCCGAGTCGTCCGATTGACGGTCGAGATTGCTCGGATCAAACCCAGGAGCAGATGTAGAGGCGGCGGGGGAGGAGGTGTGAAGAGGCCATATTGTCCACCAGGGGGGGGCGGAGAAGATAGGGGCAGGGGGACCCTTTGCCCACACCCGGGGGGGGCGGGTCCAAGGCGGGGGGGAGGCAGGGGGGGAATCTTGTGGGGAAGAATCGGGAGGGGGAGGTTGGTCGAGTGACCCCACTGGGGGTTTCGGGGACGGAGAGGGAGGGGGCAGCGGAGGGGATGGGGGGAAGATGTAACCCGGGGGGAAAGGTGGAGGGGGGGGGCGCGGGGGGCGAGGGGGTTTGAGAGGGGGAGAAGGGGGAGGCATTGGGGGAGGGTTTGGGGGCGGGCGCGGGGGTCGGGGGGGTCGAGGAGGGGGAGCGGGTGGGGGCATAGGGGGAGGATTCGGGGGAGGGCGAGGGGGGCGGGGGGGCTTTGGTGGGGGCGCAGGGCCAGTAAGCGGGGGGAAGGGCGGTTCAGGGGGGGGGGGGAAGTCAGATGCACTAGGGGGGGGTGTTGATGTTCCAGAGCCAGGGGGCTTGGGAGCAGGGGGGACGGTTGTGGTGGGGGGAGGGAGCTTTGCAGGGGGGGGGGGAGTGGAAGTGGTAGAACCAGGAGGTTTGGGGGGAGGGGGCTTTGCAGGGGGAGGGGGAGTGGAAGTGGTAGAACCAGGAGGTTTGGGGGGAGGGGGAATTGCAGGTGCTGGTGGTTTCAGAGGGGATGGGGGAGGCTTAGGGGAAGCGGGGGGTGTCAAAGGGGGAGATGGAGGGGGCTTGGGGGGAGAAAGCGGGGGCTTAGGAGGAGATGGGGGCTTTGGGGGGGAAGGTGGAGGGGGTTTGGGGGGAGGAGAGGGGGGCTTGGGGGAGGAAAGTGGAGGCTTCAAGGGGGGAGACGGAGGGGGCTTGGGTGGCGGAGAGGGGGGAGGTTTGGGCGGAGAGGGGGGCTTGGGGGGCTTAGGAGGAGGCGGTGAAGGGGGTTGGGGGGGCGGAGACGGCGGTTTGGGGGGCGGAGGGGAGGGCGGAGGCGGATACTCGTACATGGGGGGCGCTCGGGGGGTGCCGGGGGGAGGGGAGGGCGCGGTGGGCGGGGGGCGGAGGGTGAAATTGGAGTAGCGGAGGCCCGTGGTGCAGTTCATGTCATACCAGGAGATGTCGTTGGTGATGAAGGAATACACCACGTACTTGTTGCGCAGGAAGGACTCTGAGGGAGGGTAGGAGGAGGGGGGAGGAGGGGAGAGGAGGGGAGAGGAGGCGGGGGGGGGGAGGGATGGAGAGGCGAATGGAAGACGGGTTAGTTTTTCAGGTGTGTGAAAGACAGATGTGGTTGGTGATGAAAGAAAACACCACGTACTTGTTGCGCAGGGAGGACTCTGAGTATGAGTGGAAGGGGGAGAGGGAAGATGAGAGGGAGGGGCAGAAGGGGTAGGAGATGAAGGCATGCCAATACTTAAAGAAGAGCAGCAGCGATCAGAAAGCACGAGGAGAGGCAAGGCACGAGGAGAGGCAAGGCAAAGGCATGCCAATCGGAAACAACAAGAATGGAACCTTTTCCCCTGCTCCATCCAACCATCGGAACCGAACCGAAGCGAACCGGACCGGACCAGACCGGACCTCTTCCCCGTACCTCCGATGGTGGTTCGGCTGTCCTCAGAGGCCGCAGCAGCGAAGCACACCTTGCCAGTAGAGGGCGTCTGCAGTCACAAGAGAGTAAACAAGCGGTTGGGTTGGTGTGAGGTGTGGGCATGCCGGAATGCAGGAATGTATTAGTGAGGGGCCTCCTCAAGTGTAGGTAAGATGGGTGAGTGTGAGTTCGGGGAAGGACCGCAGGAGGTAAATGGGCCTGTTTTTGAGTCGACTCAAAAACGGGGAAGGACTGCAGGAGGTGAATGGGCAGCAGAACAGTGAGAAGAGACAGAAGGGCACATGTGTACGATAGAAGGGAAGGAAACGAGGGTGAGGAATTAGGGTGAGGGACTAGAGCGAGGTAGAGGGAAAGGGAAGATGGAAGGCAACAGGGCAGTGGTGGTTTCTCTGAGGATAAAGAGGCAGGGCAAGGTGTGGTGGGAGGCAACACGGATAGGCAACACTGAAAGGCAACACGGAAAGGCAAAACGGGAAGGCAACACTGAAAGGCAACACGGAAAGGCAACACGAGAAGGCAACACGGAAAGGCAACACGGGAAGGCAACACTGAAAGGCAACACGGAAAGGCAACACTGAAAGGCAACACGGAAAGGCAACACGGGAAGGCAACACGGAAAGGCAAGACGGGAAGGCAAGACGGAAAGGCAACACGGGAAGGCAACACGGAAAGGAAACACGGGAAGGCAACACGGAAAGGCAACACGGGAAGGCAAGCGGTGGAGGGAAGGAGCACTGACGGCAATGAGGTAGGTCTCTGGGAGGAGGAAGAAGTAGGCCCCGTTGCCAAAGCGCATGTGCATGGTGGGAAACTGCTTGTAGAATGCGGTATAGTTGGCACTGCGGGGTGAGGGTGGAGGGTGGGGGAGGCAGACGGCCAGCAGGCGTGGGGGGGGAAAGGGAGTGGGAGATTATTTAGGTTCCTCGAAAATCGCCTCACTACAAAGCGCATGTGCATGGGGGGGAACTGCTTGTAGAACGCGGTATAGTTGGCACTGCGGGGCGAGGGTGGAGGGTGGGAAGGCAGACGGCCAGCAGGCGCAGATGGGGACGGGGCGGGGGTGAGGGGGAATGGGAGGCGGTGAAGAGAAAGGGGACGGGGTGACGGGGGAGGGGAAGGGTTTAGGGTGAGAGGAGGAACACGGAAGTTGATGGGGTTTGTGAAGTTGACGGCGCATGCATGTGCAGCAGCAGCAAGAGCATGCATGTGGAACAAAGCATGCAGCACGCCGCAGGGTAGCAGCAGGCAGGCAGGCAGCGCACTCACTTCTTGTACATGGTGCCTGTGAAGCAGCGCAGCCCGAGCGCAGTGGACGTGGTGTTGTCCGGCAGCAGTCCTGGGCGGATGTACACCAGCTGCCACACAGGCGGGCAGGGCAGGACGGGGCGGGGCGGGGCGGGGCAGGGCAGGGCAGGGTAGGGCAGGGCAGGGCAGAGAGCAAATGCAAGCTTTGAGTCTGAGTTCAGGTTGACTCCTGACTGTAGCCGATGACACCAGAGGAGCAAAGAGATGCAGCAGAACTAGGGATGCAGTGGTGCAGTGGAAAGTGCCATGCCATCCACCCCATCCTAACCCCTCAAATCCCCTTCCACTCCATCCCATCCCATCCCATCTCATCCCATCCCGCCACATCGCATCACACATCCCAACCTTCCCCCAACCCCATCCGTACCGCGTCAATCATGCCGTTGAGAGCGGCGGGCGGCAGGCGAGTGATGGTGGTGAAGGGGTCAAACACCGTGCCGCCCAGGCCCTGGTCGGACGGCAGAGAGAACGTTCCGGGCGGCAAGTCAAGCGTCACGAGCCCCACAGCCACGGCTACCATGTCCACAAACAGCAGCGGACTGAGAAGATGCGGGGAGGGGGGGGGGAGGAGAGGGGCGGGGATGAGGGAAAGAAGAGGAATTGATTGAGGCAACTGATCTTGAACGCCCACAGCCACGGCTACCATGTCCACGAACAGCAGCGGGCTGAGAGGATGCGCGAGGGGGAGGGGAAGGGGAGGAGGGAAGGGAACATGGGGGCATGGGGGGGAATATGAGGATTGTGGCGTTTTCGAGCCCCACTGCCACGGCTACCATGTCCATGAACAGCAGCGGACTGACGGGTTGCAGGGGGAGGGGGGGGAAGGGAGTTTGTGGGGAAGGGTGGTGGTGTAGAGGGGATGAGATTTGATGTGTCTCAGAGTCACCAAACCACAGCCACGGCTACCATGTCTATGAACAGCAACGGACTGACGGGTTGGGGAGGGGTAGGGGAGGCCCAGTCAGCGGACTGACGGGTTGGGGGGGTGGCTTTGAGCCAGCTTAGAGCCCCACACCACGCCCACGGCCACCATGTCTACGATTCCACGAACAGGCAATGGAGAGAGCGAGGATGGGGGAATGGGGAGAGACATGAGGGGAGAAATGAGGGGAGAAATGAGGTTTTTGAGACGTCTCAACAGGAGAGAGCATGGGGGAATGGGGGGAGAAATGAGGCTTGGGACGTCTTTGTGTCCAACAGACGTGGCCACCACACCCACACCCACCCAAGCACACCCGCACACGCACCTATTCCCAACGAAGATCATCGGCACCGAGTCGTTGGCGCCGCCTATCCGGCCACTCCCCAGCGACAGGTACGACTTGGCGTTGGCAGTGGAGCTGTCGCCCTCCAGACACATGCCGTACCCATACTCCCATATCGCCAGGTCGTTCATCTGGCTCTGGATGCTCAGCGGCCCCCTGCCCAGCCCGTACACCCCGTCCGGTGCCTCTGTGACGCCCGCTAGACTGCCGCTCTGCGCCATGCCACAGCTGATAGCGGTGAGAGGGGAGAGGTGGAGGGGAAAGGGGAGAGGTGGAGGGGAAAGGGGAGAGGGCGCGGGCAGGGGTGACGGGTGGTGTTATCAGAGTAAGTGAACCACACTACACACTATCTCCCTCGCTCCCCCCTCCCCCCCCCTAACCCTCCCCCCCATTCCCCCTTCTCCCTTCCCCTTTTTCCTCTAAGTACTTTCCTTCCCCCACCTTTCCTTTTGCCCAGCGCAACGCACCCGAAGGTGAGGAGGGGGTTGACGGTGGTGTTATCGGAGTGGGTGAACCACACTTGGTCCGATAGCAACAGCCCCTCGCTCTTCCCCGTGCTCGTCTTGTCGCCGCTCAGCAGCAGGCTCCCCGGGGACCCCAGAGGGCTCTTGGCGATGGGGAACGAGTGCGTGTACGTGCACTTGCCTGCACGCACGGAGGATGGGAGCACAGTAGAGCACAGCAGACGGGAGCACAGCAGACGGGAGCAATACTGGAATCACTTTAGGGACCTCCAGGCTCTTGGCGATGGGGAACGAGTGCGTGTACGTGCAGTTGCCTGCACGCACAGCGGAAGGCGGATTTTGAGAACTCTTAAAAACTGTGCACCTGGAACAAGCACGGATGAACGTGACCGCGAACGTGAACCTGTGCGTGGTGCATGCATGTGCGAGTGCAAATGCAATTTCACTTGGTGCACGTGCACGTGCACGTGCCTGTGCGCACAGTAGACGGGATGACGGTGGAGGCGAGGTTGCAACCGACTTGTCCGAGCGGCACTGGTTGCCCTGTCACAGCCGTGCACGAGGGGGACGAGCAGGCAACGTGCGTGGAGTTGTTCGCTGTTGTGTTGAACGGCGGCCGCTCCTGCGGACAGGCACGGGTGCAAGAAGATGGGGGGAAGCAGAGAGGGGAGGAGGGAGAGGCGGGGGCGGGTGAGTGGATGGTTGGTTCCCATGTGACAGCAGTGCAGGTGGGCGAGGAGCAGGCAGGCAACGCATGTGATGTATCACGGGTTTTCGAGAGCGACGTGAGATTGTTGTTAGACCTTAAAAGTCAGACGTCATCTCACCTTGAAGACGGCACCAGCGGTGCGGCACTGGATGCAGTCGCAGGAGACCCAGGTGAGCGGCGTGAGGTTGTCCACGCGCAGGTTCATGATGTGCTTGAGCGGGCCGAACTCCATGTTTATGTAGTACGACGACCTGCCATGCCATGCCGTGCCATGCCGTGCCATGCCATGCCGTGCCATGCCGTGCCACGAATACATGCACGCACACACCGTTTGACATGATGGCATGATGGCGTGATGGTATGACAGAGTGACGGCATGAAACATGAGGGAATGATGGCCTGATGGCCTGATGGCCTGATGGCATGATGGCATGATGTCATGATGGCATGATGGCATGATGGCATGATGGCATGATGGCATGATGGCATGATGGCATGATGACATGATAGCATGATGGCATGATGGCATGATGGCATGATGGCATGATGGCTGATAGCATGATAGCATGATGGCATGATGGCATGATGGCATGATGGCATGCTGGGATGATGACATGATGGCATGATGGCATGCTGGCATGATGACATGATGGTGCAGCGTTACCTGTTCACGCTGAACGGTCCTCCTCTGAACATCTTGATCACTCTCCGTCGCCGCAGTGCGTTGGTTACCTGATAGCAACGCACAGGAGGAAACAAGGCGGGAGGAGGGGCGGGGGGGAGGGTACGACAGGGACTGAGGGGGAGATGTAGAGGGAGACGGTAAGAGGGAAGGATATAACGGGCAAGAGGGGAATAAACGATGCAAGGGAGTGAGAGAGATCGAGGGACGAGGGAAGAGGGGAAGCGGGAGAGAAAGCCAAACGGGAGAATGGAGGGAAGGGGGGTTGGGGGAAGGGGGGAAGAGGGGGAAGAGGAGAAGAGGTTTAAAAGAGAAGCACAGAACAGCGAAACTGCATGACCCATCCACCCAACCGAAAGGAGCATGCAACGCGGAAGGGAAGGGGGGGGGGACCCAGCACGCCCATGTTCGCTGCGCTGCGATCTAACCCGCTCTTGGCAACCCTCCTGACGGAGGAAGAGGAGAGGACCCACTCACATGCTGTCAACACACCTGCACTATGCCCATGGCCACTGCGCTGCGAGACCCTCCTTCCCACTAATTAAATTCATGAACAAACCTCGAAAGAAAACCCGCTTCCAGCAGCAGAGGCCCCTCCATTTCGCCTCCAGAGTGCAGGAGCAATGCATCAATGCGCGGCACGAACAGGCTATGTCCATGGCGCCCCTCTAGCAGCATAAGTTTTTTTTTAGAATTCTCAAAAAACAGGCGCCCCTCTAGCAGCATGAACAATGCTCACGGCACGGCACGGCACGGCACGGCACGGCACGGCACGGCACGGCACGGCACGGCACGACACGAACGAACGAACCATGTCCATGGTGCTGATGCCCTGCCGCGAGAGGCGGAACGCGGTGCCGCCGCCCGCCGCGCCGCCCATGGCGGCGCCGTACAGGGCCGCGCCCGGCAGGTCCTCCTCGTCCTTCACCAGGAACGCGCTCTTCACGTCGCCGCCCTGCCGCGCGCCATTCGGGTAAATCAAAAGAAGAGAAAGCGGAAGAGGGGTTTGCTTGTAAACCTGTATACCCTTGGTGAATATCAGTTGCTACCATGTGAAGGAACAAGACAGTCTCGATGCGCCGTTGACTGGTGCAACTGACACGCGTGAGCGGCGAGCCTCACATGTCGTGACGTGACGCGACAACGGGAGCGCCCAGAGCTGTGAGGTGTGAGGTGTGAGGTGGGGTGCACTCGTCACGCGGCAAACGGGTGCACAGGAAGCCACTGATCTGTGTTGCGCGGCGAGCGAAAGCACCACTCACGCTTTAATCTAAGCTCGCCTGAAATCCGCGGGGTGGGAGGGAGCTTTGAGTCGACTCAAAGCACCACTCACGCTTAAATCTAAGCTCGCCTGAAATCCGCGGGGTGGAACGGGACGGAGCGGAGCGGATAAAAAGCCAAGACGACGCTCTACAACCGCACCGCATTGCGTTGAACCCGGCATATCAGATCACACGGCAGTACACCCAACGTTGCACCCCTTGCATTGCACCCAACGTTAATTTCGCCCACCCTTGCACCCATCCCAGCACTGTCATTGCACCACCCGTGAATGCAACCCACCTGCTTCCGCTTCTGTTCCACCGTGATAGCGCTATTCGCGCGAGGGATCACCACGACCGCCGCGGCCAGCAGGCCTATCAAAACCACGCGAGCGACAGCCCCGGCGAACGCACGAACGGGGAGCAGCGGCGCCTCCCGCCGCGACCCCTGCCGTGATCCCCGCCGCGTTTCCCGCCACGAGTTGCTCCCCATTTCCCGCACCGAGGGGAGGAGCCTCCGACGGTCTCGTTTCCGCATGGCTAAGTTCCGCATTAAGTTAGCGGATCAGGATTCGAGCGAGAATGCGGAGAGGATGATAAGAACTTCATGGGAGGCGGTGGGTTCGAGGAACGGAGAGGGGGAGTGGGCACGAGGCCGCAGTCACAAAAGCACGAACTTGAAGCGAATGCAAATCTGAAGGCGGGAGATCCGAGACAAGGTTGGCTCGATTGAGATTCCAGAGAAAGTCAGCGCGTGAGATGTGCAGAGTGGACAAATAGGCAGTTGTATTGCAGCGAGTATTCGCTGGGTGAAATGTCGCGGCGTGAGATTGATGCGCAGGAGAGGAAAGCAGTCTCTGTGGGTGGGACAGCAGGATTCATAGGCAGTCACACCCACCCACCAACTAGCTTCTGTGTTGAACGCTCTCAACGCGCTCACTGGAACCTCTTGTACACTGCACACTAGTTTCCCCCCTCCGTGTATCTCGGCCTGTATGGTTGGTGCTGCTCGTCACTTCTTTCGACAAGGGAGGAGGGGGGATGTATCGTCGAACACCTAGGCAGGCACACCACAAAAACTGCGTACAGTTTCCGAGGTTTTCGAGGGTGTGAATCTGTAACGTACGTGTATCGTGTTACAGGTAGGTATGGAATGGGCGGACCACTGACCGCAGAATGCTTCGAAAACAGAACCGAGGGAGGAGGAGGCTCAGCCATTGGGTCGGTTGGTTTGGGAACATGTGCCATGATTCTATTGTACATTGAGGAGGAGAACCGAGGTTCGGGGGACCCACACAGCACCAGCGTTCCGCGCTTAAGCTGTTGATCTCACCTGACCGCTAGCGCCTCGAACCATCGGGCAACTGTAGCATCATGCGGCAAATTGCTGCTCCCTCACCTGAGTCAGGACTCAGGTTAGCGCAGGTTATCGTGTACACGGCTTATTACACTAAATGTTTGAAATCTACAATGCTCCAGCACTACCTCAACATGCTTACCTTCACACCCTTCAACAGCCTGCCGTACGCATATCATGATCCTAACTCTTAATACCATATGCACTCAAAACCATGATGTGCATCCACACATCCGTGACAACTGGCACCAATGTAGGGTGGCACCCAACAGTATTTCACGCCAGCCATTGAAGGAAACTCCTACTGATGCTCATCCTTCTCATACTCGATGTGAAGATGAGAATGGGATTATTCTCCTCAGCGGCCAGCATCAATCAACACAGCACCTTGCAAAAGAGCAAGAACACTGCAGCACCAACCATGCCTACACCACCCTTAAATCATGAACTCCAGCAGCAGCAAACACCAAAGCAAATTATCTCATCCCCCCGCAGCTCATGTATCACCCGAACTCCCAGCAGGCGCTACAGTAGAAACAGAAGAAGCAGCGGCAGCAGCAGCAGAAGATGCGGCAGCAGAAGAAGCAGCAGCAGGCGCTGCAGAACCAGCAGAAGATCCTACCCCAGATGGCCCTGGGCTCACCACCTGCTGCGCTGGAACAGGAATATCCTGCAATCCCCTCAAAATAGTCACCATCTCAGACATCTTGGGCCGTGATTTAGCATCCAGCAAGCAGCAGTGTGCAGCCAGAGCCAGCTTCTGTGCCCCTTTCACTGGGAACCGGCCACCGAGCCTAGGGTCCACGAGCTTGACGCTCTGGCGCCGATCCAGGAGGTACGGTTTGGCCCAGTATACGAGGCTGCGCTCCTGCCACACCCGGTCCATGTCCACTGCTCTCCTGCCCGATAGCAGCTCCAGCAGCAGCACCCCAAACGCATACACGTCACTGCGGCTCGTCAAATGGCCTGCCAGGAGTGAATGAGGGGGCACGGTAAAGGTATGTGGAAGTGGGGAAAAGGTTTGTGGGTGGGGGGAGGGAGGACGAGGAGAGGAGGGGGGGGGGGGGGGAGGAGGAGGGAGGAGGAGGAGGAGGAGGAGGAGGAGGGAGGAGGAGGAGGAGGAGGAGGAGGAGGGGGGGGTGGGGGGGGAGGGGGGGGAGGAGGAGGAGGAGGAGGAGGAGGAGGAGGAGGAGAGGAGGAGGAGGAGGAGGAGGAGGAGGAGGAGGAGACTTGGCGTCAAAAAACACATGATGGGAGAAGATTGGGGAAGAACAGAGCAAAGAACACACACACATGGTGACGAACTCGCACATCATCTCAGCACAGCACAGCACTGCACCGCATGGGACCGCACTGCATCCTACCGCACTTCAGACATCAAGGCGCACCTGTCTGCATGTACTCAGGAGCAGTGTAGCCGTATGTGCCAACCACTTTAGTGGACACATGGGTCTTGCCGCCCCGCGGCCCGTCCTTGGCCAACCAAAGTCTGACAGCTTGGGGAAAAAATTCTGCGCCGTGCACGTTTGTACCAGCAGTGGCGAAGGCGTGGGAGAAAGACACGGGGGTAAGGGAAGATCGTGGAAGAAAGGGGGCGGGGAGGAGACGGGGAAGGGATGTGAGGTAAGGTTGGAGTCACTTCGTCCTACAGAAATGTGAACTCGCACTGAACCATCCTGATGGGCAAGGTTTTGGAGGAAAAAGATCCATCCTGTCCTGGAGGGACATAGCAATGCGAAAAAATACACACAGCCCCACTCAGCACACAACACACAGGCAAATCCTCAGCATTACAGCAACCCAGCATTGCATAGGCCAGGCCTGCATTGCATCGCATCGCACCAACCGCACTGAACCGCACCTCGTCCAGCAGGATGTTGCCGGCCTTGAGGTCTCGGAAGATGACCTGGTGCTCCGTGCCCTCGTGCAGGTATGCCAGCCCCTTGGCTGCACCCAGCGCCACCTTCACCCGCACCTCCCACGTCAACGGCGGCTCCGCTTCTGAGCCACAGAGCACACAGACCAAGACACAGGAGAAACGGATGAGACAATTGTGAGACACATGGAGAAACGGATGAGACAATTGTGAGACACATGGAGAAACGGATGAGACAATTGTGAGGCGAAAGGCTTGGGGTGAGGCTTTGAGACACTTTTGTGTTATGGGATCAGCAGCTGGCAAGAGGCAAGGTGTAGTGTGCAGTGCATGCAGTCGTGCATACGTGCCTGGGTTCTAGTGTGCATGCTCGTGCATGTGTAACTGTGGTGTGTGTGTGTGTGTGTGTGTGTGTGTGTGTGTTGTGTGTGTGTGTGTGTGTGTGTGTGTGTGTGCATGCGTGCGTTTGTGTTTGTGCATGTGTGCATGTGAGTGCATGCGCATGTTGGCGTGGGCACCATTAAAGAGATGGCAGTCGAGGGAGCGGTTGGGCATGTACTCGTAGACCAGGAGGCCCTTCTCTTCTCCGCACAGTATCCACCAGCTGCACCAGATGCGGGTGCTGCAGGCGCCTCAGGATATGACTCCGTCTGCCAGTGCAGTGCATGCCACGCCACCCACCATGCCATGCCATGCCCACATGCCACACAGACACTGTGTGTGTGTGTGTGTGTGTGTGGTGTGTGTGTGTGTGTGTGTGTGTGTGTGCATGCGTGCGTGTGTTTGTGCATGTGTGCATGTGAGTGCATGCGCATGTTGGCGTGGCACCATTAAAGAGATGGCAGTCGAGGGAGAGTGGTTGGCATGTACTCGTAGACCAGGAGGCCCTTCTCTTCTCCGCACAGTATCCCACCAGCTGCACCAGATGCGGGTGCTGCAGGCGCCTCAGGAATATGACCTCCGTCTGCCAGTGCAGTGCATGCCACGCCACCCACCATGCCATGCCATGCCCACATGCCACACAGACACATACGTGCGAACATGCCACCCATACATACCATACTCACACGCCATGCACACGCAACCAGGTATGCACAAACTCGCCCAGGGGTGTTCACCACATGCCAAACCCCCCGCACACCGAGCATGCGCACAAGGAGCAGCAGGCGGTCGCCACCAGCACAAAAAACACAGAGAACAAGTGAGTCGCTCGCGACCACCACAGTAAATATCAGGAACCTCAACCACGATAAACAGAGACACAAGCTGTATTCAGGGCAACCATAAAACACGCCTTCCACAACCCCACAAACCACTCCACGTTCGCCTGCTACCATCCCCATCCCACCCTCTCCTCATCCCTCCTTTCCCCCAGCCCCCGCCAATCACTCCGGCCCAAACCCCGTGCTCTCACCAGCCACTCCTTAAACCCCTGCAGGCCCTGCTGGCTCAGCTGCTTCACAGCAACCTTCGTCTCCACGTGCTGCCCAGTGTCCTCGTCCCGCACCATCAGCAGCCCTCATACACCTTCCCAAACCCGCCCTCCCCCAGCACCAGCTCCTCTTTAAAGCACTGCGTAGCGTCCCTCAGCTCTTCAAATGAAAACTCCTGCGGGGCCACCGCCTTGTGCTGCTGCAGCTCCAGGGCTAGCTCCGCTAAATACCCTCCCGGGTTCAGGCTTCTCCGGCTGGTTTCCCCACCCGCCCCGACCCACTGCCGGATATTGTTGGGCCCTGCTCGAGCAAATAGCTGCGGACGACGATTCTGCTGCTTCCCCCCCTGCCTCTCCCTCTCTAACGCCTGTCCCTTCTCGCGGCCCTGTGTCGTCTCTTGATCCAGATGACTCCCTAGTTATGCGCTGATGATGTTCTGAACCCGCTGCTCCATTTTACTACCACTGCACCCCTACACCCTCCACACTCCCCACGCGGCCATTATCCTCTAGCGTGGCTGCTGCCGCCGTTGCTCTCGCTGTTCCCATACTTGTCGCCGTTGCCCTCGTCACCGTCGCCGTTGCCCTCGTCGTTGTCGCTGTTGTCGTTGTCGTCCCCACCGCCACCGCGAGCCTCCATCTCCTGGCTGCGCTTGAGCGTCTGCCGTATCTCCTCATCACCGCATCCATCTCGTCGAAGCCCAAAGCTTCTCCCACCTATAACCATCGCCCCTTGCGTCTCTGCACCACTATGTCACTTTTTCCTCCTTTCCACCACCTCCTCCACCCGCTGCTGCTCCTGCTCCTCCTCTGTTGCATCTCCCCCCCCTCCTCGCCCCCTCCTCCTCCTCTGTTGCTGCTGCTGTGCTTGCTGTTTCTCCTGTACCACCTCTTTCTCTTTCACATCCTTGCCCTACCGCTCCTGAAAACAGCTCCATCCGTCTCTGTCACTCTCCGTGGCCGCCTCATCAGCTGATCCTCCCGCTCGTCCTTTCCCCTCCCCCCTACTTTTTTTTTCACCCTCCCACTCCCCTTTTTTTTTTCCTTTTTTTTTGCCCCACCCCTTCCTGCTTCCCCTTCTCGTCCGCGTCCGCCTCCTCCTCCGCTTTCCTCTATACGTGCGCTCGTCGTTCCTGGCAGTGGAGTAGTTTCGGCTAATCCGCCCCCTGACGCCTCTCTCGTTACCACTGCTGCCGTAGCAGCGTCGGAACCAGCAGCATCAGCACCAGCAACAGCCGCTGCAGCAGCTGGAGCAGGTATGCTTATCTGACTGTTCCCCCCATCAACCTGTCTTCCAGAAAGTGGTCGCTTCGGCGAGATCCCGCCGATCCTTGTCTCGTTTCCGCTTGCGCCTGGCCCGGCCTTATTTGTCGATCTTGGATCGTTGGGCGCGTTGTTGAGGTTACTGCCGTCGCTAGGGTTACTACTGGAGTTGCCCGCGTCATTGTTTTGCCAGGTAGGAGACCCGTCCTCGAACCCATCTGTACAACGCCATGAGAGACGCAGCGGGAAGAGAGGGGGAAGGAAAGGTGAAGGACGGGAAGAGATGAGACGGGCGGGACAGCGGAAATCGCTTGTTTAGAAGCTGGACACAACACCAACGAAATGAATAAATCTGGCATAGAATTGTCAAGAATCACGCCATATCGTGAAGGCAGCCGGGCAGCGGCATGAGACGTCCGAAGCTCTACAGTCCGGCATAATTCCAGGAAACCAAACCCTAGGCCACGCAACAGGAAGTCACGCGCCGAAACGCGACAACAAACAATTATGAGCAAGAACATGGGCTTGGGTGGCTGTACTATTGCAAGATCGGTCCGTTAAGCTGCAAAACAATCTTGCGATTAAATTGGTTATCTCCAAGCACTCTCACGTATCGCAATTGTCGCGTGGGTGGACGGTTAGACCGGCTAGAACTGGGGGGAAAGGATTTGTAGGAATCGCCTTAGCTCGACAATGCTTAAGAGCGGGAATTCTCCGTGACAGTGCGCTTGACGTGACTCGACCGTGATAAAACTCGGGGACAATGTAGTAAGAGCTGCTGGATTGCTTACTCTCGTCGAGCGCAACCTTAGGCACGGAGACCCCACAGCCCATGCTCTGTTGTCAGGTGACATCAATGCCGACAAGCCAGTCGAGAAAAATCGACGGCCACTGTACTACTAGTGGTAGATCGGACGGTGCTGCTGCCGGTTCGACGACGCTTGTCGGTTGAAGTAAGCGGTAGATCTTTGATCGGTGCGCAGCTCGTCTGGCAAGAGGGAAACCCTAGATCGTTTCTAGGCTTCGCAATACCGCTATGGCAACAACGAAGCGAAGGGAACGGACGGTGGAATTATTAACAAAATCGAGTGTAACCGTATGTCGCTCCCCAAGGGAATACGGTCATGGCTTTTTGTTGAAAATGGACCTTTCGCTACAGCTAATCTGGAACAGTCCGAGGAAAGTGGACAGAAGAGGAACAGAGGAGGCAATGACCTAATTTAAGTTCCTGATCAATCAGGGTTGACCTTTTGCTTTGTGCAAGAGGTGGAGAGGACAAGAACCAACCCAAGGTTGGAGGGAGCGCTATAGAACGCTATGAAGGAAACCATGGACGGAAACCATGGACAAGTTGCTGTATACATGGTTGTAGTGCCGTGCCACATGATGTACACCTGTGGATGACAGTTGTACGTAGTACAATTACGGTTGTGGAAGGTAACCTGCGGTAACCTGTCCTCTTGAACAACGCTGCCGGCAACGCAGAAACCATGTCCACATAATTGCACGTGCCCTTCTCCAGCCTGAAGAGCAAACCCCAGCTTTCCGTGTGAGTCGTCCTCGTGAGCTAATGGTTGCGGATATAGCGGGCAAAGGCTAGCATCGCCCGTGGTTTCCGGCATGCATCTGGATCGCAGTTACAGACACAGACAGTCCAATGTGCGGGTGAAAATAGGGGGCGGCATCGATGTCGACGCCAGCATACACGCTTTGGTCTACAAGATTTGTTTTTTCCCCTTTCAAACAGCTGGCAAGAAAAAATAGCTGAGACAAGCTTTGCAGTTGTGAGTGATGTGAACAAATGGTTGCACACAGCGTAAGGGTTGTGAGGTCCACGTTTTAAACCTGAATGTACGTGTACAGCAAGCAAAGTTCTGAAGGTCACAATAACAACCCCTCCTGTCGCGGATCAGAGGAGTGACTACCCTTGATCACCCCAGCTTTTCACGTACACTGCACGACACGGAGCCAGGCACTGGCTTGTGGCTAGGGTCTTGTGACTGTACCGAATTTTAAGAACATAACACAAAGCATTCCTTACGACTTCAGTCTTATGATTGCATATTCAAATATAGTGGAGGGAAAGTTTTTATCACATCATCCGCAGTAAGGCTAAGGACACGGCAACTGTTTCATTTTGCCAGGATGGGGGACTCACATCGATCCTAACACATCGGTGCTGTTCGCCAGCACCTGTGAAGCAAAAAACTACGGAATAACGACGGGATCAGGAAGGTGGGTCTCCGTTCCTGATTCCGTCAGTTAGTGTTCGTTTACCTCCGTCAGCCTGGTCAGCCCGTGAAAAAAGTGCCGAGCCTCACCTACCGTCCAAACCAACAAACAAAGTGGGTGTCTGACGAACGCCCCCATTTGTCCACCAAATCGAACTGCTCGACAGCATATGGAAGCGGGGACGCAACTTCGTCCCCAGGCAAAATTCCTCCCCAAGCCATGCCATCGCCATGCCACGTTTTTCAAAGGACAGCGATGGCACAGCCGTCGCATTGCCGTTCAGGTGGGAACCACTGCACGAGCCATTTGTTTGACAAAGTGGGGTTCGAATACCCCCTATTTGTCTGGGCATGTGCACAAGGTGGCGGAGGTTGTGTTTGTGCAGGGTCGGGTTTTATTTGCGTTTTTACCCACGTCGAGCAATTTTCGGTCATTGGGCAGCACAAGGGTCAGTGAGGCTAAAGTTTCGCGCCATTGGGGGGAAGGTGGGGATGGAGGTTCCCGATGCGGTTGCGTAATTTCGCCCTTCGGACGTGAGAAATTTCTCGGGCGGCATTACGCCCAAACCTCGGAGGAGGATTCCGCCTCCGTTTCCAGATGCGGTCGCGATGCCGATGCCATCTTTTTCTGTTCAAAAAACGATTAGGTGGCGAACAGCACGATCGATCGGCACACCGATTGCCAACATTGCAAATTTGCAGTGAGGTAAACACATCGAGCTAGGTGGCAGGGTCGAAATTGCATGGTCGGGCAGATTGGAGCTGCCTCGGAATACACCAACACACTGCAACGCGCAGCCAATCAGGGCAGAGCGTGGTTGGTCGCCCAGCAATTTCATTCGCAACGACTCGAGAATTTTTGGCCTGCGACCGCGGGCGATGCCGATCGATCGCGGCTGTCACCTGTGGCTCGATGTGCTCTCCCGCCAAACCAAAAGCACGTTCGATGTGTGCACCACGGCACATCGATCGTGCGAGCTGCAGGTGCCACCATTTTGGGTACCCGTATACTGTACATTTTCGACGTCATGCGAAAAACGGATACCAAGCATTGGCGATGTCGCCAATGGACTGTACAAGCGGCACATCAATCCCCTCCTACGATCGATCCTGGCAAAATGAAAACAGGTGTTGCGTCCTAACAACACACCCACCGGAATCTACTTTGTAGAATGGCCAAAGGTGCAAAAGACAGCCATTGCTCAACTCCCACCGTCTTCCTTCGTTTGTCGTCAAAAGTAGCGATGACTTGCTGGTGCGAAATATATTCCCATCGTATACATCTTTTGTTGCAGCTGGCCCAACATTGAGGGTTCAAAAGCACTTATCTGTGTGAAGAATGGCAGAAGAACAGGGCCCTTGAAGTAAGTGCTTTTGCGGCATTCACCGCGAATGAACAAGCTGGTGGCTGCGCTATTTGACATGGCCATCGTGGATTGTTTTTTTTTTTTTTGAAGGAGGTGAAATTACATTATATAATGCAAAAAACACCATTCACGGTCGTAACCGGGCTAGAGGGCCTAGGTATAGCATACCGTACCGCTGTGGAAGCCTCTACGGTGGTTTAAAAATCAGTTGCCTAAAAATTCCTTCTTGCCTGGATATGGCCGTCTTTATATACAATCAAAGCACAGGTCTGGGGCCACTTGGAGTGCACTCTGTTGAATCAGAAGAGGGAGAGTTGCACCAACTCTTGGTATTGTTTTGGAACTTCCTCTGGAGGGAAAAGCATCTCCCATAAAACTGTGGGCCGAACCTTCTAATCCATGGCGGCGAGCTATTAAAAAGCTCCAAACAGTATCTTCCACCTTTAGTAATGCGTCTTGTGAATTCCATGAATTGTCCTCTTCAAGCTGAAACGTTTCATGAAGGAAAACTTATCTGTCGTCACGTCTTCAATCTCGTTTGAAGTTACGTGGTTGAATGTCTTCAAGAGGGCGTCTCATATTTTCTCCGTTTTACAGTTGGTTGGATTTAACACTTGGTTGGCTTCCGTGACTGGTTGACGAATCACAAAATTTGTGACTAGCTGGGGTCGCGTTTCGGTCGAAACCAATCACTGACGGGAGCTTCCAACCAAGTGTTAAATGCTCGTAAATATGAGACGCGAGCTTTAAGAAAGCAGTCACTTTCAACATGCAGATGAGTAGAGGGAGGATTTTCACCCTTGAACATTTCAGGAGGCAAAACTTCTTTGTCTTCAAGCATTTGATTAGTAGCCACGATCTCGTTTCATGTTCCGACGTCCAGCGTTTTAAAATGGAGTTACTTTCATCAGCATGATCTTCATGCTTAAACTTTTTAGGAGAAGAAACTTTCCTGTCGCCAAGCACTTTAGTAGCCAGAGAAGTGAAGATCTTGGGCTTTTTTATAAGGCAAATACTGCTGCTGCGACCATGGTTGTCGATGAATGGCAGCAAATGATGATAAACGGAAGATGTTTGTATAAAGAACTATCTTAACCTGTGTATTTCTTGTGCTGTGTGGCAAGCGTGCAGGCTTGTTCTGTCAGCCCCCCTAGAAGGGGGTTCGCACGTGCTCATCTAGGAAATGGATACCCCAATTTGGTTACGACCAATATATAACTTCAAACTTCTTGTGTTGTGTGGGACCCGCATGTTCACGAGGCAATCTTTGGTAACGACTTAAACTCGATCCAGCCATTAGTCTTAGTCTTAGTCGGAACAACTTGAGCAATGTCTGAAGCTTGAAAGTATTTTAACCTGGAAAAACGGGAACCGTCAGGAGCAGCAGTGACGAACCAATGTTCGCTGTGTGAACATAATGCTGGTGTCGATATTGAGCTCTTGATCTGCATATCCCAAAGCTGTGTTCAGGTTAAAAAACTGTTGGTCAATTCGAACTGCGATCTCATTTTCCCAGTGCGGGTTTGCAAATGCAATCCTTTCGTGCAACGCCATGCGGCTGCCCGTGTTTAGGGTTGGGGCTCCCCTAATCGCATGCCATCCAGATGGGGTTTATTTTTTTCTGACCGCGGGCAGATAACGATCCGTCAGCTTCTTCCAGTGCAGACTGTCAATGGATTGCATTTGCGAACCGCGCCGGCTAAATTAGATTGCAGCTGAAGTTGTCCTAACGACGTGTTGCGACCCAACCGGGTCGGGTCGACCACCCCCCAATCCCGAATTTCCAGGAAGCCCGCAGTGCCGACCTACCCGACCAGGCCGACCCGACCCAACCCAACCCGGGTTGGGTCGGGTTGGGTCGACCCGGGTCGACCAGGTCGGGTAGACCCGGGTCGACCAAACCCAACCCAACCGAGTTGGAGCAGGTTACCGGAGCCCGTGAATAGTGTGGTTCTCGCGTAGATATCGTCTGTATCTCGTCCAACAATTTGATACCCGGAAAATCTCAGCGAAAACGGGTCGTCAAGCCTGACGACCCTCTGACGACTTGACGACATGCTGCCCCGGGCAGAAAAAAACTAAAACCCCATCGGATGGCATGCCATCCGAGGGAGCCTCAACCCTAAACACCATGCCTCCCCGCGTTTAGGGTTGAGGCTCCCTGACCGGATGCATGCCCGTCTGGGGTTTATTTTTTTTGCCCGCGGGCAGCGAGCTCCCCTGGGCGGGCTCGCTTGTCCGCTGAGATATATTCGGCGGTAATATCGCGCACAACAAGTTCGCGACGTGGTGGGGATCGCCAAGCATTGCCCAAACCCCCATCCACCCGCACAGCAGTTGCGCCCCCACGACGACGAATTTGGGTGGAAGGCGATGGGAAATTCTTTGATTTCTCGAGTCGCCTTGCGGTTTGGTCGGGTCGGGTCGGGTCTGCCCGACCCGGGTCGACCGGGTCTACCCGACCCGACCCAACCCGGGTGGGTCGCAACACGTCGTAAAAACTGACGAGGTTAAAGCTGACATTGTTGCTGTCGAAGTCCCTGACTAGAAGCTATGGCGGAGAGCTAAGGAGATTGAACCAAACTGGTTGACGGTCTTTCGAATGCGGCCACGTGGTTTTGACATGATTGGTTGAACAAGGGATGTTGTCTGTGCAGTGCAAAACCTCCGGGTTTTCCCGCCTTTTGGACCCCCAAAACCAGGATCCCGGCCCATTGGAGTTGGTGTGCTGGGCAAGTTTGGAGTAATATACAGTATCCCTTGTTCTTTTCACACGCATGGAGGGATGCTTGTCAATGCCAAGTTCACCTTACAAATTTTGGTTGTTCTGTAGTCGATTTGGAAATTCTGGTTGTGATTCAAACCGAAGGTTCAAACTGAAGCCTGTTTCGCAGATTGGACCTTCATACAGGATGCGTGTGCACCAACTCCGCCTACCACCGCTGAGGGTTTGAAGAGGCAGGGGCGCAAAGTAGTTTACACACAAACATCAGATGTATTCTCGAGATTACCCATTTTCCTTCCAGATAGAAATGTACCCATGATTATGAATGGGGATGGTTTTGCTGCTGCCTAGGAATCAGTCTACAAAAAGCTCGGAACCAGCGACATCACAAAATATCAAGGCCTGCTTGCATCGACAGCGTCAGAGCTTTCCACGTATCGGTCGCTGAGAACGGACTATGTGCTGTATCGTGCACCGCGCACCAACAGAGATTCGTTGGAGCACTAAGCTTCCTCCACTAAATCTCTTAATTTGCACACCTGCCGCCTTCTCAGCAGACCAATATTCACTGCCGTCGCACGGTCTCGCATCGCTTCGTCACGTCCGATTGCATCGCCGCTGAGACCGCCTATCCAGTGGTGAACGAACCCCAACGTCTTCGCCTTTAGACCGCATCATCGGCATCTCCTTGTCGCCGCATCATGGTGGAAATGAGGGATCACGCGCTAGGAATTGTGCTGCCTGTGGTTGTGTACTGGATATATGGCGGCTTTCTGGATTTTCTCGACAGTATGGACATTAAGGTGCGTCGCTTGCTACCTTCTCGTCGTGTGTAACATGCAAGTATCCGAGGTCTTGAAATGATCATTTAGAGGATTCCGCGTGCACGTCAGGACAATGAAGTCTTGTTAGATCTCGAGAATCTATGGGCTTTACAACGAACGAATTTGTCATTTGTTCCACTGGAGTGCCTCGTCCCACGTGTTCATCAGGGACCTCTTTTCCTAGCATTGTTTCCGCATTGTCGTTTCAGTAATGTGGCGGTGTGTGCTGGTCGCCTCCTTACACTGAGTGTTGAGACGCGCCTCACAACCTGCGTGCGAGTTTTGGTGGCCTTTTTCAAACCACTAGCCATGCCAGAACTTGTCAGAACTTGTCGTTTGTTCTCGTTTTATAATCTACCCGAAATACCTACCGGGCCTTGACGATGCGAATCTGTTTAGGGTCAGGCAAATAAGAGATGATAATGGTTTAGTGAATCAGGCTGCCAGACGGGGCGTACATAAAAGCTGTATGCGAGCTGTAGAGTGGAAATGAGAATGAATGAGAATGAATGAGAATGAATGAGAATGAATGAGAATGTACCGGTTCTCTGAAGTCGTCGACATGTGCGTTTTCGTGCCTGTGGCAAGCTCGTACGTATCAGATGTTCTGCTGTTACCTCTTTTGCCTAAGCAGCTGTTAGGTGTTTTGTTTTCGCGTACCATTGCTGTGGTTTGTCTTTGTCCAGGTCATGAATCGCTGGCGACTGCACAGTCGAAGAGACGAGCAGAAGCTTAACCTCGTCTCAAAAGGAGCCGGTACGGTTTTCGTTTCACCTCGTATCCTCGTTCGGTCCTCTCTCTTCTTCTCTCCTCGTCTTTCCCCTTCTCTTCTCGTCCCTCCCATTCTCTTCCCTTCCCCTTCCCTTCTTTCCCCGTCGCTTCTCTTCGAGTTGATGCTTCGATCATCCTTCTTACCTTCACGCTTGCTCGTAGACTCCGAGCCGCATTGCATGTCCCCCCCTTTCTCGCCTTCATCTTCCTCCGCCCACCTCTGCGCCTTAAACTCCCACTCGTCTTTCCGGAACATCGTCCTTGCCTGTTTCCCCCTCACCCTCCCACCTTCCTCCCCCTACCCCTCCCCTTCCCCGTCCCCCTCTCCCTCCCATAATCCCCCTCTGCCTCCCAACCCTCTACTGCATTTCCCCTCCTCCCCTTCCTCGTCCCCCGTCCTCCACCGTCAACCCTCCTTGCTCCTCTCCTCTCGCCGTGCCTCGCGCGCAGTTGTCCGAGGGGTGCTTCTGCAGCAGCTGCTGCAGGTCGTCGTTGCCGTGCTTCTCTTCCTGGTACGCCCCCCCGTTCCAACCCCGTGTAATGAGACTGTTTTTGAGTCGACTAAGTAACGTGCTTCTGCAGCAGCTGCTGCAGGTCGTCGTTGCCGTGCTACTTTTCCTTTTACGCCCTCATTCCACCCCCACAGCCTCTCGTTCCTTGCCGCCGCGCTTGCAACACACAGCCCCTTGTTCTCATCTCTCTCTCTCTCTCTCTCTAACAGCCAGAACCACGGAGAGGTGCCGCCCAGCCTGGTGACTTTTGAGTCGACTCAAAATTCCCCCCCCTGGCTCCTCCTGCTTCTTCTCGTCCAGGTGGACCCTAACAGCCAGAACCACGGGGAGGTGCCGCCCAGCCTGTGGGTGCAGGTGGCACAGGTGGCCGTGGCAATGATAGTCATGGACGCGTGGCAGTACTTCTGGCACCGCCTCATGCACGAGAGCCGCTTCCTCTACAGGTCAGCATGCTTCTTCTCGCTTCTTGAGATGTCTCTAGGGATTGTGGGTGTGTGGGGGTGGGATTGGGACCGTAAGGGCGTAAAAAGAGTCCCTCTATAGGTGCATCTCAGATGAACGCACATCATGTCAGCCATACACACACACAGACACACACACGCATGCACACACACACACACGCGCGCGCTCACACGCACACACATACACACACACACACGCACGCACGCACACACACACGCGCACACACACACACACACACACACACAGAGACGCGCGCACGTGCGCCAAGACATTCACAAACACACTCACACGCATACAAGTAGCATGCAGACAAGAATCCATGCACACACACTCACACACACACACAGAACAGCCGCCATGCTCCACTCTCCCATCCCCTCGTCCCTGCGGTTCCATGCATTCCAGGAACCTGCACAGCTGGCACCACAGGCTGCTCGTGCCATACGCATACGGCGCCCTCTACAACCACCCCATTGAGGGGCTCATTCTTGACACATTTGGCGGCGCTGTCTCCTTCCTTGTATCCGGTGAGTCCTGCTGCCATGCTGCTCTCCTTGGTCTACTTCTCGCCCCCTTTCCACTCTCCTCTCCCCCGTTATTGCCTCCCTCTCCCCTCCCGTCTGCTTTCTCATCCCTTGCTCTACGTATTCGTACACCTTCATCCCCACGTGACGTTGTCACCCTCCCCCCCTCCTCCCCTTCCCTCCCGCCACACCAGGCATGCACCCATGCACGGCCATTTTCATCTCTACCTTCGCTACCATGAAGACTGTCGACGACCACTGCGGCCTTTGAGGGGTCTAAGAAGCCGAATTCACTGTCCTTCCCCCGTACCCTCCTCCCCTCCCCCACCCCTCCATCCCTCCAGGCATGCACCCGCGCACGGCCATTTTCTTCTTCACCTTCGCCACCATGAAGACTGTCGACGACCACTGCGGCCTTGTGCTACCCTTCAGCCCCTTCCAGCGCTTCTTTCACAACAACGCCGGTACGCCCGCCCGCCTGCACCCCCATCTCGTGCCCCCGTGCTTCTCAGGAGTCTCGAATCGAATCACTATGAGAACAATCCAGTACTGGGCTCGTCTTTTGAGTGCCTCAGATAATGCATGTTGCTCCCATTTGATGCCATGCGTGGACCTATATAGCTCATTCCTGAGCAGCACCATCGCACCTTCAATTCTCTCATCGTTCCCCACTCCCCGCCTCCTCGTTTCCTCCCTTGTCTTATCCCACTCAATTCCCCCTCTCCCCCTCATCCTCCTCTCACCATCCCTCAGCCTACCATGACATACACCACCAACTCTCAGGCTTCCGTTTCAACTACTCGCAGCCATTCTTCCCGGTGTGAGACATGCTCCTGGGCACCCACATACCCTTTGAGGCGCCTCCAAAGTCTGTTCTTCCCTCCCCCCTCCCCCCCTGCGCCTCAGCCTATCATGACATACACCACCAGCTGTCTGGGTTTCGTTTCAACTACTCACAGCCGTTCTTCCCCGTGTGGGACATGCTCCTCGGCACACACATGCCCTTCACACTCGTGCAGCGGGCAGATGGGGGATTGGAGGCCAAGGCTATCCGCAAGACAGCGCTCTCCTCTGATGCTAAGACCACCGCTGCTGCTGCTGCCGCCAAAGCCGATGCTGCTGCTGCTGCTGCTGCTGCGAATGGGGATGGGGAGGGGGAGCGCAAGGATAAGAAGAACGACTAAGGGCTTGGTGGTGGAAGCAAGCTGCATGGGCACGGGGCAGAATGCCTAACTTGGACTTCTGTTTTCAACCTGAGATATGGACGTGAGGATGTTTCCGTGAACAAGAGCTGGTGCTGAGGAGAGAAGGAAGAGGGTGTGGTGTGGTGGCATTTGGCATTTGAATCTGTGGCATCCGAGCAAGAATTACCCGAAGCGTCGGTCAAACGCCCCGGTGCCACTTGGATGGCATCTAGCCAACCATCCATCCCATCCCATCTGCTTCAGCAAATACTTCTGCTGAGCTGATTCCATTTCACGTGAAGTGCGTTTCAGCTAAGGGGTTTCTTCTCTCCGTGCCGACGTGCGCTGCTGTTTCGTATCATTATGATTCTTTTATGCAGTAGTATCATTCTGCTCCTGTTCATGTATGATGTTACTATCTTGGTGTAGGTGTTGCAGTTGCAGGTGTGTTGATGTTCCCTTCAATATTCCTGTGCAGTGCACAATATTGTGAGCGAGGTGTACTGTAATCACCCGGACATACCACCCTAGGGTGCTATGATAACTACATCATAAAAAAAGGGGGGGTCTTGTCATGGGAAAAAGCTACATAACACCCGGGTCTTTTTATAATGTACATTTTTTTTAAAGCAGAAACGGTTGGAAACAAAATGTACATGCTTGCTGCGGTGGTAGATTGTTGGTTGGGTGCGCAAAACCGAGGATGAGGCGATAACGTTAGGGCGTGTGCACTTTGGGCGAAATTTGTCAAAGTTCGAACATTCACCGCTTTGCACCGAGTAGAACCTCGCTAAAAGTTCGAACTTAGACAAAAGTTCGAACCCCTAGTGCACACGCCCTTAGCCTCGAGTGGAAGCTGCCACATTGCAAGCTCCAACAGGCCCTCTGTCATGCCCTGATTGGTCGAAAACACACCCCCCGTCGCTCGACGAGGATTCATGCAGTCACAGAGGCGGGAGTCCCGCAACAGGCTTAGCAGCCTCGCTGGTGCGGTCACGTCCCTGCGCAAAAATTAGGCGAAAACAACATTTTTTTCCGTACATAACACCCCCCCCCCCCGGGTCTTATACCGGATCGGCCCAAAAGGGGGGTATAGTAGAAACGAGGTCCGCTATAGCACCCACCCCGCACAAGCCACCCGGGGGGTGTTCTATCTCGGCGGGTGGTATGTCCGGGTGATTACGGTAGACTTGGCAGTGTCAGGGTTTTTTTCCCAGATGGGCAGTCTGGGTAGTAGCTCTCAAAAGTTAGACATTGGAGAATAGCAGATGCGTGTGGCTCTTGTTCTAGTTTTATATCAGAGTACTTCAAACAAACGAATGAATGAGTGGTACGGTACCCATATATTGATCTTCGCCAATTTTCTGAACGCTATGGCAGGGCACTAGGCATCTTATTTAGGTGCACTAGGATGTAGCACTTCATTTGTCGTAGAAAAGCAAGGTCAGGTCCAACAATACCCACAGCACAGTTATTCTTCCAAACATGTCACCATCAGTAGAGGTCCTCACCTCACAGCACGCATTGCATGTATAACGTATTGACCAGGAGCGGCTTACACACTACAAGAGCAAGATGCACTGCGCAGTAAGCTGCATGGCCAACACTGCATGTACCGGTATGGTAGGTACAGTTAATCCGCCCTGCTGCCTCTAGCCATTGGGCCGAGCCAACCAGTAGCCGCCGTAATTACACATCAAGACAAGCCAATGACATTACTGCCATGGTGTGCAGCTAGCTACACAGCAGGCACATCCCCCTCCACCCCATCCCATCGATGCTGTCCAGGCGATGATTGCCGGTGATTTGAAATGAGATGCCTTTCAGCACTGCCTGATGCTGTCAATGGATGCGGCAACAGAGTGTTTACCAGTAACAGCCGCAACGGCATGATCGCAAACCCCATCACTCTCGCCAGCAAGTGTCCCAGTCCCACCCGCCGCAGTGCCAGCAGTGCCACACATACCGGTGGTGGTGCCTGTGCCAACCATTGCAGGGGCACCAGCAGCAGTCTCAGTCTCCTCCCTGGCACCAGCAGTTGCATCCACGCCATTCATTACAGCAAGATTGCTGTGATCGCACTGAATGATGTCGCCACCCATACTCCATGACGAAGCATACCCTGTTCGGAAACTCGCGCTCGTACTCGCACTCGCATTCCCCTCCCCATTCAGCCACATGTTCCGGACCAACACACCCGCCCCTCCCACCTCTCTCACACTCCTCTCCCCCACCCCCACGTCCCCTCCCTCTCCTGGATATCTGCTATCCCTCACACTTCCCTTCCCAGAATCCTCTTCTCTGGTTGCAGTGAAAGCAGCAGTGGGACTAGTAGTAGTAGCAGCAGCAGCAGCAGCAGCAGCAGCCACCACAGCAGAAGAAGGCATCATTCCCTCCCTAACATCTCCCCAGCTGCCCCTAACCCCACTTCCTTCCCCCACCAGCACCCTCTCGCCGTCCTTCTTCCCATCCTTAACCTTCCCCTCTTCCCTCCCATCAATCTCTCGTTCCCGACTCGGCCCAGCGCCCGGTTCCTCTGCACCACTGATGAGATCCGCTTCACCGTTCCCAACCATGGGCATTCTCTCTGAATCTTCTCCTCTCAACCCGTCCTCCGAGCCCTCTGCATCCGCCCCATGCCCACTTAAGTCAAACACATGCCCCGCTACAGGAACACACAAGCAAGAAACCCCTGTACCATGACCATGCCCCTGCCCATGCCCATGCCCCTGCCCCTGCCCCTGCCCATACCCATGCCCATGCCCCTCTGAATGTCGCAATAGAGGGCCGTTCTCGCCCTCCTCCTCACCTCCTACCTGCTCTCCTCTCCCTTCCTCGTCCTCTCCTGACCCTTGTGCTACAGCTCCCACTCCCCCTACCGCATCCACATCTTCACCATTCCGCCTGCAAGCGTCCGAGCCCTGCGTCACACCATTACCAGCAGCATGTCCTGCTGTACCATTCGGTGCACCCAACCCTCCTTTTCCTTCCTCGCTTTCAACAGCACCAGCAACACCAACAGCACCAACAGCACCAGCAACACTAGCAACACCAACAACACCAGCAGCGGCACTCAGGTCACCATCACCACTCTCCTGCTCTGCTCCATGAGCATTTGCCTTAGACAGCCCCCGGCCCAGCCAGGCCAGCAGTGGCACTCGTGCCAGCACCGCACCCCACCTCCACCCTCCCTCCCTTCCCTCCACTCCTCCCACCCCTGCTGCCGCCACTCCATCTCCATCCATTGCCCCATCCCCACCACCATCACCTGCGCCCTGCCCCATATCAGCAGCAGCGGAGCGATCCCTACTCGCCCCACCAGCGTCCACCTCTCCTAAAGACCCTGATCCTTTCCCCCGGCGGAGGGACATAGAGTGTGCGATGACAGACAGCTTCCGCTCCTCCACCAACGACGCTTCCAGCGGAGAGACGTAGAAATCCGGGTTGATAAGCTGGTGAATGTTGTCGGAGGGTGGTGCGTCCGGAGAGAGGTCTGGGTTGTGCAGTGGGCGCATGCAGAAGGGCATGTACTCGGGCGCCATGTCATCCATGCGCTGTAGCATGTCGTGGTTCTCATTGTACTCGTCCACGTCTACTGCTAGCTCCAACGGGAGGAACCTGCCGTGGGAGAGCACAAGGAAGGGAACGGAGTCTATTTGTGAGGCGCCTCAGAAATAGAATTCTCAAATCCGGGTGCTGTGGCTCTGATTGTACTCGCCCACATCCTCTGCACTCTCCAATAAGAGGAACTTGCTGGGGGGCACGAGGGGGCGCATGCAGAAGGGCATGTACGAGTACAATCAGAGCCATGACATGTTGCAGCGCATGGGCGCCATGTCGTCCATGCGCTGCAACATGCCATGGCTCTGATTGTACTCGTCCACGTCTACTGCTAGCTCCAACAGGAGGAACCTGCCGTGGGGGCACGAGCGGGAGCACGAGGGGGAAAAAGTGCAGAGATTAGTTGTAGCGCTGAAACAAAAAAGAGGAGATGGAGCAGGGGAGCAGTGGAAAGGCAGGGAGGGATAAAGGGGATATCGTAAAGGAGGGAAGGGTAAGTGGAAAGGTTGAGAGGGTGAGAGCAGTGAGAGCAGTGAGACAGTGAGACAGTGAGAGCAGTGAGACAGTGAGAGCAGTGAGACAGTGAGACAGTGAGAGCAGTGAGACAGTGAGAGCAGTGAGACAGTGAGACAGTGAGAGCAGTGAGACAGTGAGAGCCAGGAGAACAGGAGAGCCGGATGAGCAGTAGGAGCGGGGAGGGTTGGGAGGGAGCGCAGGAAAGGGGCGCACGGAGGGAGATCAGGGAGCAAGATCTAGACTGACTGGTGAATGGTGGGGGCACTGACTGGAAGGTGACTCTTGACTTTTGAGTCAACTGAAAAGTCAACTGGTGAATGGTGGGGTCACTGACTGGAAGGTGTTGGTGAACTTGGCGTGTATGAGCGCCATGGAGTAGAACGTCACAAAGGGTAAGAGGGGAGAGGTTGAGAGGGAGCGAGCAGGGAGAGCAGGGAGCAGGGAGGGCGGCAACTGACTGGAAGGTGTTGGTGAACTTGGCGTGTACAAGCGCCATGAAGTAGAAGGTCACAAAGGGAAGCGGCGCTGCTGCTGCAGCTTGCAGGAATGCCTGCTTGATGACAAAGATGCCGACCACAGTCACCTGCATGCACGAGTGCACCATGGCAACATGCGTAGTTACTTTTGAGGCGCCTCAAAACACGACTACACGCGTAGGTGTCAGCTGCTCCCTGCCAGCACGACAACACGCGTAGGTGTCAGCTGCTCCCTGCCAGCATGCGTGCTTGTGTTCGCATGTGGGCGCACGCGTGTGTGTACGTGTGTGCGTGGCCTGCATGACGAGCATGTGCATGGCAGCAACACTGACCGTAAACGCCGTTCAACTAGCGTGAAAAGAGTGATTGGTGCCAATGCGGCCAGGGCGACCACAGTGACAAAAATTGACCGAAAATGCCCCAGCTATCTCAGCTACCCCAACCGCCCCAGCTGCCCCAGCTGCCCCAGCTGCCCCAGACCTGTGCAATGATGAGAGCCGCGTTGACATGCCCCACGAACTTGATCCACAGAAGCCCTCCCGTCTGGTACGGGTACGAGTACACATACATGATCTGAAAAGGGGGCAGATGGTGTGGGCATAGCAGAGAGAGAGGACGGGGGTGGTTGGTTCGGGTTGAAGGCGGAGGTGATGGTAAGTGTGGGACTGAGGACCATCGGAGCGAGAAGTTGTTTGAAAGAAACAAACACAATTCCAGAGGGTATGACAAGGCCACCGACATGGGGTGGTGGGGGATGGGGGTGTGGGGTAGCGGAAAGGGGGGCTGGACGGGGAAGGGAGTGGGTGGGGAGGAGAAGGGATGAAGGAACTGTGTGGGGATAAGATAAGGCTTACATGCGGTGCAGGATTGGAAGAAACGACATGGGTATGGAGTGGAATATACAGTGTAGTGGAATATACAGTGTAGTGGAATATACAGCGGTTGACCGACCCACCTGGTGCTTCCACACGAGGTACCCAACGCAGGAGTAGAAGCAGACAAAGGGCAGGATGATGGGGGCGATGACAGCATACACGAGGCCGATGGTGATCACCAGGTTCTGATACGGAAAGAAGATGTGGTAGTTGATGCCGCCCTGGGGGTGGTTGGGATGGGATCAAGTGGAGAGATATGAGGAGCCAAGGAGGCCGAGGTTGGTTGCCGAATTAAGCTAGTGCGTGGGAGGAAGATGAGGTAGTTGTAGTTCCTGCCACCCTGAGAGTCGGTTGGGCTTGCATGCGTCTAAAAGGAGAGGCGTGAAGGAAGGTAAGGGGAGAGAAATGTAGTGCAGTTGAGCGGGTGAGGAAATGGATGAGGACAAGTCGGGGCATAGAGGGCCGGGTGGGGACAGTATGGGGATGCGATGGAAAGGCAGTCAAGCTCATTAAGGCTGTGTCAACATATTCTTATCCCAATTAACAAAAACAACAACGGGGTGCTCCGAGAATCGAACTCGGGACCTCTCGCACCCGAAGCGAGAATCATACCACTAGACCAAGCACCCATGTTAAGTGGGCCACAAAAACATAAGAGCAGCTCAGACGTAACATGTTACCTTCACTCATCATCTACTTTGCTCCTAAAGCCTCTCGCCGGCCCTTCGTTTCCCCTTCAACCTCTTCCCCGCAACTTATAAATACACCACACTCCTTTTCCTGCATGTATGGCACACCTACTTCTTCCTCCTCTCCGAACCTTCTTGCTTCCAGCCCGTCCTCCCCCCCCCCTCCCACCCCCCACCCACCTGGTTCCAGAGCTTCTCGCGGTCGGCAATGGCGACCCCAGTGAAGATGACGCGGAAGAGGTAGATGAAGAGGGCGAGGGGCAGGCGCAGCAGCTCGACGCCAAAGATGATGGTGGACGTCATCACGTACGACAGGTAGAACCCCGACGTGCTCGGCACCGACTTACCCAGGATCTCCAGCACGTATGATGGCTGCTCCAGGAGCAGCTGTTGATTGGCAGGGTGGGGACGGGGTTGAGTTGAGAGTATTGATACGAGGTTGCGAAAAGAAAGAATTGGGAGAGGAGGGAGGGATGGTAACATTTCACTGCGTGTGTAGTACATCTTTCCCAATCTGCTGTACTGGCAACACCACTACAAACACCCAAACCAGCTGCACCAGAAGAACATTCTGTGCACACCTGAATCTGCTGCAGGACGGACGTGGTGAAGAAGAATCCGAAGAAGATATTGCAGAGCAGGATGTAGTAGAAGCGCGTTTCGAGGCGGCTCTAAACATCAATCACACGTGTTCCGAGGCGCCTCAAACAGAAACCACACCTGGATTTGCTGCAGGACGGACGTGGTGAAGAAGAACCCGAAGAAGATATTGCAGAGCAGGATGTAGTAGAAACGCTCTGCTGCGAGGCGCTCAGCAGCGGAGGTGGAGAGGCAGCCCTGCATGTAGGAGAGCATGACCATGAGCGGTGGCGCTATCCAGTAGCACACTCGCAGCCCCACTGCCGGCAGGATGAGCGTCAGGCCCTTGTACAGCCACCCGCTGCACAGTGGGGATGGAGAGAGGAGAGAATTTTTTTGAGATGTTTCAGAGGTCGATCCAGTAGCACACTCGCAGCCCCACTGCTGGCAGGATGAGCGTCAACCCCTTGTACAGCCACCCGCTGCATGGAAGTGGAGGAGGGGTGGGAGAGAGACGGGAGGGGAGGAGGGGGGAAGCTTTAGAAACGGAAGGGTTGGACAGAGGGAGTTGGGGGGAAAGTGAGGAGGGGGAGGTGTGGGAGAGGGAAGCAGAGGCAAGTGAAAGATGCAGTAAAAGCGCTCGGTTGGATGGCAGGGTGAGTGTCAACCCCCCCCCCCTCTTGAATAGCACCCCGCTGCATGGAAGGGAAGTAGGGGTGGGGGGCGAGAGCGGAGGGGAGGGAGGAGGGTGAGGACTTACGAGGTGTCTTGTAAGTTAATTGAGACACATATGTGAGGTCCCAGAGTGGCGTGGTGCAACATCACAATCCCCCTATTTCATTCCTCAATTCCTCAATTACATCTATTCGCCCTGCATTCCTCCGATGACTCTCCAGACCCATCCCAACCCCCCAACCATCCACCCATCCACCACCAGCCCAGGCGCTCACTTTTGATCGATATCCTTGAGCGGCGGGAAGATAGCAGCAAGCGTGTCAAAGGAGATGAGGAAGCTGGCGGCAGTGACGGGCAGGTAGAAGAAGAGCACAGAGCACACAAAGATGCCGTTCGCCACCTGCGTGCGGATGCGCCGCTCCCAGAACCGCGGCTCCAGGTTCTGCCACACCACGTCCCGGGGCTCGGGCGCGCGGTGCACCAGCCATGCGGAGCCTTGTAGTGCGTGCGCTGTTTGGACTGCCACGGCTGAAGAGCGTCGCTTGCAGAAGGCTACAAAGGCCGCGCCCGTGCGCCTGAGGGTCAAGGGGAGAGGGAGTGGGGCGAAGGGGAGAAGCCGTGGAGCGAAGGGGAGAGGGTATGAATAAAAAAGGAGAAGACGAGGTTCTGCCACACCATGTCGCGCGGCTCGGGCGTGCGGTGCACCAGCCACGCGGAGCCTGCAGTGCGTGCGCTGTCTGGACTGCGACTGCTGACGAGCGCCGCTTGCAGAAGGCCACAAAGGCTGCGCCCCTGCGCCTGGGGGCGAAGGGGGTGGGGAGTGGGGCGAAGGGAGACGATGAGGGACGGGGGAAGTCTGCGGCTGCAGCGAGCATTTCAAGTTGCTCCATTTGTGGTGAGGAGCGAGCAACTCTGCTTACAATATGCACCATCCGTTTTTTTTATCTGCAGGCTGCAAAACCAGATGTCCAGGCAACAAAATTAAGCAGCACAAAGCTTCACAACCAGGACAAGCGTGCACCTTCTCCCTCTTCACCCTCCCCCTTTCCCTCTTCCCTCTCACCCCTTACTCCCCATTTCCCTCTTCCCTTCCCCCTCCCCCTTCTTCAAATCAAACCCACTCTTGCCCCCAACCGTTACCTGCGAGCAGAGGCGGTTCTCTGTGCCTCTTTGAGCGCCTTGGTGGCGTCCTCCACCTGTCGTATCCAGTAATCGATGCTGGGCTCCCTGGGCCCCACCATGAACACCTGCACACATGGGTACGGGCACAGGCACAGGCACAAGCAGAGGCGCAGACACAGGCACAGGCACAGTCACACGACACAGGCAGAGGGACAGGCAGAGGGAAGAGGGGGGCAGAGGTGTCACACACAGCCACAGGCACAGCCACAGCCAAATCCTGGAGCACAAGATCTGAACACGCCATTCCAAAATGCGACCAAGGCAATCCAACCAGTTACTGAAACCAAAACAATGGGCGATAATGCAGGAGAAGGGAGGGGGAAGGGGGCGGTGACGGAGGGGAACAGCAGAAAGAATGGGGGCAGGAAGGCGACAGGAAGAGAGAGACAACGACAGAGGGAGAAAAAGAACACACAGGGAGCGAGGAGAGGGAGAGCATACCTGGCGCAGCAGCCCGTCTCGAGTCCTGGGAACAAGCTCCTCCTCAGGCCTGGGGTTCTTCCGCTGGCGGTTCCGCTCCAGACTCTGCTGGTACCGGAAGCGTGTGCGGTCCAGCATCTGGACCGCGTGGCGCCAGCGGGCGTACGCGCGCATGACCTTGCCGTAGCTGGCGACGCCCTGGTTGTTGAGGTAGGAGTCGGGGTAGAGGCGCGAGAAGAAGCGGTCCACGAACTGGGAGTCCGCCACGGCGGACGCGGACGTGCAGTCGGCGCGCTGCGGGGGCTGCACGGCGCCCATGGTGACGATGCGCAGCAGGGTGAAGAGCCGGCGTACTGCCGGCTTGCTCAGCTTCACTGTCGGGCTGCGTGGGGGGGGGAGACGGGACGAGGCACGAGGGCCACGGGGGGCACGGGGGGCTTGGCGTGGCATGAGGCGTGGCGTGGCGTGGGAGAGTGGACAGGAAGGAAGCTTTCATGATGGTGTTGCACCAATGGAGCTCCAGCCCAGTTTCATGCATTGCCGCAGCGCAATGCTCCCACAGCGCCATTCCAATCCCAACGCTCGCACAAACCAGACCGACAGTGCAGGGAAGTTAAGCAAGAAAAAAACAAATCTACCTGCACTCGTTTCCATCGACCTTGCACCAGCCCAGACCCGTCTACCCTGCTCGCACTTACACAACGCCTTCCTTGGGCGCGAACAGCCCCACACTAGACTCCTGCCTCAGCTTCGGAGGCTGCGGCACATCAGTGACGAGCACCACATACTCCTCGGGATGCAGCACCTTGGCTCTCGACGCAAGGTAGTCGTGCCTCAGCCCCCAAACGTGGCGGTACGTCCACCAGATTATCAGAAACGTCGTTATAGACACCGCGTACAGCATCACTAAATGAGCCCAGAACACCGGGGAGCCTGGAGGCACGTTGCTTATAGAGAGGAAGTCTAAACTGGAGCTGTTGAAAGGGGTGCTGGTGGTGACGCTGGTGGTAGTGGTGGTGACAGTGGTGCTGTTAGGAGTGGAGAAATTCCCTGTGGGGATGCATGTCCAAGGGCCACCTGGAAAAGGGAGTCCGCCCGTGGACGAATTATCAAGTGCGCTCGTGTTGTCAAAGCTTGTAATATAGCTGAAACCAGTGCTGGTGTAGTTGACATCTACGCCGTACGGAATCCCTATCAGGCTGATGCAGTGTTCTCTCAGCGTCGAATTCCCGCATGTTTCAGTCACATTCCAGCAGCCCTCTGTGCTGTTCCAATAATAGCCTCTACCAGTGCCATACACTGTGCCGTTCCTGTCCGCACTCCCACTGCTGTTCCTGCTGCCGCTGCTGCTGGTAGTCCTGCTGCTCGCAGTGACTCCTAAAATGCTCCTCTCGCTCCTCATACTGAACCAATCGTCCACCCCTCCGTTTCTGCTCGCCTGCCTCCCCGCACTCCTTGTTGGAGTTTCAAGCAAAATGCGACTAAAACGAGCGGTTGAATTTCCTGAGCCGCTGCTGTTGCTACCGCTGCTGCCGTTCAGGCTGCTGTTGCTGCTACTAATAGCGTTGGTGTTGTTGTATGTAGTCGTAGACACGGTCTTAGTGGTGGTCGTGGTCGTTGTGTTTCCCACAGTCATAGTCGTCACGGCACTGATAGTTATGGTAGAGGAGTTGCTGACATACCCGCCGTGCGTCAACAGCTCACGGCTGCTCACCGCGTTAAGCGGCAGAAGCACCGGCAGGCAAAGCAGGCTCAGCACCCCAAACAGCTGTATACTAAACTGGAACATTCTCAAATACACCGCGGCATCCAGCCCTGCACACTCCACTATATCCGCTTCCGTGGCCTTCAATACAGGCACGACCCAGTCAAACGGCCGGGCCATGGGCTTGTGGGGAGCGTGGGGGTCGTTCATGTACATGCGCGAGGCGAGCAGGCGACGGAAGAAGGTGAAGAAGTGGAGGAGGAAGAAGAGAAGCAGAAAGGCGCCGAGTCCCGCGAACATGAAGATCACCAGCGTCGCGAAATCCGCCATAGTATTCGCCTCCATGGCGCGTGATGCTGTGGGGACTGGAAGAGGTGGTAAGGGTGGTGTGCTGGTGCCGCTGCTGCTGCTGCTGTTCCTGCTCCTGCCGCTGCTGCTCCTGCTACTGCTGCGGATGCACGTGCTGCTGCTGCTGCTGCTGCTGCTGCTGCTGCTGCTGCTGCTGCTGCTGCTGCTGCTGCTGCTGCTGCTGCTGCTGCTGCTGCTGCTGCTGATGCTGTTGGAGGATGACTGGACCTAGGATGTCCAGAAAAGCAAGCGCCGGGACGAACGCCGATGATTGGTGGGTGGTGAAACCCAGCGGCGCGAGAGATCAACTTGCTTTTACATTATATGACGAAGCGCGTACAACAGAGTCCATCGGGTTTTGCTCGTGATGATTCTGAATCATCTGCTCCGCAAACCCGACGCGCGTCGCATGAGAGCAGCAGATAAAATGCTGTTGCTACTGGAAACTCGGAGAATTGACTCCTTTCCTGCCAGGTGTTAAGGAACTGCAGCACGAACCGGTGCTGACAGGCGGCTGGCTTTCATGCTATACCCGATCAGACCAATCGGGCCAAGCGATTTTTAGTCGCCTTATTGGCTGAACAAACAGGACGGGCTTCCAAAAAAATTGGAGAGGTGACTTAGCATGAGCAACAAATTGTTGACCGACCTTGACGCAGCACAGGAGCAGGAGTTCTGCTGCAGCCAAATACACTTAGCACCAGTTGTGTGAACAGGCAAGGCAGGGTTGTGCAAGTGAGTTGAGTGTATGTGCGACAGCTTGAAAGATGGAGAAATTTAGAAACCTCGAGCATGACGCACTGCTGTGGGAGGGACCAGGGACACATGAGGCGAAGCAAAACGACGCATGTATAGAGGTCCGCGCCCCAGCCACAGGCTGGGCGGACTGGTCCGTGGAGCCAGCGGCGTGGCCCACGCGCAGCGCCGTACCTTTCGTGGTGGTGGTTCCGACAAGGGGTGATTCTAACTAGTTTGCGAGGCTTGGGTGTGGCTAAATAGGGCGCAAATTTCCCACAAAAATTTTACCTTGGTTTGATTCGTTTCAAATTGGTGTTCAAAACGAGTACTACACGCATGCAAATATTAAGAAAAAAAATCAGTTCATCAAGAATGTACAGTAAACTAGCAAGGAAAGAGTCATGCCAAACCCACTATTGCCACAACCCACTCCACAGCCCATCCCAAACTAGCAGCAACAGTGAATTGTGCAGGCATGAAAGCACCTGTTCCAGCTAAGCATGAACTGGGAGCTGCAGCATGGACAAAGAGCATGGCTGGTGGCTTATGAGATGGGTTTGAGAGGAAGGCTGGCAAGAATAGGAAGGGTCATTGCCAAAGCTAAAGGAAAAATAGACAGGAATTGGGGGACAAGAGCAGCAACTGGAAAAAGGGCAAGTAGAATGCAAACAGCAACACTCCAAAAAGACTTGAAAAAGAGAGCAGAAGAACCGCAGCGTGGCGTAAGCGATGCACAAGTCGCGCGATGACAATGGCTGGTGCAGGCGGGCGGGATGGACGATGATTGGTGGCGGCGGGTGGACAATGGCTGATGATTGCAGGTGCAATGGATGATGGCTGGTGCAGTCTTGGTCTCAACAGCAGCATGAGGTAAATCCCAAGATCTCCCTTCCACCAATACTTGAAGGCATTGAGCTTTCCCTAGGCCGTGGCATCGAAGCACGAGAGCAGGCTGGAGAAGAGCTCATCCTCCATGATGCCACCAATGCCGCCACAGTCCAGCCCGCCCAGGAGCAACCCGGCCAAATCCTCGCCCTCCCCATCCGAACCAGCAGCAACACCAGCAGCAGCAGCAGCAGCCTGAGACTCCTGTTGCTCATTGCTCCAGTCAGTCACAGCACTCTCAGGCGATCCCTGCTCAAACGCCAAGGATCCCTTCATCACCACACCAGTCTCCGCCTTCGCAGCGTCAGCAGCAACAGCAATTTCAGCTTCTTCAACGGTCGTCTCCTGCTTGTTAGCTGGCAGGAGATCCACAAAGACACTAGGAGGAGGCGTGTTCTTCAGCTCATCCGCGCTGCCGCCGCTGTTGGAGCTGCCATTGCTGCTGCCCGCGCCGTTGCCCTTGACCGCACTCTCACCCGCCGCTCCAGATGCGGCCGTTGCTGCTGCGTCACTCTCGAGGTTGAGCGGGATGCCCGCGCTGGCGGCCGCCTTGCGCAGCGCCGCGAGCTCCGCCATGAGGCGGCTGTTCTCCATCTCCAGCCGGCTCATCTGCTGCGTCGCGCGCCCCAGCTTCGCCACCACCTGCGCATCGCGGATCAACCAGCGCAACGGGAGGGAGACGGAGCGGGAAGATGGAAAATGACGATGCGGTTGCCATGGTCCATGGCTGAGCGACGGTGCGCGACGGTCGGAAACGACGCCGTATGACAAGCGGCGTAACCGAGTAGGATTGGAAGGAATCGACATGACTCGTCCTATTTGAATGAGACGACTGATATGAGTCGAAGAACGGCTGATGAGCCGAAGAAGGGCAAAGAGTCAGACGGAGAATGGTGGAGCGGACGCACCTGTGCGTGGTCGGCGTGCAGCACCTCCGTCTCGCGCTCCAGCTCCTCCAGCCGCTCCTGGCGCCGCTGGCGAGAGCGCTTCGCCGAAGCGCGGTTCGACATGATGCTGCGAGAGACGGGGGGAAGAACCGAGAAGCCGAAACGATAAACAGTAAGACCGACGACAAGGACGGTTAAACACACCGACACATCATGATGAAGAGAAACCTGACGAGAAAAAATAAAAGACGCAGCTGTCACGGCTATCTGTAAGAACCATAGACAGTTGTTCCAGCTCACCGCTTCGTCTTCTTCTCCTCCGTCTCGACTTCCACCGCCATCAGACTACTCGCGAAGTCGCCGGCGCCGGAGCCAAGAGTAGGGTTCGACGCGGCAGACGGAGCGAGCTGCGCCGCGAGGGGGAGGAACGGAAGGCCTGACAAGGTTGCCGGCATGGCCGCGGCAACGGACGCGGCGGAGAGCATACTCGCGGCAGGAAGACCGGTTACTGCGCCGGCAAGCGGGCCGGCGAGCGCAGCGGAATTACCGGTTGCGGACACCCCGGAAATCCCCGCGGCCGCGCGGATCCAGGAGTCCATGGCGGAAGACGGGGGGGGAGTGGGCGCGGGGAAAGGAGCGGCGCGCCCGGACAGCTGCTGCGATTGGGAGAGGTACTCGAGGAGCTTCTGCTGCTGTTGCTGCTGCTGCTGCTTCTTAATGTCCTCAATAACGGACTGCTCCATTCGTGCTATAAAGTTGGACGCGGCGTTGTCGAACTCGGAAGAGACGGATGGGCATGCAGTCTGACGCATGATTTTAGCGGGCCTGGCCAAGGAAGAAGGAAGGAGGCATCAAGGTGATGAGCGATGGCGAGGGAACAAAGTTGCAGAGGGAGGCTAGAGGACAGCATGGGGAGAAAGAGGCGTAGAACGAAAGAGTGCGCGGGAGAAGGGAAGACGGTGGAAAGGAGGTAAGAGAGGAGCGTAAGAAAGAGGACTTAGCAGGGGAAAGGCAAACATGATTGCGAGAAGGAGAACGCAGAATTGCCCAATTAATTGACGCAAATCTCCGCATCGAGCATAAACGAAGAACAATAACAGGCTCACGGCCGCAAAAAGGCCTCTGATACCCAAAAGTCCACAAGCGTTAACTGAGACCAAGCAAAACAGCTCGCTATGCATGGTTGCCGACGTGAGCCATCCACCATGCCAGCTTCTGAGCAGCTTGAAAGAAGCTCGTCAATTGTCTGGATCTACTGACCACAGGAACACAAGATCTATGCCCGCGATCTAACAATCTGCTTCCTTCATAAATCGAGAGTTTTGAAAACGATACGAAGTGGGCTACTCCTGTTGCCTATCGAACCTTTCGCAGGAGCGGGGACCAAAGTCACGACGGCAACTACAAGCAAGTGACGCAGAGGAGTAAGAGATAGGGGAGAGATGAAAGGTCGCTCCGGGAACCGATCGGGACGCACACTTGGAATGGAGACGTGAGCTGCGGGCCGGCGCACGAAGCGAGCGGTCGTTTCAAAGGCAGCTGCGGGGCAGCCAGGAGAGATCCATTTCTCCCAGCGACAGTCGCGGAGCCAATTGCGGCGCCTGGCGCACGCGAGTAGACAGGCAAGCCCGTGGCGGGTGGTGCCGTGCTGCCCCGAGCGAGGGCAGCTGCGGCCCGAGCGAGATCATAGCCGCCGCCGCGAACAGCAGCGCCGGCGCCAGCAGGCTGCTGCTGGAAGTTCGCGGCCTGCGGGAGTAGATCAGGAGGACGACACATATTGTCTTGGCGTTACTAGATCGGTAGCGTAAAGTTAAGCAGAGAGAATGTAGAAAGACAATCGACTCTCATTCAAGGAGGTTCCTGTTCGCACGTCAACTAGGTGACTTGTTCCAACTGGATGGAGTGACGTTTGGGTGGACAGGAGAGGGTTTGCTTTGGGAGTGAGGCAGTCTCTCGATTCTTGGAGGTAGTGAGGGGCAGCGGAGAAAGCGAGGCGGGCGGGGAAAGTGAGGGACAGCCTAGCCTAGGGTAGGAAAGCTGGGGTTTCCACAAGGTAGGGGGAGTTGGGGGAATCGGGGAATGCGGGGAACATGCTGTGGGATTGGGGGAATTCGGGGAGGGAATGCGGAAGAGTTGGCGAAATAGCGGATGAGGCGGGGTGTGTGGCAAGGAGAAATTCCCCTTGGGAGCTGGGGTGGACGGAACAGGACGGGACGGAATGTGAGCAGCAGGGTAGGGTTTCGTTGCGTGCGACCCTGCGTCAGGCGGTGAGTCGCGAGAAGCTCTTCAAGAGAAGTCATATCGCGGGTTGGGCCGGCCCAGACTACGTCAAACCAATCGGAAAGTGGCGCGGCAACAGGTGAATGGATGGAACTCAGAAATTGGATGGTTGACGATGAGCGAGGGGTCATGCATGCTTCCAAGTTGGCTGGTTTGTTGGGAAGTTCGTTCGACGAAAATTGCGAGCGTGGAAATTTGCAATACAGTACAGTACTTTCTGTCATGAACACCAACTGAAAACAGCGTCGGGAATCTGAAAGCGGTAACAACATATTCGATTAAAATTAATAGTTCCCAGTGTGAAGGTGGCTGCCCAAACGTTCAGGGAGCAAAAACTGACGAAAAGCTGACTCTACTGTAGTTAGAAACTCCCGAAGTGAGTGCACGGAGTGCGGTGACTACGAACCCATGCGCGCCAGTTTGGCAGCGCAGCTGCAAGCGCAAAGCAGTGCCGAAGGCAGCATTGATCGCGCATCACACGAACCGCCATGCCGGTTCGATATTATTTCCTGATTCTCCCTTCACCCCGAACCTTGTTGGCTGGCCCACTCCAGCTGCCACTTTCTGGACTCCAATTTTATAAGAAGTTACCCTTTTCTAACTTCAAATGAAAGTCCAAAATTCCAGTTTCTCCACCCGTCACCACCTGAATGCGTGGCATTTCGTCCCCTAACGTAGTAATTCAAACTGCAATCGGAGCTAGGTGGTGAGACCAGGTTGCTAAACTCGAAAAAAACAGCTCTTTCGTGCTGCCACACATCATAGCAGGGCAGGTTGACCCTCAGCGACTTTATTCGGCTCGGCGATTCGGCCTTGCCGAATCTAGCGGCTGCCAAATCTGCCCTCACTTGGTTGGTGTGAGGGACCACCAATCAGTCAGACCAGCAATCTGAAATTTGCTGTTGTGCACTGCAATGATCTCGTTATGGTACGAGCCGCTAGTGCTTCCAATCCTTAATGAAATTAGTGAATGATACTACATTAACTCTACTATTGGGGCACAAAAGCCATGTCGTGACCAACTTTTTACGTTCTGATTACTCATGTCGCAGACATTAACGGTGTGTAGTCGCAACACTGCAGCGTGTTGGTTTGAGAAGGTTTTTTCCTGTGGAAAAACCTAACATTTTGAAGTTTTACAAGGCCGATATCAAGTCACCAGTGGAAAATCAAAACTCGTATTTTTTTCATTATTTTTTTTTTTTTTTCAAGACCAAACATCATCAAAGAACTAAGCCGGTGCGGGACATGTGCCACGTATTGGAAGAAGGCTTAGGAAGTGAAGTGGTGCCATTGCTGATTGTGGCGGTGGCTGCAGTGGAGCTACCACGGGTTCGAATGGGCTTGAGTTTGACCCCCAGCGCTGCCATAGAAAGCTCTTCGGGTCTGAACGATTCTTGTGAGCTCATCTTGTGCATGGACCAAGATGCGAGGGAGGTGACAGATAGAGGAGAGGAAGCGCAAGGGGAGTAGGAGCAGGAGGAGCAGGCGTCATGGGAGGATGAAGAAGGAGAAGCAGCAGCGGAGCAGTGTTGGTGATGTCTGGAAGCGAAGTAGTCCTTGGAGCAGGTCAAGGTGGAAAGCGAGCAGGCAGGAGAGGCAGCAGACGACACACTGGCAGCAGAGAGCCACGCGGTCGTAAGGGATGATGACGAAGCAGCTGAATTGGATGACTCTGGTCGAGGGAAAGGGCTGCTGTTGGGGGACGCTGCTGCTGACGTAGCTGCTGAGCTGGCTGCTGACCCGACAGCTGAGCTCGCAACAGACGCTGCAGCAGACCCCGACCGTGACGATGCTGCCGACGCTGCCGCTGCTGCTGCTGCCACGGCCTCACAGTAATCCAGCGATGCTGCAAAGGGCGACACACAGTGCATGCCTTGCCGGGCAAAGAACGTCTCGAGGGGTTTCCTGAGCATGTGCGGCCGCTCCTCTGTGACGAGAGCACCCGAGGCCTCCACTTGAACCCAGGATGTGGTCATGGGGTCCAGGTGGCACATCATGTGCGCCGCTTCTTGCATTGATGCCTCTGACATCTCGCCTGCTACCAGCAGCACAGGGCAGCTGAGGTGCAGCAGGAAGGGCGTGAGGTCGATGCGGCTGAGAGGGATTTAGGGGAATGGGTAAGGGTGAGAGAGGAGAAAGAAGGGGAAGGAATGAGTGCATTGTTGCTTGCGGTATTGTTGCACGGGCTGGAGCGGGCAAGGAAGTGGGAATGGCAGTTTTGAGGCGCCTCAAAACTAAATGGGAATGGCAGAAGTGCTGAACCTGCGGTGGTGACGAACGACCCGGAGGCTCCGGACCGTCAACGGTAATGGTGATGTAAGACAGACAAAATATGTGCACGTGAGCATGAGATGACTCTGGCTTACCTGTGAATGATGTCGAGGTAACGCATGACGTTCTCTGGCTCCCTGTTGTCCAACTCCTGCATTCAGTCAGACACAGTCAGTCAGAGTCAGTAAGTCAGTGAGGGTCAATCAGTCAGCACAGCAATGTTCACCAGTGCAAGGCAGAGCACGAGTAAACGCAGGAGGCAGCAACAGCAAAGCCGACTGCGTCTTCACAAGCCGGCAACGAGATGCTACGCACAAGCAGGAGCGACCCAAAACTAGCCGTACACCGCAGCCACCAAAGCACACCTCTGCGCGCACCTCTGTGCGCACTTCAGAAATATTATTTTTCTCAACATGTCGCCGGCCTGCCTGCCTGCCTGCCTGCCTGCCTGCCTGCTCACCTGGCGGAACATGAGAATGGAGTCAGAGGCGGGGCCGTGGAAGCCGGTCTGCTGGTGGCAGAAGTAGCGGTGCACGAGCGCGTCCTTGACGTACTTGCTCATGCCCGCCATGCACAGCACGCCCAGCAGCACCTTGCTGCGCGCCCACTCGCCCCACGACGCAGCCCGGCACACGGGTGAAATCAGCACCAGCGACTGCACCGCGTGGGGCCGCGCCAGCTGTTGGGGGGCCGCGGCGGAAGGGGGAAGGGGTGGGGGAAAGGGGGAGAGCAGGAGGCAGGTGCGGGAGAGGGGAGGAGAAGAGACAGATGAGAGGAATGGAGGGATGGGGAGGAGATCGGGCGGGAGAGCCGAGATGGGAAAGAGCCAGCAAGAAAGGGAGCAGGGAGAAGAACAAGGAACGAGAAGGAAGCGGTACTGACCGCGAGCAGCGTGAGGACGTACGCCCCCGCGCCGACGCCGATGCACACGGCGGGCGGCAGGCGGAACCACGCCATCACCTCCGCCACCTGCTCCGCCAAGTCGCTCGCCGTGAGCTGCGCCTGCAGCGGAGAGATCTCCTCCGCGCCCGCCTCGTGCCCGGGCGCGTCGATGTGGTAGACGCAGAAGTTGCCGAGCAGCAGGTGCGCTGTATCGGGACACAGCATCAGGCCCTCGAAGCACGTGGAGTCTGCAGGGTTCGATCCCGGGGGGGGCGGGTGGGCGGGGAGATTGAAAGGGAGGAGGAGAATGGGGGATGGGGGGGCTGGAGTGAGTTGAGGGATGCGAACCGAAAAGCGAAAGGAATGATGGAATCATGGCGGAGCCTGTTTACGGAGAGGCGGCTGCGGAATGACCAACGATGATTATTCGGGAACGAAGCGAGCAACGCTGGGTTGGACGAGCAATCTAACATCCTGAGACTGGCAGAACAGAAGCCGTGGACAGGGGGGCGAGGGTCGGGGAAGAGGGCGAGGAGTGGAGTGGTGGGAGAGGGCGGGCGCTCACGGTTCAAGCCAATGTCGTGGTACGTAAGGAGCGGCGGCAGCGACCGGTTCCCGCACACCGTCACGCGGAGCGGCCCGTGCGTGGTCATCACAGTTTCCGCCTGCGCGGGGAAGCGAACGATGGGAGGAGAAACGGGGAAGGGAAGCGAAAGGCGCTTTTGACGGGACTTTTGGGAATCCCCAAGAGTGGCAAGGGAAGGCACGGAGGAGTGCGTTAGGACGGGGTAACCTGCTCGATAGGGCAGTGACAAATGTGTCAGGGGAGCGGCTGGAACGGCTGAAGAGACCTAAGCGCAACTTCTCTTCTTTAGGTGTCTTGGTCTACGGCCGGGCCGGAATACTGCCGCTGCTACTGCTACTGATACTGATACTGCTACCACGACTACATGTCTAGTCGCGGTGCGTGCTTCGGCCCGTATATTGTTTCTGAACACCGCCGCACCATGCGCGCAGGGGTACGAGTGCCGCCGCCTATCCCATTGTGCCTCTCGAGCTAACCACCAACGGTCTCTCGGTGGGCCCTGACTGGATCAAGTGGAGTGAATTAGATACTACGCAAGGAACTCCCATCTCCTGTCACCTGCCTGTCACCTGCCTGTCACCTGCCTGTCGCCTGCCTGTCACCTGCCTGTCGCATGCCTGTCACCTGCCTGTCGCCTGCCTGTCACCTGCACCATAGGAGACCTTGTCCCCGATCTCCTCTCCCCGGTCTGCATCATAGTTCTCCCGTGTGCTGCAGTCTCCTGTCGCCTATCTCTCACTATCGCCTGTCTCCATTACTATGCTGATATCTCAAGGCAGATACAAATGACGGCAGCATCGCTCACCTGCCCTCTCCACGGCGCTTGCTCCTCGTCGCCGGAGTAGTAACCCGTGCGACTGCTGCGACCGCTGCGATCGCTGTGGTCCGCGAACTCCTCGTCGCAGAAGTCGCCATCTCCGCCCCACATCCAGTCGGTACTACTAGATGATCCTGTCATTGCGTCTGGTAGGTCTAGCTCGGGAAAAGCACAACTCTAAACAGTGGCGACGGTCGCTGTGCGACGCTTTCTGGTCGCCGCTTACAGCGGCCTGGCGGCGTTATGCGGAGGCGAACGATAGGTGGTGGAGATTGAATGGAGCGTGACCTTCGATTGCGAGGAAATGTTGAAGAATATGTCGTTAATGCGGAAGTCGATGGATTTACTCCTGGTCAGTGAACAGATGCACGAGGAGAATGTTCTAGTTTGATTTGTGTTGCCGCTGCAGTTGCGAGTGAATAAACCTGATTGCTGGATACCACCGAATGTGCTTCCAGGCTGTACTAGGTAAGACTCAGGCTCCTTCGGAGCGCGGAAGTGGAACCTGATGAAGCAAATGAAAGCGGAAAATAATGCTGAAAGAGCGGCGGTCATCGTATTTGAGGCCTGCTGCTGCTTGCTGTGATCGCGGATACACGGTGGCCTGTGTCTTACTTGCCAAATTCGACAGGCAATCAGCCCTCGTGCAGCTGTGCAAGGTAAGGAGGGAGGGAGCAGGGTGCGGTTGGGGTAAGGGATTCGGTTTGGTTTGGGAATCCTACAGACCCCACACCTCGCGAGTCGCGACCCGACAAACCACACCCCAGTGGGCGCATTTGGCGAATGTCTCTCCTTCGGGATTTCGCTTGGGTGGAACCTCAACTTTCGGTCAGGCGGCAATGTGCGGTAGGGCTGGGGAGAAACATGGCGAGGCGAGGCGGTCTGCGTGCGAAAGATTTACCATAAAATAAGTCACCACGTTACGCAGCCCATTTTCCGTGCAGCTCTCGTCGTGGTTTCGGTACGCGCCAGCGGGCGGCATCCACCCTTGGTTGCTGTCGCACCGAAATTTGTGTGCCGCGTGCGACCCGGACGGGAGGAAAACAAAAGTTTAGGCGGGCCGCCCGCCATTTGAATGTTTCGAAGCTTCCCCACAGCCATGTTGCTCTGCTTGCTGCTATTCGTGGGGGTTGTGGGGTTTGTGGGCGACACGGGGGAGTCCACTCGCATCCACACCCCTACCACGGGTTCCGTGCTGCATGACAGCTCCTCTCGCATGGGCGCTTTCGGCGTCTCGCAACACTCAATTGAAATGTGCTACAGCATCATACAGCACATATTACATAGCCCTAAATTAGTTAAAAATGTTAAGAGTATTTACTCTCCCAATGTGGTGACACTTCTATTTGTTCATGCCTTCAAAGTAATTTGTATTATGCTGCACTAGAACTGGGCACAGAGGGCAAGCCTTGAGTGCTTGCACAGTGTATTTTCAAAACCAACCATTACATACTACACACAACTTGGCAACTCTATTGAGATCTGGTACGTCCTTATGCGAAAACTGCGGCAGCTGAAAAGGCTGCCACGATTAGATTAGGTTAAGGATAGCAGATTGGATAAGTAGCAGCAAATGTTTGTGGTTAGGGTAATATTTATGCGGGCTTTCCATAGTAGGATGTGGGCCTGCTGTAGGTGGCTGTGCTGGCACTGAAGCAGTTAGCAGAATCAGGTACATGGAGGATGTGAGAGGTGGTGCTGCAGCTCATGAAGATAGGTTGTTGAATTTCTGGGCTGCTTGGCTGTTGGATGGTATGGGTGGCAGATATGCCTTGTGTTTGATGGCAAACGTGTTGGATCGCATGAGTGGTGGATACGGCATGTCTTGGATGGCAGAGTGATGAATAACATGAGCTGGATCGCTTGGGGAGTGGTGGATAGCGCATGTTTCGAATGGCTTAGATGGCTTGGGATACTCGCTGTTGGATGGTTGGGGTTCCCCTCTTCTTCCCTTTCCCCCCATTTTCCTCCTCTCCCTCCACCCTTTTCCTCGCAGCATCGCCATCATCTAAGGTCCGCCTCATCCCCATAGTCCCCATTCCCATCCCCTCCAATCCCGCCCACATGCGCCATACTCGACGCCATCCGTGCCGCTTTCGCAGCCGCCAGGGGCGTGGCCTGCGGAGTGGGGACCACCGACTGGGGGTTGAAGATGCGCCAGGGCGCGCACGTGTTGCTGGCGAGCGCCATCCACAGGTCAAAGCCGGCCTCCCATGAGTACGGGCTGGACGTGTGCAGCTCCACGGCTACTTGGTTGGCGCCCGTGCGGAGGAGAGATGGGAAGTTGGCGAGGGAGACGGAGAAGGTGGACCAGGGCGCATTGGGACTTGCATCTATGGATGCCTGGTGGGGTGGGAAGGAGGGAAGAGAGGAGGGAGGGGGAGGGGGAGAAACTGCTTCTGAGGGACATCAAGTGACGGAGAAGGTGGACCAGGGCGCATTGGGACTTGCATCCATGGATGCCTGATGTGGGGGGGAGGGTAGGGACGAGGAGGGTAGGAAGGGAGGAAGGTGAAGGGGGGGGTTGTTGGGTTGGTTGGAGAAGCGGGGGAGGCAGTGGAGGGATAAAGAGTTGGGGGGGGAGGGGGTGGACATGCTAAGGGTAGGTTGAACCCACATCAGTTCTCATGATCAGCCAGATCAGTTCTCATGATCAGCCAGATCAGTTCTCATGATCAGCCAGATCAGTTCTCATGATCAGCCAGATCAGTTCTCATGATCAACCAGATCAGATCTCATGATCAACCAGATCAGTTCTCATGATCAGCCAGATCAGTTCTCATGATCAGCCAGATCAGTTCTCATGATCAGCCAGATCAGTTCTCATGAACAGCCAGATCAGTTCTCATGATCAACCAGATCAGTTCTCATGATCAGCCAGATCAGTTCTCATGATCAGCCAGATCAGTTCTCATGAAAGCATGGCACTGGGCCACAAGAAAGGAGGGGAAGGAAGGAAACGGCTATAGAAAGTAAAGACCAGCGTGTCCCTTGTCCCACGTCCCATGTCCCACGTCCCATGTTCCATGTCCCATGTCCCACGATTCGCCTTCCATAACAACGTTATGGACTCACGGGGGTGGTGGGGAGAATGCGGCCCTGCGGCATGTTGGAGCGCAGCACCTCCTTGCCGTTGACATAGACCACAAAGCCATGTGATGGTAAATGTCTCTAGAGACCTCTCAATAGATTGTAAGTTCTTTCTCTCTCACACGTGGCCATAACCCTACAGAGAGTGTGCCACTCACGGGGGTGGTGGGGAGAATGCGGCCCTGAGGCATGTTGGAGCGCAGCACCTCCTTGCCGTTGACATAGACCACAAAGCCATCGCTGGCCACCACACCCAGCAGCAGCCGCTGGTAGCACAGAGGTGACGTGCTGCCCAGCTTGAACTGCTTCCGGAAATAGAACGCCAGGCACGTCTGAACACACACACAGGGGGCCGGGGCAAGGGGGTGTGAGGGGGAAGCGGGGGTTGGGTGGGAGCAGAGGGGAAATGAGGGTAGCACAGCGGCAGCGACGTGCTGCACAGCTTGAACTGCTTCTGAAAGTAGAACGCCAGGCACGTCTGAACATACAGACAGACAAAGGGGGATGCGAGGGGGCGGGAGGGGGACTGTAGAGGCGCCTAAAAAATCAGCTTCAATTGCTTCCGAAAGTAGAGCTCCAGGCACGTCTGAACACATGCACAAAGGGGGATGCGAGGGGGCGGGAGGGGGACGAGAAGGGGGAGAGTGGGAGAGAGAACGGTGGGTGCGGTCGGGTGGGGTGGGGTGGGGTGGAATGTGGACTCACGGGTTGTGGGCTGGCGAGAGTGGTGAGTTCGCCCTGGCCACCACGGCCAAAGGGCCCCACGCCACGCTTCCAGTTAAAGTCAGAGGCAGGGAGGGGCTTGAGCGAGAGGAAGGAGGCGGGGCGCGTGCCGGAATCAGAGTAGTGCCACGTCCCGGACGAGGAGAACACTCCGCATTGCCTGCTTGGAAAGGAGGGCGATGCAGAGGTGTGGACCCCACGCAGAGATGCGGGGGAGATGAGTAAAGAGATCATGAGGGTAGGATTGGTCGCCCCCACGCTCGTGTGCGAACTCATCTTAGGTAGGTAGGCAGGTAGGAGGTACAAGGTCCTATCCTTCTCAGCTTGTGACCAGCACAACTACGCTCTAATGAGCGCTCGCTTCGCTTGTAAAGCATTTTTAGTGGACTCAAAGAAGGGACTGCAAAGCTGCACCCCCTGTAAGAGTGTGCCGCACTCACGTGTACGGTGTACGTGCAGGCAATGGAGGCGACTTTTTGAGGCGCCTCAAAAGTCGTCCCCCGTGAGAGTGTGCCGCACCGAACTCACGTGTATGTGCAGGCAATGGGGCTGACTTTTAAGGCGGTGTACGTGCAGGCGATGGGGCCGACTTTTAAGGCACCTCAAAAGTCGTCCCTTGTGAGAGTGTGCTGCACTCACGTGTACGTGCAGGCAATGGAGCCGCGGACAGCGGAGAGCGAGACGACGACCGAGGAGGAGGAGCCCATGGTGATCTGCAGGTTGACGTTGCGCTGCGCGTCACACTTGTACGCGAGCTGCGTGATGTTCTTGAACGGCGCACTCACCCCGCCACACGCTCTGATGGGCGGGCGGAGGGAAGGGGGGAGGAGAGGGAGGCAATGTGGGAGGTCGTCACACTTGTATGCCAACGGTGTCATGTTCTTAAACGGCGCGTTCACCCTGCCACATGCTCTGATGGGTGAGGAAGGAAAGCGGACAGGGAGGGAGGGATGGAATCAGTAAAAGGCGGGGGAAGCGGAGAGATTATCCTAACCACTATGGGCACTGGAGTGAAACGTGCATGTTCCAAACATTCCATCCAACTACATTCCCCGCTTCCCTCTCTTCCTCTAACGCCTCTCCCCTTACATATCCCCATTCCTCTCCCTCTCCGCACACTTCCCCTCACCACACCAAACACCCACACCGCTCCACACCACGCCACTCACTGCCAGAACAATTTCGGCGCCGAAGCCACCTGCCACACCATTCTGGGCGCAGGAGGCGCCAACTGCAGCACCACGGACGAGGAGCAACTAAGCCCTTGGTCCGTGTACGCGAGAGACACAGGGCCCGAGGGGAGAGCGGTAAAGGTGATGAGGTAGGAGGTGTTGGCGGGGAGGTTGACGTAGCGTGCGCCGTCGGGGTTGATCACTGTGCCGTCTGCGATTCGCGTGAGGAGGAAGGGCGCGCCCATGATGCCCACGCTGCGGTAACAGGCTCGCGGGCACGCCATGCCGTTCCAGTGCGGCCGCTGGGGGACGGGAGGGGGGTGCGGGGAGAGAGGAGGGGGGTGGATAAGAGTTGGGGGTGGTACGTATGGGATGCACGCATAACACAACAACGCGAGAAGTGGCTGCATTGGCCCGTGTTGCCCACGCGAGCACGCCTGCGGGCATGCCATGCCGTTCCAGCTGGGTGGGCAGAAGGGGAGAGGATGTTAGGGGAGAGAGGTGGAGAGGGGGGAGTTGTGGAGAGGGGAGGGGGGTGTGTATGAGCCGGATGATGCATGTGGTGCATGACAACACTGGCAGCAGTGGCAGCATGCATTGGGTTGATTGAAGGGAGACGGTAACACGGCTTAGTAGACACATACGCTGCTCGGTCTGGAATCACCCCCCCACCAGCCGAAGCAAACAGCACACAGCACACAAAACAACAGAACCCCCCTCCCTTCCAGACACCCCCTCCTTCTCTCTCCCCTTCATCCCTCCCCACAGCACATACCGGAGAGCAGCCAACAGTCGACGAGGGTTCCAGCCCAGTCGTATTCGCCACAGCATACCCACCCGTACCGCCCAGCACCGTCCCATCTTCATCCTTCCACGTGAGAAACCTTGTCAGCGGGCCCGCGTCCCCTCCGCCAGTCTCAAACCCCAGCTGCCCCAGCTGCCGCGGAACCATCCAGAGAAAGGGAGAGCGATCCGCCATCCTTATCCTCGCGCTGCTATGCGCAGTGGTCCACATGTCCGTGCCGTGCCCGTTGGCTGTCACCGCGGCCGAGGTTCGGCACTTGTTGAAGAACTTCCCGAACGTGCAGTTGACGATGCGGTGCGGCATGCCCTTGCGCCCGTGCCCCGGGTACTCGTCCTGGTCGATCAGCACACCGAACTGGGTCCAGTAGCGCGAGACGGTGGGGGAGTTGGAGCGCGCCACGTCGGGGGTGGAGGCGAACGGGAGGTCGCAGGAGCCGGTTTTTTCCACGCGGGACTTGCAGGCCGTGTACTCTGTGTGCGTGTTGTCGCACCCCAGGGGGTTCCCTGTGTTGTCTGTTTCGCCCAGGATTACCGAGTTGGAGATCTGGGGGAGGCCAGGAGTGGTGAGGGGGAGTGGAGGGGTGGGGGAGGGGGGAGTGAGGAAAAGGCGGCGGTGGGGCTGTTGTGTGACGGTTGGTTGACTGCTGGTGAACTGAGCTTGAAACAAGGAGCACCGGGCGTGAAGTATGAAGCATGGAGCATGGTGCAGCACTCCGCCTCTCCCCGTCAACAAGCACCATCACGAGACCTGCTGCTGCATGAGTGCCTGGAATCCTTTCCCCTTCCCCCTTTCTCCCCTCCCTGCTCTCACCGTGACGGCCTGGTCGCGGTTGAGCTCAATGCCCACAATGGCATTGTCCGCCACCTGCGCCTCTGTGATGGTCAGTGAATCCGTCTCATGGATGAACATGCTGGCAGCAGGACGAGGACAGGGGGAGGGGAGGGGGAGTTGGCAGGAAGGGGTGGTCGTGGTGGATAGAGTGTGGCATGAAAAAACGGAAACGGAGATAGAGGAAAGGGGAAGGTTGTGGTGTATGAGGGGAGAGGGTGTGGCAGGTTGAGAGCAGGTGTGAACCAGTGAAGGTGGATGTGACAGCGCATAGGAAGAGAGAAAGAATTTTCAGTGGTGGGAGGGGTGGGGGGGAACTGAGAACGAGGTGAGAGAGAAGAGCAACCACAGTGGCGGTTTAAAAGAGAAGCGGAAAGAAGGTAATGCCCGAAAAAATTACTCACCCTATGAACTGGTTCTTGTACGCCCGGAAGCCCTTGAATGTAATGTTCGCTGCGGGCTGACATGGGCAGACGAACGGGCAGGGCGGGGAAAAAGCAAGAGACTTAAAAAAGTGATCGAGGAGGCAACGAACCAGAAGACGGCTCGTACTTGGCGGTCCACAAATTACCATGCAACCTCGAGGGACCTACACCCTGTCCATGCAACCTCAGGGAACCTGGGGCAACCTCGGGGTTCCACAAATTACCATGGAACCTAGATTTTACCCGTACATTGTGCTCCCCCCACTTCAACCTCCCTCTTTTGCCAACCCCCCGACCCGGCGGCTCACACACACATCCAACTAAGAAAGCTTTAGGATGGCGAACTTCAGCGAATCTATACTCTACAGCAAGCGAAGCTTGCACTCCCGTAAGGCACTTCTCCCCCACTTCTTTACAGGCTTTTTCCTCACTCGCCCAATCCCTTTTCTCACTGCTACGCTACTTTTCTCCCTCGCCTCCGGTCGTACCGCGTTGATCCCCGAATATTCCTGCTGCGTCGATACCCCCCCGTTGAGGCGCGGGCGGTACCCCGAGGGGTACGTGCGCAGCCCAGCGCGTCCGTTGGAGTGCGCCGCGTTGCCCACGAACAAACCCAGCGGCATGAGCTTCGGCGCCATGGCCGCCGCGCGCGCGTATAACGCGGACGGCCCTTTCACGTCCGCCTCGAGCTGGAACCAGAATCCCGAATCGCTCGACCCCGCTGCGACATTCCCGATGAACGTGTTGTTGGGGTTCGTGATCCAGAACGTCGACGGCGCGTTGTCGCTCTGTACGGCGGGTTTCGCGTCGAGCGGAGTCAGCATGCGCTGCGGAGGCTCTTGCAAAAACCCTAGGTTCTTATAAAACACGTTGCCGGTTTCGATGCCGTCCTCCAGCAGGAAGCAGTGCCCCTTGGTGTTAATCCCCAGGTTCCACTCCAGACGCAGATTCCACGTGCCGTGCACCACGTAGCACCGTTGATTACTATCATGCACGCTACAACTGCTGACCACCGAGCCCTTAACGTTCTGGCAGAGGTGGAAGTGCAAGGGGTAGCGGCCGAGGTTGCCCTGCTGGCCCATGTTGACGAGCTCGACGCCCTTGATGAGCTGCCGCTCCGCCGTCTGCATCACCATGAAATGCCCGCCGATCAGCGGGTCCTCGGGGTTCTGGTGGCCCTGAATCACGATCGCGCGCGACAGCAGCGCCACCTCCGCCGCCTCGTCCACCGTCGCGCCCGCCACGCCCGACGCCACCGCCTCCCCCCAGTGCATCCACGCCAGCGCGCCGCGCAGCCCCAGCACCGTCGTGTTGCCCGGACCTCGCGCCACGGATCTGATTGTGAAGTTCTCCGCCTGGTAACGGTCGAAATCCGTTGACGTGATCGCAATCACTCCGCCCACCGGCCACGCGCTCACGTCCCCCTTTACGCGGATTGCGCGCGCGCCCGCGGGGGCAGTCGCGGCGAGCGTGGTCCACGCGGGCGCGTTGCCGTACATGCCGTTGAGCTCGAGCCGCCCGCCGACGGTGGCAAACACGCGCACGCCCACGGAGCGCGGCTGGTACGGCGCGGCGGGGGGGCGAGTGATGGTGAGCTCGTTGGCGGCACCGGTAAGATTGACGGTTAGCTTGCCGGCATAAGGCGACGTTGCTGTGCCGACGGTGACGCGGCCCTGATTCAGAATGAACGCCGCATTCACCTGCAGCGGGCCCAACGCCTCCACCCTGCGCCATGCGCGCGCACGCGGACGCACGGGGGAACGGGGGAACGCGGGGTACGGGGGTTTGGAAAGGTGGCAGGGAGGTAACGATTGGGAAAGGTAAGGGACAGCGGAAGGGGACGAGTCATGATGGGGACAAGAACGACACGGAAGGGTGCTCTGGAGGCGTCTCACGATCAGAAAAGATGTTGAGGCTAGGCAGGTGTTGGGAGGAAGGGGAAGATGAGATATGAGTGGGTGTTGAGGGTGGTGAGCGGGATGGAGGGTGGGGTGGGGAGGTGGGGAATCAGCGCTTACTTAAGCCAGCCGTTGATCTTTAGAAAGTAGACGGTGATGCTGACGTCTAAGAGCATCCCAACGCCGCACATTATCGTCGCGTTGGCGCCTCGGTTGTTCCCCACACCTGGCACTCTGTTATTGGGCCACGCCCGCGGGTCGCTCCACCGCTTCCACCCTTTAGGAGGAGGGTCTTTGTACGACTCAGGTCCGCAGAAGGGCTTGAACACGTCCGTTACGTCTCCGCGCGAGAGCGCTGCGGCTGACAGCAGCAGCACTGTTACTAGTAGCGCTGTCGCGGCTGGTCTTGATACTGTCGGTTGGTGTTGGTGTTGTTGCGGTTGTCGTTGTCGTTGCGGCATGGTCGGAGAGCAGGAAATGCTTTGATGATGATGTATCGATACAGAAAGTAATGATGTATGATCTAGTCTGTGGTCGGACGTGCTCACGATTGGCTGTTCGCGTCGCCTGTCCAGCACTGCTGATCGCGAGGCACCACGATGTAGGCACTGCGCCATTGTGTTTCTGCTTCGTTTCCCTTCGTTTCTCTGTTTCGCTCCGCTCGCAGGCTCGCTACACGCGGACTATCGACTAAAGGGTTGTCTTTTGACCGTTGACGGGTCTTTACTTCTCGGGCGAATGGGTCACGGCGTTATTGAAAAAGGCACTGTAGAGTACTCGGTGCGGAGAGAGTAAGGTGTCTGTGCTGCCGACATTCGAGGAGGACAGTGAGAATCGCAGTTGATCGTGAGGTCTCGTGTGGCTGTGCCCTACTGGGGAAGGTACAGCCTCCGAAACTGTCCTGCTTCCTAATCTGCATCACTACACTGACGCGTAAACAGCCAATCCCTAGCCTGGTGAAGGCGAAACAACTGTACTGGTATGGTGGAACCAGCAAGTCATGACACCCAGAACGGAGCGCAGATTGAGGTTGGTCGGGAGGGGCGAAAAAGCAGGAACATTAGCGCTTTATCTCCGTTTACAGAGAGACATTTGAATGAGGGTCGGTCGGTCGAGCCGAGCCGGCGAAAATTACCTTGGCGAACAAGTCGCATATGTATGTAGGGGATGGATGAGGCTCAGGGGCCGGCGGTCGGGAGGGATGGGGGTGGGAAATGGCAGGGGAGAAATGGCTGGCACCAGGGGGGCTGTGGTGCGACGGAATTGGCCTCCAGAAAACGTCGGGGAGGACTCTGGAGACTCTGGTTCGGAGTCGGACTCAGGTGAGAAGGGAAGGCGGGCGAAGTGGAGGCGTTATTCAGTGCGAGGCGCAAGCATTCTTCCTTGACCTGCCAAGGACACCCAAACCAAACGGGGCGGTTGCGTGATTGGTGCCATGCCGTAGCTGACCTACTCGCTTGGGCATGGTCTCAAACGTCGACTGAAGCCTTGGAGATGTTCTTCCACATAGGGGAACCAAAGCTGTGGGCAGCTACACTGGCTCCCTTTGGTTCGGGCACGGCTCGCAAATATCGAGACACACGTTTGCGCAGGTGCCACCACGGTTCCGTCGCTCCATCATCTTAGGGGAGCCGAAGCAGCTAGCCAAGCCGCGCCACCAGGCCAGTCGAATGACGGCTGTGTGAAATCCCCCAGCTTTGCGGGTTAGGTTGCCCTTTTGGCTCGGCACGGCTGCCACGGGCCAGAACAACCATGCATGACCAATCGTGTGCTTCCCACCGTCCAGCAAGAAGTGCAGAAAGTTGTTCTCGCTACAAAGTTATGGTGATTTACGCGAGTGTATTACGCAATTCTCTAAGAAGGAATATGAAAGTATACATAGCGTGGGTGATGGGAAAACCGAAGGTATACAGAGCCTACCTGGATAGCATAAAGATAGGATAGTACACTACAGAGTTTTTGTGCATGCCATTAGGCTTTGTTGATTTTCCCTTGGTAATAGCTTTTTACAAACTTTCCATGGATAACATCACAACGATTACGGTGTAAGCAGCTATTATCAAATAAATTCCAGAAATCCATGGCGGAGGGTACGACGCCTAACGAACAGAAGGATCAGGACGTGGAACGCGCGGACATGGCGCGTGTTGATGCCGCTGACATCAATAACGACGAGCAAGGCGACGATGAGGACGACAACGATTTTGACGACTTTGCTGATTACACTGATACCGAGGAGGAGGAAGACGATGATGATACGACAAGCGATGAGGAAGGAGGAGCGAACAAGGAAGGTGACGGGGAAGGAGATGAGGAGGAAGAGGACGCTGATTGGCTGCCTCGATGGTTGAAAGCTCGTTACGAAAGCCGTCTTCCCCTTCGCAGATGGAACTGCCTAAACTGCACCAACGTTAACGTCGCCGTCAACGTCGACGGCAATGGTAACGGCGAGACGAACCGTGCGGCCAGGGGACGCAAGCGGGATTCCCAAGACTCGGAAGACGAGACAAGCACAGAGGTGGAAGTATTAGAGGCGAGGGATCACGACGAGAGTGACAGCAACGGGAGTGACAGTGACGTGCAGGAGGTTATGACGGAAGTGGAAATTGAGCTGAAAGAAGAGAAAGAGGAGGAGGAGGAGAAGAAGAAGAAGGAGAAGAAAGAGAAGGGAAAGGAGAGAGGGGAGCGGAGTGGAGGGAAGGGTACGGCGAAGAGTGAGCGGATGGGCTCCCAGGAGAGGAAAGGGGTGGCCAATCATGTTGATGAAGAGTGTGACGTAAGTATGAGCAGAATCAGGGTTGTGTCTGCTGGTAGCCTGGTAGGAGGGGAATGTGCTGGAGATGTTTCAGGTGGTGGTTCCACAGAGAATTTTGGCAGTCACGGGTGAAGCATGACGGTTTTGTGGGCTCATGAGCACACACAAACACGTGTCCCTTTGTCGTTCAATCGCACTCATTCACCATGCACCATGCAACCGCTCTGTGCAGGTGTGTGGGGCCGTCGAGTCCTTCTCCATCCGTTCTGTGGAGGAGATGGGAGCCACAGCAGCAGCAGCGGCGGCTGCGGAAGCAGCAGCAGCAAGGATTAACTCACCAGTAGCAGGAGCTGGGACAAGGACGACACCAGAGGCTGGAAAATCAGGGAAAAAGAAATCGAGAGTGAAGAGAGCAGGAGAAGGAGGGGGTGAGGGCTTGGAAGGGCAGACTGCGATTGGATGTGATGAGAGGATGCTGCTGCATGAGGAGGTGAGATGGATGGAAGTGAACGGGTTGAGTTTCGGTGTTGTTGCATGAGGAGGTGAGGTGTTGTTGCATGAGGAGGTGAGGTGTTGCGCACATGACATGACATGACATGACATGACATGACATGACATGACATGACATGACATGCCTGCATTTGGTCTCTCTCTCCTCCCTGCACATCATGTGCCTCATGGTATCTCTCCCCCCCCTGCTCAACCTCCCCGCCTCTGCCCCCGTCATCTCGCACCCGCCCCCCTCGTCTGTGCGACATGACATGTGCTGCATGTGCTGCATGGCTGCATGCGTTGCAGGTGGGCAGTGCCTCTCTGCATCCTGAGCGACCGGACCGTCTGCGAGCCATTCTGGCGTATCTTAAAGGAGCAGGTGGGCGTGGGTCCCATTGCAAAGGGGTCGGAGAGGAGAACATAAGGTGAGGGCGGGTGAAAGGGAGTGATTTTTGAGAATTCTCAAAAATCATTGGCGGGTGAAAGGGGTCAGTTTGCCCTGTTGATTCTTCTTGCCTTCTGCATATGCATGTCTTAGAGCTCCTATACAAGGGTTTGCACGTGTGGGGAAGACAGCTTGTAGTATAAGTGTGTATGTCTGCTCGTGCTTGTGTGCCTATGGGTGGATGCATGTGTGTATGTGCAGGGTTGTTTCCAGGTCCTTGTAAGGCATGGCCATCGGAGAGTGCAGCAGATGATCTTATTCTCAATGTGAGCTGCGCTGCTGTGATGTGGTCATGTGCTGCATTGCATGCATCATGTGATGATGCTTGCAGCCAATCATGTTCACTTGAGCAACACGCATTTACGCACAACTCCTGAGGTGCTGCAAGAAACAAAACGTCTGTGCTGGTGTGACGTGTGCATGAGATACTCGCAGTAACATGATCATATGCACGTCAGCAACATGCATCCGCTCACACTCGATAGGAGCACTCTCATGATCGCTCTCGTCGTGCTGTGCTGCTCTTTGTGCTGCTGCCCGTGTTTCTCGATACAGCTGCCCTCTCACACATGTGTTTCTCCCTGCTCTCTTTGTTTCTTCTGGGGTTCAGCTTTGCTTGCTGTTGCTCTTGACCAATCTTCTGCTCAGTGGTGCCATGCAAACCTTCCATTCCACACGCCCAGTGCTTTGCATTCTACATATCATTCCATGATAACCCACAATCCTTCATGCCATGCCGTTCCCCACTCCACCAGAGCCACACGGCAAAGCATTTGGCAATGGTGGACAAGGCAGCTAAAACTGACACCAGGTACGCTTTATTCCGAAATCAGAATCATTATCAGGTGGGGAGCTTCATTCCACCCATCAATGCAGTCAGGTGGGTGGGTGGGTGAGTACTGGACTGGACTACACAGATTCTCATGAGCTCCAGCCCAGACTATGGCTGTGCACGTGCGGAAACACCACGTGCGGAAACACCACGTGCGGAAACACCACGTGCGGAAACACCACGTGCGGAAACACCACGTGCGGAAACACCACGTGCGGAAACACCACGTGCGGAAACACCACGTGCGGAAACACCACGTGCGGAAACACCACGTGCGGAAACACCACGTGCGGAAACACCACGTGCGGAAACACCACGTGCGGAAACACCACGTGCGGAAACACCACGTGCGGAAACACCACGTGCGGAAACACCACGTGCGGAAACACCACGTGCGGAAACACCACGTGCGGAAACACCACGTGCGGAAACACCACGTGCGGAAACACCACGTGCAGTTATGCACACTTACTGCTTCCTGCCCGCATCCTCTGTCTGCCTGCCTGCCTCCCCTCACCTCACCCGGCTGACCTCTTTCTCCCTTCCCTGCACTGCATTCCACTGCCATCCACCGCCATTAACTAACTGCTCAAATTGCGTCAACAATTGCTGGCCATTATCACGATTCAGCAGTGCTTACACGCACCTCCCGACTCGACTGAAAAGCCCTCCCTCCTTCCGTCCGTCCCTATTCACTCCCCGCAGTGCATTCAACGCGGACACGTACGCCAACCGGTGGTCGCCAGCAGCAGCGCGCCTAGCAGCGGGAACAGCCGCCACCATGGCTCGCGCCATTGCCACCGGCCGCCTCCTCAACGGCTTTTCTCTGGTACCATCATTCTTCCTCGTTACCTTCTTTCCCTGCACTTTTGAGCTTTCTGTAGCGCTGTTGAGATTCCTTAGGACATCTTTTTTCTTCCGATATTCTTTCATCTCTCCCTCCTGCTCTGATGTCCTATCCTCCCCTTACAGTCTTCATCCTGACATCCATCCGCTTTCTCATCCTCATCCCCATCTCCATCCTCCCCTTCCCCTTGTCCCGTGCTCACGACATGCAGGTGCGGCCGCCAGGGCACCATGCGGGGACGGAGGGGCCTCAGGGCTTCTGTCTGCACAACAACGCAGCTGTGGCAGCCAGGGCAGCGCAGGCAGCAGGGGCCAAGAAGATTCTGCTGCTTGACTGGGTCAGCTGCTGCTTCTGCTGTTGCTGCTGCTGCTGCTGTTGCGCCTGGCTTTTCTTTTCCCATGCTTTGCTCGTTCCTTCACAGCGCCCTGGGTGTTGACTGATGCTCCTGTGTTTGTTTGTTTGTTTGTTTGTTTGTTTGTTTGTTTGTTTTTCTTATTCTTTTTGTTTCTTTCTATCTTTTTATGGTTGGTATCTTAGTTCAAACAGTGCTGCCTTAGTGTTGTCCTCTTGAGGCCACGTTCTGAGCACAGTGCATGCTTATACGTGTGCATGCATATGTCACCTCCCCCCTCATCTCCATCATCCCGATCATCCCCATCATCCCCCTCGCCTCCATCATGCCCACAGGACGTGCATCACGGCAATGGAACCCAGCAGATATTTGAAAACGACCCTTCCGTAAGCCCTCTCTCCCCTTGGATTTGCCGTTCACCACTCTTTTCGCATGCTTCCTCGCCTCCCTCATCCCCACACTCATGCTAACCCTTCATCTCGTACCCACACCCCCTCCCTCCACCCCTTTTGAGAATTCTCAAAAGTAAATCCGCCCCTTTTTCCATCCACCTCCTGTAGGTATTTCACGTGTCCATGTTTTGAGTCGACTCAAAACATGCTAACCCTTCATCTCGTCGTACCCACACCCCCTCCCTTGCCCCTTTTTCCATCCACCTCCTGCAGGTATTCTACGTGTCCATCCACAGGCATGAAGGTGGCTCCTTCTTTCCTGGCACTGGAGCACCCACGGAGGTATTATCTCTTCTGAGTCGACCCAAAAATGTAGTGTGCCATTGTAACGAGGTGACTTATGTGTCGCCTCGAAATTCTACGTGTCCATCCATAGGCATGACGGTGGCTCATTCTTTCCTGTCACTGGAGCGCCCACTGAGGAGGTATTATCTCTTCTCTTTACTCCCTCCCCCATGGCCCCTGCTCTCCCGTGCTGCCTACCTCCAAAGCTCCCATCACCTGAAAGCACGCCTTGTCCCCCTCCCTCCGATCTCCTCTCGCTCCTGTCTCCTCCTCTCCCCCCTCGTCCCCCACTCTCCCATCCATCCTCCTCCCCCACTCTCCTTCCCGCAGGTGGGGTCAGGGCCAGGGGAGGGTCGGTCGGCCAACGTGGCATGGCCGTGTGGAGGCATGACAGACGCGGACTACCTGGCTGCCTTCTTCCACCTCATTCTACCCCTCGGTGTGTGAGCCACTGCCGCCCTTTGTGTGTGTCAGCAGCTGGTTTTTTGAGGAATTTCCGAAAGCAAACGAGCCCTCTGTTTGCAGTGAACGGCTTCTAGTGCCTGATTATGTGCGGAGACGTTCACTCGTTCAGGCATTCAGTAGGCTTGTGGGATTGTTTTGAAAATTTTCAACCTTTACTCTGACTAGGCTTTCTAGTGGGCATGAGGTTAACCGGGTTTTTTTTTGTCACCATGCCCGCCCCTGTTGCTGTGTGTTTGTTTGCACGTCTGCATGTGTGTTTCTTTTGCATGCTTGTCCATCTGCATCCCCATATGCATGATGCTGCCCTTTCATCATATGTGGATGCATGTGATTGCTAGAACGGCATGTGATTGCTAAAACGGCATGTGATAATGCATGGCATGACATTGCATGGTATGGCGTGGCATGGTATGGCACGGCATATTATGGCATGGGATGGTATGGCATGGTACGGCATGACATGGTATGGAATGACATACTATGACATGGTATGGTATGGCATGGTATGGCATGGTATGGCATGGTATGGCATGGTATGGCATGGTATGGCATGGTATGGCATGGCATGGCATGGCATGGCATTGCAATGTGGGTGTTGCTGTCACCATGCAGTGTACGAGTTTCAGCCCGACGTGACAATCATATCAGCTGGATTTGATGCTGCTGAAGGGGACCCTCTTGGCGGATGCAAGGTGCTCTCTCTTCCCATCTCTTCCCCTCTCTTCCCCTCTCTTCCCCTCTCTTCCCATCTCTTCCCATCTCTTCCCCTCTCTTCCCTTGATCCCTTCTTCTTTCTCTCCCCCTGCTTCACCCATATCCTGCTCCCCACCCGTCTCCTTTCTCTCTCCCCACTCTTCTCCCACACACTCCGTTCTCTCTCCCCGCCCTCTCCTCTTGGGTCACTCTCCGCTCCTCCCCTGCATTCCCCATCTCCAATCACCCTCCTCGTTGCTCCGTTGCTCTCTCTGTTTCAATCCACCACGTTGCTCTCCACCTCGTTTCTCTCCACCTCGTTTCTCTTGCCTCTGTCAATCCCATCATGCCACAACATAAACACACCACACCACACCACACCACACCACACCACATCACCCATCCAATCCCATCCCATCCCATCCCCAGGTGTCACCAGCGGGATTCGCCCACATGACATCTCTGCTGCTGCCCCTCACCGCCAATCGAATGCTGCTCATTCTTGAAGGAGGGTGCGGTCGCCCCATCCCCTTTGCCACCTGTCACCCTCCCTTCTCCCATACCCCTTGCTCCCCTTGCCTGATACACGTGGTGCATTGTTTCTCACGCAATGCCATGCTGTACTATGCTCTGCCATGCAATCTCATCCCATGGCATGTGAAGGCATGCTTTCCTATGCCTCAAGTTTGCCTGTTCCTTCATACCATGTCTGTCTGTTCCTATCCCATGTTTGTATGCACCAGGTACAATCTTCTCTCCATTGCCTCATCAACCGCTGCTGTAATTCGAGTATGTCTTCTTACCCGTGCCATTTTTCTCCCTGCCTCATCATGCCATGTAATCCAACAATCCAATTCTAACAATCTCATCAGGCATCCCATCCCAACATCATCCCCGCTTCCCTGTTTCCTTCGTATCAAACACAACCCTTCCAAACAAGCTTCTTTTTCATTCATCTTCCTCTTCTCTCCTTCCCAGATCCCTCCCTCTGCCCTGACATTTCACCCCCCCCACAACCCCTCCTCCGTTTCTCTTCCCTTTATCTTCCCCAACCTTTCCCCTCCTCTTTCCCTCCCTCCCACTGCACCCCCCTCAGGTCCTTCTGAACCAACCCCCTCCGCCCATCACTGCACCCTTCACGCCTTCACCACCAGCCATGGCCGCCATTCTCCTAGCATCTGCTGCCCTTCGCCCCTTTTGGAAGTGCCTTGCCGCCCAATCTGCTGCCGCCTCCCCTCTGCTGATTCCTCTCATGCCCAGCGCTGCTGCTCTCACTTCTCCTCCTGCTCCTGCTCCTGCTTCTCGTGCTGGTGCTAGTGCTTCTGGTGCTCCCCCTGCTGCCGCTGTGGCTGTTGCTGGTCAGAGGGAAGAGAGGAGGGCGGAAGAGGTAGTTAAAGCAAGCACAAGAGCAGCCAGGAGGGAAAGCGGTGAACAAAAAGCAGGGACGCAGCAGCAGCAGCAGCAGCAGCGACAGCACGTAAGAAGGAGAGAGTTTGGCCGGGCACAAAGGGGAAGAGCAGGTTGGGCGCAGGCGCGAGCGCAACGGCAGCAGGCGCAAGCACATCAGCAGCACGTGCGGGTGCGAGTGGGGATTCGCTCGTTCCCCTCGTGGTGGGTGCTTCGCCGAGTGCACATGCCGTGGCATCTGAGCCTACTCAACAGTAACATCTGACTGACCTGCCTCACATGCCCATGCCATGGGTGTGGGCCGTGTGGGCTGTGGTTCTGGGTGCATATGGGTGCTCATGGGTGCTCATGGGTGCTCATGGGTGCTCATGGGTGCTCGTGGTTGCGCATGGGTGCACGGGGTCCATAGGAAGGAAGAGTGGCTGGCAGTTGCGAAGCACCTGCAAGTGGCTGAGGCGATCTGTTGTTCCGAGGGCTCAGATGGAGGCGAGGCGAATGCATGTGGCCATCAAGAAAGCGAGGAGTAGTGAATGGTGTTACGGTAATTGTTCTTGATGCCTTCTGCAGGGTAGCCCATATGAGGATCTTGCACAAAATGTGGTTCACAATGGATTGACCCTGTTGTTGCCTTGAAATCACTCGTGAACAAAGCTGATCCCAGTTCATGTTTCCATACGCAAATCAAAACAGCTGAGTCACTTATGAGGAACTTTGGTTGAAGTCAACTCCTACCAGAGCAATGGTAATCCAACGGTCGTACCGTACATACAGGCTGCACCAAATTTTGATATACTCTGACCACATGAATTGTGATATGATGACCGCCACTATGTGACTAGATCATTCCAGATCTGGCGCGGCGTATAGAAGAGCTTATGAAAATCAGAACAGGAGAGCTGCGACAGTTAAGCACACACCTCTCGTTTCTCCTAGTAACAATTCTAGCATCCTTCTAATAATCGCCTACAAACATCACCAGCTCAATTTCACACAGCAACAAGCAAGCTGCTGCTGCCTGCTGCTGCATCGACCCATGTCAGCAGCAGCACACGCACCGCTGGATGCATGCACCGAGCAGCATTTCGGCAGGCACGCTAGGAGTTATGCGGCGCCTCAAAAGCAGGCAGGCAGGCAGGCTAGGAGTCGCCGGTGCGCTTGGGCTGAGGGGCCAGTGTGCGCACAAGCGGCGAGGGCGGCGGCTGCGCCTTGAGCACCTGCACGAACTGCCCCAGCGCCTCGTGAATCTGCTCCAACGCCTGCGCCGGGATTATAATCACCGACCGGTCCGTGCCTTGCACCTGAGGCATTCAAGGGACGAAAGCGCCAGGGGGATATCATCTTATCAATGCTTTACTTAAATTAGGGGGATCAATGACGGGTCAGTGCAAAGAAAGGGGGGAACGGGAGAGTACAGGGCAGGAGAAGGAACTGGTTCAATAATGAGTTTTGCAGGCTTGGTTACAACATTGTAGGGGGGTGTGGCCCAGACACATAGTGAGGAAATACTGGGAGGAGGATGGAGAGAAAGAGAGGAATCCTTTCTTCTACCTCACATTATCTTCTATACGCTCGTGCCCTCGCGCCCCCATGCCCACCTGCTTGCCCCTCCGACTATCCTCGCTCTCCTACGAGCGGCCTCCCCCGTTCCATCCCAGCATTCTGAGACGCGCGCACGACCTCAAGATTCATGATACTTAGGGCTGAGATCGCGCACACACCCACAGGGATCGCGGAGCTGCTACCTCACCTCGGAAACCTTGAGGAACTGTCCGCGAACGTTCGACCCCAGGTCCAGGAAGAACCGCTTCTGCTCCGCGCGGATCACGCGCGACGCCAACACGTTGCCGCCCGGCCCGCTACCGCCGCCTGTCGAGGGGCCGCCCGCGGTGCCCGCCGATGGCGCTCCTGCCCCTCCCTCCGCCGCGCCGCCGGCGGCTGGTGCTGCCGCGGGTGCGGCGGCAACCGGCGTGTGGTGGAACGAACCGTCAACCTGCCGGCGGAAAGGAGGAAAGAGGGTATGGAGGCACGCGGCGGATGGGGGAAAGGGGAGGAAAGGGATAAGGATAGCGGGGAGGGGGAAAGGGATAAGGAGAGCGGGGAGGGGGAAAGGGGAAAATCGAAAGAAGAGCGTGAGTGAAATAACGAGTGAATCAGATCGTGCATGGTTCATTAAGATGCGCATTGTAGACGCTAACGACTGATTAAAAGCTCAATCGGGTGACTCATTGATAGATTGGCAGTGCAGGAAAACTAGCAACCCCACCCGTAGAGATCCGCTCCTAAACCCTCACTGGTCTTAAGCGGTATCTTCACACGCCGATCGTTCACACTCCCAATCGCTCACATTTCCAATCGATCTCACCTGCGTGGCGGGAACGGCGCCGGACGCATTGTTCGTGGGGAGCGCGATGGATGCCTCGTGGATCTCCACCAGCACGTTGCGGAACGCCGCCCACCCCTCCGCCGCGGGGCCACCGGCGGGCACGATGATGGTGGAGCGCGCGCGCGCCATGCTGGCCTCCGACACCTGCCGCGCGAGAAGACGAACGGACGCACCGGGGGCGCGGACGGTAGGGGAGAAGGATGAGAGCAAGGGCGAGACATAGGGTGAGTGAGACGACGCACCGCGGGCGCGATTGGGTTTGACAAACACTGAACGAGTCTTTTGACGAAGTTTAGGACTAGCGTCATGAGCCTCGCTGACAGCTACGACGAGTACTGAACTCCTTTTGTGCAGATCCGTCGCTTTGAAACTCCTTTCTCGCTTCCTCTCAGTCCGCACCCTCCTTAATCCATAGCAGAGTAGCTTTCCCTAAAAACTAATCCTTCATCATCTGACACAATGACCGCTGGAAAGCGCGCCCAGGGTAATGAACATACCTTCAAGAAGCGGCCCCGGGCGTTCTCGCCAACATCGAAATAGAAAACCTGCACAAAAACCAAAGAGACGGGATACAGTAAACAAACCAGAGGAGATCAGGTTGCTGAAACAGTAACATGAGGTGAACTGGAAACACACAGACGACTTGCGTTACACGCGACACGGTTCAAAGCCCGCTCCGACTTGCATCAAGCTAGCTGGAGCAAAAGAAAGAATTTTAGCGAATACGAATCGTAAGTGAACGACCTAAAACGTAACGGCTCACGAAAATAGAGAAAACAGGCAAGCGAGAACCTGCAAAGCGGACCGGAAGACTAATCTAGGACCAGGAAATATTCGCGGACCAGGAGACTAATCGCGCACCTTGGTGTCGAGCTGCAGTTCTTTGCTGCTGAGCTCCGCGTCGTTGGCGCCATTCGCGTAATAGTTAAACAGATCCACAAACCACACGACGCCGGCCAGCGGCACGATGATCGTTGACCGGTTCATCGCGGTCTTCTCGCTGATCTTAAGAAACCGGCCCCGCGGGTTGTCTTTCAGGTCGAGATAGAAGAGTTTCTGCTCGATCTGGAGAGATCTGGACATGAGCTCCATCTCGCCGCCGCCCATCCCGCTGCCACTAGGAGCTGGCATCCCGCCGTCCATCCCTCCTGATATTCTAACGTGGATCCCAAGATCGTATCGGGGAAAGTGTTAAGTGGTTAGTTGGAAGACCTGCTTGGCAGCTAGGTGATAGCGGCCCGAGGGAGAGGGTTTTACTCCGCACCAAAACCCTGCTTGTTTGGCGCTAAGATCAATACGTAGGGGTCACCCACCACCTGCAGCAAATCTGGCAGTCACCAACGGGATCTTCTTGTCACAGCGTCTACAGCAGGAGTGCCCGGGGAGGGAAGCTCGGACGAATAAGGAGCAAACACGAGACGGTGAGGATGTAGGAGCTGGTTATGAATGAGGGCGGAGGACTCGTACTGCTGAGCTGAAATCGAGGCAGGGGGGAAATATCTTCCCCTTGGCGCACTCGCGCAAACCCCAGCCAAGGCTCTGCCCTATATCTCCCCAAACTTCGGAGCGCCGCAACTCCTGCATGCACCGAGCCTCCCTAAGCCTCCGTCCAAAACCAGATCTCAGCGCTCGCGCGCATTTTACGAGCTAGACTGGCTGGTTCGGCATTGCCGCGTGGGAATCGCGCTACGTGTCAGCTAATTGTGCTGGGGTGGCCCGCTCACTGCCACGTCAATCAGAATCATCAGGTCCGGCTTGCGTTTCGGCTCTGAGATTTCGGGAAAGCAGCCCCAGCCATTCCCAAGGCGCCGTTCAAACAGGGGCTGAAGCGCCCAACTTGATGACAACGGGCTGGAGAGCCCATTTTCTGTACGAAGGAAGAAGTGTACCATTCCGAGTCCCGACACCGAACCACATTCAAACCAACAAAAATGATCCAGCCTCAAAATCAGAAAGCCCAAGCTCTAAAAGCAGTCAGCATGTAGTAATGAGAACGGCGTGTACAAAATGCAGCAATTTGTCATGCATCAAGCTCATTTAATAATACCAGTAGCGCACAAACATATGAAACGATCAAATCCTCCTCTCTATACTGTGGACACTAAGTGCTAGTATCAAAGTACATTTTCTCAATGGACGCATTGGCAGCATCAAAATCAGCACCCTTTGACCTCGCAACCTCTTGGTCAATTCGTGCTGCCATCCTATTCACCTCGAGTCCGAAGTAACTGTCTTTTATGTTCAGCAGGGAGGCGAGCACTCGACTCATGGAGGGACGGGATGCAGACGGCATGGCAGTGCACCAAGCTATCTGGTGCTTCCAAATGAGAGTCTTTGAACGATTGCATGTTATTGGATGCCACTAGCGGAGCAGCCCATGTCTTGAGGTTGAGGTTGACCTGGTCTTCTTCCATGCTGAAGACAGCCTTGCGTGCCGTGAGCACGGTTAACATCACTACACCAAAGCTGGTATGCAATAGGATGGGAAGAAAAGAATATTACGGGGGTGCTTGTTTGCACAGCTTATGGCCACCAGATCTAGGCTCAACTTCTTACTTAGCTAACAACGAACATGCGATCCTCAACAAGTTACAAAGAACTGCTCTGAAGAGCGAAAATAACGGCTGGAGGATTGGAAAGTCGCACATGCCATAATAATGTCACAAATCTACACACCTGTACACATCAGCCATGGGAGTGGCCTTTTGTGACTTGCAGTAGGCGGGATCCACATACCCCGGCGTTCCCATCACTCGAGTGGCCGCCACTGATGTGCCCTCCCCATGCCTCACCAACCCAAAATCAGCAATCTTCGCCGGTTGTGAATGGCACAAGCGTTGTACAAAGGCAGATATTTCATAGCAGCCACACCCAACATAATCAATAAGACTTGGTTTCACAGCCGTTCATCCAACATCGCTAGTTTTTATATACCTTCAGGCTTTCATCAAGGAGGATATTGGCGGGCTTGATGTCGCGATGCACGATGCCAAACTCATGAAGGTACTCCAGGCCACGAGCCAGGCCTATGAGAATTTCCAGCCGCTGCCGGATCGTCAATTGCTGCTTAGCGGCTGAAAGCGGGGGACAAAACATCGAGGGTTGGAAGGAGGGATTGTCATGAAGCCGAGGTTTCAAAGAGGAGGTAACAGAGTACGATGATGCAAAGATGGAGAGGGGAGGAGAGTGAGAGAAAGAGTGTGTGAGTGGGGGGGGGTCGGAGGGGGGGGGTTGAGGGGGGAGAGGGGGGAGAAGTTTTCTTACTAGGGCCGATCCAGTGTTCGAGGTCGCCATGGGGCATGAACTCGTAGATGACGATCTGCTCCATCCTCTCCGTCACAAGGCTGAAGTCCAGGCAGTACCCCACCAGCCTCACCAGGTTCGGATGGTTTTTCGTCGCCATCTCCTTCACCTGCCACACCGCAACAACAAGACATGTAACAGCAATGTAACGACAGCATGTAAGGCATGGCAGAAAAGGGCAGTTTGCATCAGGGCAGACATGGCAAGTCAAACTGAGAGACATAGTCACTGCATCCCATGATAACACCTCGCGTTTGAAGTCGTTGGTGAGGACCTTGGTGCGCTTGCAACACACTACCCTTGATCCTTCTCTTTCCTACCTCTTCCCGTTTCCCTCTACCTCTCTCTTCTCTCCTCCGTGTCTTCCTTTCGTCCGCACGCAGGCCCACCTCGCGTTTGAAGTCGTTGGTGAGGACTTTGGCGCGTTTAACAGCCCAGACGAGCTGAGGTTTGTGGGGGCACTCGCCCTTGTACACATCTTCGAAGCTGCCTCCCCCAATGCGCCTGCTCTCCGCCCACTCGCCCGTTGCCTGCACCACTTCCGCCAGTGAGTACTGCGCACACACCTGCTCCTGCCCGCCGCTCCCCACTCCCAACACTGCCATCTCTCCTGCAGCATCTGGTGCTTTGCTTAAAACCCCTGAGGCTGGCGCTGTTTGAAAGACAGACTCGCCGTCTCCCACTCCCACTGCAGCCGCCGCCCCTGCCGGAACAACTACAACCGACGCCATTGCTGACGATGCTGCTGGTGTTTCTTCTGATGATGCGGATGCGGATGCGGATGCAGATGTTACCGTGGCTGATTCTGGCCGGCTTGCTGCCTCGGGCTGGATGATGTCTATTGCAGTTGGTGATTCAGTCGGTGATTCAGTCACATCTGGTCCTCTCCTGCCTCGAGTGGGTGGCATCTTTGCTCCTGCGCATGGTGTACGATGCGTCCTTGTGGCAATGGCAGCTACCCCTCCTGCAGCTGCGCCCACTCTCAAAGCCTCTTCCGTCGTGTCATCTCGTGGACGAAATGGCATTGCGGGTTGGGAAGCTGGTCCTTCTCTGGGCGACTGAAGATATTTAGCCCCTGCTCTTGCCCCTGCCCTTGCTCCCTTTGCCTTTGCCCCCGCTCCTTCCATTTCACCTGCCCTTGCTCCTTCCCTTTCTCTTTCCGTTCCCCGTCGTCTCCTTCCGCGTTCAGTTCCTGCTTCCCTTCTCCCTGCCGTTCCTCCTGCCGGTGCGCGTGCGGGAGGCGGCCCTCGTCGTCGCACGTACAGAGCGTGCATGTTGAGGGGCGACGAGGGACACGTTCCCAGCCATGCGTCGTCACATTTGCTACCGTGCTTTGCTCTCCGTCCTACCAACCATCGCAAGAATCGCAGTGGCCAAACTTTGACGACTCGTCGCTCCGCGTCCATATGTCTTCCCTTCTACTTCCTTTCCGTTCGCTGTCGCGACTCTGGGTTCCTGAAATGGTTGTTGATGGGATGCATTAGCTACAGGTTTTCGGCCTAACTGCTCCCAAGAGTGCCTGACCTTGCTTCGCACTTTGCAGCCTACTCAAGCTGAGCCACCAAATGAAAATGTGTTTCCCAAGATGAGCTGGAAGAATGGGGTTGCGCGCAGATGGGATCGGAACGGAAACCTTGGCGTGGGTGGGAGGAGGCGCGAAGGGGAGGGAGTCCATCCTGGTTTTACTTGGTTGACTTCAACGGACCGTCTTCTATGTGAATGTCAGATCTTTTACTGTGTTCTATCATTCACCTTGTTGTGATGTAATATATTGTAGAAGTTGAAGAAGATTCTTACAAATATCGGAGCAAGCCATGCGAGCCGAGATTGCTCATTTGCAGCATTGTGACAATTACGGAATTCCGGGTCCAGCGCGACTCGCAAACTCCCTACAAGATCATTCTCAGACGACAATTTCAAATCGCATGTTTCGCACATTCATCGAGCCGCCTTGACGAAAAGGTACGGTTTTGGTTGATATCACCCTTATTTAATAGAGTGTACAGCTAACAACGCTTACATGAGTCTCGTTGCGTACTTGTCTTCCGCTTTGACGCTGACTCTCCTACGCCGTAGCCGCTTTCGCCCCTGTCACGAATGTATGAGCCAATTTCTAATAATGCCCAGACAGAAAGGGCAACTGCCCAATTGTTGACATGTAGTTCGTGCTGGGTGAGAAGTTTGCCAAAAGATCCAGCGGCCAGCCTGATGACTTCTAGGCTAGGCTCATCCGCAACCGCCATTGCCCAGGGTTCCATAAATGGAGAGCCTTTTTCAGTCCGAACCGAACAAACCAAACCGCATCCTGTGAGCTGTGCATTTTCACGACTTTCAACCAAGGTGAGGTCTTTGACTCGTTTAGCATCATCAAGCTTCTGCTATCACCGTGTCCCACATTGTTCCACCCGAAAGTCCCTTGACAATCATCCCGTCCGATTTCGCTGAGCTGCTTCAAAGCCTCAAACACATAGCTGCCATCACACTTTCCCAATCGCATTGCTATAACGCCGCAGGCCATTAGCCAGAAGGAGAATTTCTGCTGTATCAAGTCGCCAACAGCTATGGCTTTTCGTGAGATACGGTTTCGCCTCTACTCAGCGCGGGGAGTCAAGCGACCAGCGCCGCACATAGCCATCCATCCCGTAGCTGTGGTGTCACTGCCGGGGTTTGATCCCACGACCTACCAGAGCAGGCGTATGGACGAGCCGTGCGACGACCCCAAGTGGGACGAAACGTTCATCTTTCAGATTCGCGCCGACTGTGTTCGCACTGCTGCTGCGGTAAGCGCTCTTTTCAGATTAACTGTGTGTTTTATGGTTGCGGCAATTACCACTCACCTGTAGATTCGCTTTATCAATCATACTAACTATTCTACTGCATGTTCCACCTGCTGTGTTTTCCAAAGCAGATTGTGATTCAGGTATTTAGCGACAGCGACCTCTCTTTCTACTGTGGCGCTGCAGTCGTCCGCCTATCCGTGGCGCAAGCGGAAAAGCACCGCATTCCGCTCGTCGACCAATCCGGTGTCAGAAACGGTTACGTAAAGCTATCAATCGCCATAAGTCAACACATCATAACCGAGACTGAAACGGTCGGCCCATTCGAAGGGGCCCACGCGGGATTCGTCGGTGCACATGCCGGAATGATTGCCGGGCCGGGTGTCCTTGTCCCGCCTCCTCTGCACGCCGCCCCTGGTACTGGCGCCTACATGCCCGCCGTGGGGCCTTATGGCGCGCCCGTTGCCCATCCTGCTCCTTTCGCGGGGCTCTCACCGCCGCTGGGTTACATGGGCGTTCCTCCGCCTGTGGCGGAGGAAGCGGGTGAAGGATGGGATGAGGAGAACGCTGAGGCGGAAGGGATGGTGGGAGAGCGTCCCCCGACTCTGAAGAGCGTTGGGCGGAGCAAGAGCTGGGGGCAAGGGCTGTTCAACGGGATCATGCGCATGGTGCGGAGCAAGTCTGGGCGGTTCGAGAAAGAGAAGGAGAATGTGCAAGGTGATGAGGCGGGACAGGGGCAGTTCGAGAGTAAGGAGTGGCATGGGGAGACGGAGAATGTGGAAGGGGGGAAGAAAGAAAGGAGGCTTAGGAGAGGAAGGAGCATTGGGAACTGGCTCGGACTGGGAGGAGACCATGGGGAGACGCCATTTGATGCGGAGGGGAAGGGTATTGCGATGGGCTGGGGTATGGGCTTTGCTAGCGCCAGTGACATGGATAGGGTGACAGGTGCAGCGCCAGGTGGCGGAATCAAAGCCATCGGTTAACAAATGGATTAGTGAGGCAACCATTTCCTAGGCTGCTCTAATTGTTAGGTTGTATGTTATATTCTTTCAGTTTGTAAGCGGACCAACTTATATCTGGATTGTTGCTCATATGTGTTGTACTGTATCGCATCGAGATGACTCCCGCCAGCCATGGTCGGTGGTCATCAATATCCACCAATGAGTTTCAGCCTTGCTGACGGCGCTTTGAGCTGACATTCCTGGTTTGAATTTCAGGCAACCCTGACGGGCAGTTGTTTCTCCCGCCAATACTCACCTTCAGACCTGCCATACCTTCGCAGGGCTGTCGATTGGTTCCAGGCCAACACTTGAGAGTCTGAGGTGCCCGTATTTCAGCCCTGAAATCTCCGGGAAGTGTCCTTTTCCGAGCCTTTAAGCGTCCGGGAAAGCACCCAACCAAAAACTTAAATTCAGGGCTACACTACAACAATCAGGGCAAACTCTATATAACGAAAACTAATAAAGGCAGAGTTAATTTAGAGCTGCAATCTACCAATCTACTTTCTCAACACTAATAACTAAGTGGCAGGCTTGCGGCGCTTCTCCCCGTCGAAGATCTGGTACACACCTGCCCAGTCCACGTCGTAATCTAGCATTTTCACGGTAGGTTGGGATAGGATGGGATGGGATGGGATGGAAAGGGAAACACGGGAAGGGAGAGGGTGGGGGGGGGGGGAGGAGGACTGTGAAATTTTCCGGGTAAGGCCGGAAAATTCCACGGGGAATCAGGGAAACCCTCCAAGAGGCCCCTGTAAGAATCAGGGGAAGGCCCAGCCCACGCCCGTTATCATTCCGGGCTGTACAAAAAATCAACCCTGAGAATCTGGACTTTGGGGCAAAGTCAGACCTTAATGTTCAGGGCATTAAGGCCATATGCCCTTGAATCGACAGCCCTGCTTCGCACAGCGAAAATTGTGGCAGCTGCAGCTGGAAAACGTGCCCAGAAACGCTGGTTCCCCTTCAATGTCTGACGGATTGGGGATGTGAAGGGCAAAACCGTCAAGAAAAACCTTTCAACATCTTCTCAAGCATTCGAGTCGCGGCGGAAACAGCTCTAACCGAGTCGCTTTCTGCGGACCTGCCCCGGATATTGCCACCCATGACCAATAAGGGACAAGGAAACATTGCGGCAGTCAGCGAGAAATTGTTGAGAAAAAATTTGCGGGCCAGACATCACTTGAAAAAAGCCCCGACCCGAAACTATCCTTTCCTTACCTGCCGCATTTTCAGTTTTGATGGCTGCCCCTGCCCGAGTCATGCAGTTGGTTCGCTGTCGGCCATTCTTCAGGCCAGCTGTATGCTCTCTCTTCCCCCCTCCCATCAACCCCACGACACTTGCCATTCCCCCAAACCAACATCCTCCTCCCATCCATACGTCGCTCGACAGAAAGGCAGCCCGCCGTCACCATCCCCGTAAACCATGCGCCGTCACTAATACCTCAGGAACTTCGAGCTAGCGGGCGTCATTAAAACTCTGCTACCCCTAGATTGAATGCGCGCGCGCGCGCACTCGGTGCGATCGTCATGTTACCTAGAGTCTTGCGGGCGGAATCGATCAGCAAGCAGGCTGTACAAACGGTAGATGGCAGCAGACTTTACGCGGCCAACCGTAGCAGGCGCCACGTCCTTATGGCAATCTGCGGTCGTTTGAGCGCTACGCCTTATCAGTAGCGTTCTGACTCCGATCCGCGCTGCGGTGTTAGCTCGAGTTTTTGTCAGCGGATGCTTTTGAAGTTGATTCGACACCTCCTTCACAACTCGTGACACCAGTCGTGTTCATTCCCCACTTCCATCCCCGCAATCGGTGATTTAACGCCGTACGCTTAACGTCGTCATGGCGCATCGACGCTGCTCCGCACTCCTCCCGCGGAGGAGCACCAAGGGTCGGCTGGGCGACCTCAGCCCCGCGTCCCCCGCGCACCTGCCGCTGCTCTGCGCGTGCCTAGTCCTGCTCTCGCTACAGCAACCCCTGCGTGCCGATGCCGCGGTCACCGACGTGTACAAGCCCTTCTGCGACAGCAGCAGCTACGTGGATCCTCCCCCCAGCGGTGAGATCGCAGCACGGGCCGCCTTTCAAACCACGTTTCAATCCGCGGTCCACTTCGCCTTTCATGATCCCATTCAAAAGGGACGCGCAAGTTTCGGAGAGGAGTATGTGGCCTTAATGGCCCATCCCCTCCGCTCCCCTCTCCCAACTTAGTTGAACCATCCTGCTCCTTGGATTTCAGCCCACCTGCTTCAGTCTCCCCAGTACAGCACATCCCTCCTCTCGGTTCCCCGGAACCTTCATGTTGAAACAACCCCATTCTACACCCATCCCCTTCCCGGCTCCCCGGAACCCGCGCGCATGTTGCGCCGGATGTGCATGTCGCAGGGTGGAAGAAATGGAGCGACCCGGCGACGTGGCCGGGGGGAAAAATACCGGGCGTGGGCATGAGCATGGGAGTCAACGCCACCGTGCCGTGCGGCGTGGGCGTGCTGTTAGACACCAACGTCACGCTCTACCTCCTAGAGATCAACGGCTGGCTCAAGTACGTAGAACGCAGCAACCATGTGATTTGTAAGGTGCCTCATTGGGCGTGCTGCTGGGCACCAACGTCACGCTCTACCTCCTCGCGATCAACGGCTGGCTCAAGTGCGTCGTTCGCGCCCATGCGCCCATGTGGCCTGGCCAGGGATGACATGGCACCCGCTTTGCGCGTTCAAGGAGTTCTTAACATTGCCGCTGGCACCTAGTTGAAGGAAACCCTGCAAAGGAAATGGACCGACTGTCGCTTCTCTCGCGCGGCGTGTTTTCGCACAGCACTAGTATTCCCCCACGCCCATCTCCTCTCCCCCTCAGCTGCGCATCCCTAGATCTGAACATCCAATACCCCCTCCCCATTACCCCCGCCCCCCCGTGCTCCCGCGCGTCCGTGTGCGCGCGCACTGCGCAGGGTGGAAGCGTTAGGTCCTCTGCAGGTGATGGCGGCATTTATTTTAAATCAGGGCCGCGTCACCGTTGGCACCGCCGCGGCGCCATACCGCGGCCGGCTAACCGTCAACCTTACCGGCGCCGCCAACGAGCTCACCATCACGCGGCCCCCCGCCGCGCCGTCCCAGCCGCGGTCCGTGGGCGTGCGCGTGTTCGCGACCGTCGGCGGGCGGCTCGAGCTCAACGGCATGTACGGCAACGCGCCCTCGTGGACCACGCTCGCCGCGACAGCCGCCGCAGGCTCGACGAGCATTCGCGTGAAGGGCGACGTGACGGCGTGGCCGGTGGGCGGAGTGATTGCGATCGCGTCGACGGACTTCGACCGTTACCAGGCGGAGAACTTCACGATTACGTCCGTGGCTGCCGGTGGGTTGATGGATGGGAGGGTAATAGTGCCACTCATCAGCCCTTTCCCCACCTCCCATCACAGCAGTGCTCAATGCCACCAACGCCTTCCTCCTTCACACCCCCCTCTCCCCAACCCCTTCCCCAAACCCTCCCCTTCTTCCTCGCTTACTCCTCCTCGCGCCACCCCGTCCCCCGATTCCCGTACCAAACCTGCAGGTCCGGGCAACACGACGGTGCTGGGGCTGAGCGGGGCGCTGGCGTGGATGCACTGGGGAGAGGCGGTGACATCAGGCCCCGCGGGGGCGGGGGGAAGCGCAACGGTGGACGAGGCGGCGGAGGTGGCGTTGCTGTCGCGCGCGATCGTGATTCAGGGCCACCAGAACCCCGAGGACCCGCTGATCGGCGGGCATTTCATGGTGATGCAGACGGCGGAGCGGCAGCTCATCAAGGGCGTCGAGCTCGTCAACATGGGCCAGCAGGGCAGCCTCGGCCGCTACCCCTTGCACTTCCACCTCTGCCAGGATGTGTCCGGCTCGGTGGTCAGCAGTTGTAGCGTGCATGATAGTAATCAACGGTGCTACGTGGTGCATGGCACGTGGAATCTACGGCTGGAGTGGAATTTGGGGATTAATACCAAGGGGCACTGCTTTCTGCTGGAGGATGCGATTGAGTTTGGCAACACGTTTGTCAACAACCTTGGCTTCCTGCAGGTGTGTTGGTGGTCTTGTGTGTGCTCTCTGTGTGCTCTCTGTGTGCTCTCTGTGTGCTCTCTGTGTGTGTGCGCCTTCATGCGCTTTCGTGTGCTTTCATGTGCTTCCCCACGCCTTGCATTCCTCACTCACATTGCCTTGCCTTGCCCCTCCCTCGCCCCCCTCTCACTCCCCGTACACTACCTCGTTATCACACTGCTCCCCAGGAATTTACGCCTGCTGCAGCGCGTCTACGCCACCTACCCTCACCTCTGTCTCCCTCCGTTCCTAACACCCATCATCCACTTTTCCCTCTCCCCCCTTTCCCCTTTCGTTCTCCGCCTTCCTCTCCGTTTACCACAGGAGCCAGTGAAGCGTCTGCTGCAGCCCACAGACGCCATTCCAGCCACTCAGAGTGACGACGTGCCGTCCACGTTTTGGATCACCAACCCCAACAACACGTTCATCGGGAACGTTGCTGCTGGGTCGTTCGACTCGGGGTGAGTCCATCTGCTGCTGCTCTCCACCGTGATCCTGCAGGGTGTTTGAATAATGATACGAGTTGGTTTTTGAGAATTCTCAAAAACCAACTCCTACAGCAACATTGTTTCTCTGGACTGGACTGTCCTGTGCTGTCTTTGCTCCTCATGCCGTCCGTCCCCATGGCCCTCCTCCTTCTCTCCCCCCCCCTCCCTCGCCCTGCTCCCTCAACACACCAGCTTCTCAAATCAGCTACCCTGCAATATTTTCAGCGCCTCGAATCTCCTTTCTCGGCTCTTTTCCTCCCTCCCCCACCAGCTTCTGGTTCCAGCTACCCGGCCGGGTGGAGGGGCCGTTAACGATGTTTGAGGCGCCTCAATAATGCCCTACACTATTTTCAGCGCCTCATTCCCCCATTCTTGGCCCCTGTCCCTGTCCCTGGTCTGGTCCCACCAGCTTCTGGTTCCAGCTACCCGGCCGGGTGGAGGGGCCGTCAGCGCTCTTCCCGAACGCGGCAGGCGTGACGCCGTTCCTGATCCCGCTGGGCCCGTTCGTGGGCAATGCAGCGCACTCCAACGGCCGTGCGGGGCTGCGCACGTATCCCTCGGGATACCGCCCGCGCCTCAACGGGGGGGTCTCCAACGTGCAGGAGAAGGCCGGGATCAACGCGGTGAGCCTCTTCTCCGCTCGGTGCTCTGCGGTGCTGTGCGGTGCTTGCCTGGAGTATATTTTCTGTGTCTTGGGGTTTCTCTGAGTCTCTGCTGAAGCGTGCCGGTCTGCGTCGTCTCACCCTTGTTCTCCTGTAGCCGTTGCCACTTTCTTTCTCATGTTCCGGGCTCGCGTTCTTTCTGCTCCTGTCCCAACAGCCGCAGGTGAACATCACAATGATGGGCTTCCGGGCGTACAAGAACCAGTTCATAGGGTAAGTCAGTAAAGGAGACTGTTTTTGATGAGCCTTTTTTGAAGAGCCTTTTTTGAAGAGCCTTTTTTGAAGAACCTCAACATGATTCATAGGATGATTGGAGGAGGCTGTTGAGTGGTTGTGAATGTGGGAGTCCCTGAGGCCGAAAGGAAGCACCCCTCTTTCTATCTCCCTTGCTCTCTCTCTCTCTCTCCTGCTTGCAATCCTGTTCTTGCTTTCCCACCCTCCACGTGGCAATGCTGCACAAGTCTGACTCAGCCACACCCTGAGTTGAGTCACCACCAGCTCCAAATGCAACCCAGCCACCCACCCTCCCCACCCCACCCCATCCCATCCCATCTCATCTCCCTCCTCTCTTTCCCCCCCCCCCCCGCCACCACCTCGTTTCACAGCATGTTCATTCACAATTCAGACGGGGTGCACATAAGGGGAGCGCGGGTGGCGGACAATGCAGTGGTGGGCATCGAGCTCAACCGCGACCAGGCTGTTGTGGTGAGTCTGTCTGTGCCTTGCCTTGCCTTGCCTTGCCTTGCCTCTCCATTTGACCTCTTGGTTGTGGTAATCTCCACTTTTCCTCACAGATTTTTCCTCTCGTGGCTTACACTGCACCATCCTATGCACTCATCCCCCTCTCCGTCTTCTCCTCTCCTCCCCCATTCCTCTCCCTCCCCCTCTCTTCCTTCTCTCGCTCCTTCTCCCTTCAGATAGCAGACTCGGTGTTCATAGGCGAGTCCGCCAACATAAGCAACCCCACCATGTGCAACAACCCCAGCAACACCCTTCCCTCCCACCCTTCCCTTCTCTCCTCCTTCTCACCACCCTTCCCCCTGCTTCCCCCCACCAACCCTTCTCCCTTCAGATAGCAGACTCGGTGTTCATAGGCGAGTCGGCCAACATAGGAAACCCCACCATGTGCGACAACCCCAGCAACACCTTTGGCGGCTGCAAGGCGCTTGCCTCCGCTGGCGTCTGCGACCTACCGCTGCCGCTCGCAAAGGTGCGGGACTGGGTTGAGAGAGGGCACGTGTAAGGCATGTGACGACTTTTTAGACTTTTGAGACTTTTGAGACTTTTGAGACGCCTTGAAAGGCTTTTCGTGGCAAGGCGATGGCCTCCGCTGGGGTCTGCGACCTGCCACTGGCGCTCGCTCGCAAAGGTGGGTGGGGGGACTTGATTGAGAGGGGGGACGCGTGTGAGGCACGTGAGTGAGTGAGTGAGTGCAAGGTGTGGTACAAGGATGATGAGGGCAACGAGCATGATCTCATTGTGTCAGAGCGCTCGTTGAGTGTGGGATGCACATTTATCAACCCAAACTCCACTCCACACCCATCATTCGCTTCTACTTTGCCCGCTCCCCTCTCCTCCCCTCCCTCCCCCTCCCCTTCCCCCTCCCCCTCAACCTCCCCCCTATCTCTCTCCCCCCTCCCCAGGCGCGCTCCAACAGTCGAACAGTGAGTCGCTATGCACCCAAGTACGGCATATTAATCGACCAGGCAGACCCACCGGGCCACGGGTGGAGCATGGGCGTGCCTCACCGCATTGTCAACTGCTCCTTCTCCGGCTACTACCCCCGCTGCCACCCTGCTGCCGGCATCTCACGTGCGTGCTTGCGGCTTCTGTTCCCCCCTGTTTTACGTCGTCTGTTTTGTGTCCCCTGGTTTTTTGTTTACTTTGCCTTTTTTTTTTTTTTTTTTTTCCTGTTGCTATTTCGTTTATCGTTCTCGCACACATGCACACACCCACCCCCTCGAAACCCCCACCTCTATACCCACCAGCCAACGGGCATGCAGCATACATCTGGCCAGCAACCTACACCAGCAGCGGACTCTCCTTCCCCGACGCCGCCTCCCCCGCGCTCTACCTCGTGCCGCGGAACCGAGGCCAGCTGGGCTTTGACGGCGGGTACGGGGACGCGGGGCCGCTGGCGGGCACGTACGTGTGGCACGATGAGGATGGGTCTGTTGTTGGCGGGAGCGGAGGTTTTGCCGTGGCGAATAACACTGCGCTGCTGCCAGCGGGGGATGTGTGCACAGCGGTGAGTTGTGGGGCTTTGACGGCGGGTACGGGGACGCGGGGCCGCTGGCAGGCACGTACGTGTGGTGCGATGAGTATGGGTCTGTGGTGGGCGGGAGTGGAGGGTTTGCAGTGGCGAATAATACGGCGTTGCTGCCTGCAGGGGATGTGTGCACTGCGGTGAGTAGTGGTGCGGTGAGATTCTCAGGGGTGCTCTCTGCGAGACTGGGCAGGCGCCTAGTCATCCGGGTTTACCAACCCGCCTGAAAAAAAAGCTTCTCAAGAAATCAATCTTGCTCCCCTCTCTTCTCCCAACCCACTCACACTCGCACCCGTTCCCCTATCGCACCCCTATCCACCTATCCCCTATCGCACTCCTCCCTCTCCACCAATCCCCCAGAAACCCGAATGGAACGGCTATGCATGTCCAGGCACATGCTACCGCACTGTCTCCATCCAAGGGGGTAGCGCAGGCTTCACACTGATCCCAGCCGGAGGGAGCAGCAGTGGGGGAGCGACCATATCCAGCAACGGCGCGCAGTTTGTGAACGTGCTGGCGGGGAGAGCGTATGTGGTGACTCCTGGGGGGAGCGGCTCTGCTTCTGCTGCGCCAGTGGCGTATACAGTGTCGTATGCCGATGGGGGGTTCGGATGCACGCTGCCCGTGGTGCTGCAGTTCCCGATGCCCCGTGCGGGATACACGTGGCAGCTGTCTCCTTCTGATGACATCTTCTGGCAGTACGTGTGTTGCACATGCAGGCTGTGGGTGGAAGGGAGGGTTGGGTGGGAAGAGGGAGGGGAGGCTTGAGACGTCTCAAAACCTCAGTGGCAGCTGTCTCCTGATGATGATATCTTTTGAGTCGACTCAAAAGTCAGCTGTCTCCTTCTGATGATATCTTCTGGCAGTACGTGTGCTGCAGGCTGGGTGGGAAGGGAGGGGGGGGGGGCAGGGGAGGGGAGGGTAGGAGCGGAGGGCAGGGGAGGGAGGGGAGGGAAGATGGAGAGAGATGGGAAAGAAGCAGGAGAGACTAGTGGAACAAGTGCGAGATGGAGAGGGAACGGATATGTACGGAGTGCGACAAGTGCAACGTTGCCTTTGCACCATCCCACCTGCCCCGGCCCGGTCTAACCACCCTCTCCCACCTCCCCGATCCCCTGTGCCCACGCTCGCCCTCCCTCCTCCACCAGGGCGTGCAGCGGGGTGACGCTGCCGTTTGCGACGATTGCCCAGGCGCAGTGGCTGTGTCTGGACGCTGCGCCCGTGCTGCAGGTGTCCCTCGGTGCCAACTCCTCCGCCAGTGTCGTGCTCACGCAGGTCCCCGGCAACTTCTCCTGCGTGAACATGTGAGTTTGTCGAGTGGGGGGGGGGTATGGGCTCTGCTATGACCACGAGACAAACTCACATGTTTACGCAGGAGAAGGCTCTGCAGGAGAAGGCTCTGCTGTTCTTGTGGGGGTATTGGTTCTGTTGTCATGTGATCTTATCCGCCCGTACTGCTTGCTCTGCTGCTCTCTCTCTCTGCTTCTTCCATCCTTTCACGTGACGTGACTTGTCCACCACGTGTGCGCGCACCCATCTCTTCTTCCTCCCCACGGCATCATAGTACCACCGTGCCGTCGTCGGCCAACTGGAGCTACAGCGACGCCATGCCACGAATTACACCATCCCGAGTCCATGTCACATCTCATTCTTTATCACCATTCACACCACACCACCGCCCCCCCTCCCACCTCCCCCTCCCCCCTCCCCTCCACCAACCAATGCGGCATGATCCCATCCTTCTCCAACTGGAGCTACAGCGAGACCATGAAGTACCCACCCGTGTGTCCATCTCACATGGCACTCATTGTCACACCACGACCACCACCCGCCCTCCCATTCCGTTGCCCTCCCCCCTCCACCAGCCAATGCGGCATGATTCCGCCCTCCTCCAACTGGAGCTACAGCGACACCATGAAGTACCCGCCTGAGTTTCTCGCATATGCGCCGCCCGCCAGGTGGAAGGTGGGGCGCGCGCCCTTTGGCTACGGCGGCCAGGGCGAGGTCACCACCGTCGCACACGCTGGCCCGGTAGGAGCTCCGGTAGGCCCGTGGGTCTCTCGCCTGTGACTCCTGTGACCCGTTGCCCACTTGTTGGTGTTGGTGGACCTGTTGCAGTCTCTTGGACCACACACGCAGGCCCGGTAGGGGCTCCGGTAGGCCCGTGGCTCTCTCCAGTAGGGCCTTTGCTCCCTTGCTAGGATGCCATTTGCGAACTCGCACAGCTTTTGCTGCGATAGGTAGGCACTGTACTGCGTGCTTGGGGTTTCTGCTTATCCTTGTCGCTCCCAAGTACGTGGGGTGTGAGCACATGCTCATCCATGTCTCATGCATCCACTCACTATTGCTCTTGAACCACCATGAAGCTGTTGACACTCATCACCCATCACCATGAAACGTTGGTTCCTTCACCCATCACTGCCCCTCCCCCCCTCAGGGTGCGCTGGCATGGTACTTTCGCACGTCCTTCTCGCTCAAGTACGCGGGGTGCTACCGCTCGCTGCTGTTTGGCTACAAGGCGAGCGACGGCATAGTGGTGTATGTCAATGGCGCCGAGGCCTTCCGCTCCAACATGCCCGCTGCTTCCTCCTCCGCTCCTGTCACCATCTCCACACCCGTGAGTTGTCACAGTATGGGTGGGTCACAGTATGGGTGGGTCACTGTATGGGTGGGTCACTGTATGGGTGGATCACTGTATGGGTGGGTCACTGTATGGGTGGATCACTGTATGGGTGGGTCACTGCATGGGTGGTCGCTCGCTGGTAGGCCGGGGGGGTTTTGAGACATCCCAAAAGTCATGCCCCCTCGGCATCCTCCTCCACTCTTGTCACCTTCTCCACACCCGTGAGTGGTCACTGAATCGCCAGGTTGTCGGTGGGTTCACCTCCTTGGATGCCTGATCTTAACTGCAACCACAATCTCCCCCAACCCCAACAGTCCTTCAACCCAACTCTTTGTTGCCACTCTCCACCTCTTCGCCCCCATTCCCCATGCATTTCGACATGCACTCTACTCCAAACAGGCCGTGATAGACGCGAGCCCACGAGCGCCCTGGTCCACAGCAATAGTCTCAGTGAGCAACGTGCGGCTCATGTCGGGGCGCAACTCAATAATGGTGGAGCTGCATGCCACGCAGGCATACGCATGGGAGGTGCACCTCAACATGTGGGTCGCTGCCGTCGGCTCCAGCTGCCCCCTCACGCGCTTCTTTGACCAGCGGTCCTCACTCGCGTTCACCGCTGCCGCTGCTGGGATTGGCACTGGCGCTTCTGCCGGCAAGTGAGAGAGAGATGGAGAAAAAGCATGTGGTTGGATTGGTTATAGGAGTGAGCTGGTTCTGGAGAAGTGCTGTGTACTAAACATCCATTGTCCCTTGTATGTTGGCAGTGCAGGGTCATTGTTCTAGAGTTTTGCTGGGGCGGTTATGCAGTTGGGTCAGGGCATAGCAGGGGGAGATGGTTCCTGAAGGGAAAAAACAAACACTGATGGTGTCTTTATGCCATAGCACTGCGCCATGGCAGCTGAGGCTGCTGTATGGGGGAATGGTTGGGGCTAATGCGCTGTTTTTTCATATGGAATAAACAACCTCCTTCAGTTTAAATGGAGTAAACCAGGCAGTTGCAAGATAGACGAAATAGATGTGGGAAAATATGAGAGGTGCAGGTGCAGTATCTAGGAGAAGCAGACATGTATTCACGTAGGATTGCAATCCATACAGGTACTCTTGAAAATGCAAGACAAATGGTAAATGATAAGAAATAAAGAGGTACAGGCAGTGGGGAAGCACTGGATATATCTCTTCATGTGACATCAGCACATGATGCCACATCTATATAAAGCTACAGCATCCAGCAACAGCTAACGCTACAGCCAGCGCTACAGCCAGAGAGCCACTGCCAAGCTGACATACGGTATGACATATCTAAGCGCCAACCACACCCCCTATCCACCCTTTGCAGAGACGAACAGGAAACAGGCACAGCCAAAGCTACCCAAATAAAAAAAGGAACAGAACCAGAGGAAATATGATAAAGCAGTTAGGGTAAAGCAGAGGGCCAGCCAGAAGCCCACAACCGCCCCATGGAGAAACAGGCTTAGTAGTTCCAACCAAGGAACGTGGTAGTAGAGGTAGGTGGATGCTGAGCCGAGATGTTTAGCTTGGACTGAAGCAGGAGGTACGGGCGACTGGGGGTACTGTTACAAGCAGCCAGGAGTGTCAGTGAGGGGAGAGGGCTAAGGCCAGTCAGGAGGCTCCAAGGAGCAATGACTGTGACAGTTAGTGGCTCGCAGGTAACGAGTCGATCAGCTGCCGCAGGCGAGGCATTCATCACGGTTCTCGAGAGAGCAGACCATGGCTGCGAGGTTCACTGATGCTGCCTTGGACGATACCATCACGTCCAGCTTGCCCTTCTCTTCTGCCCGCACCTGCGCCTGCGCCTGCACCTTGCTCCCCTGATAGTCAATGGGATATAACGGCAAGTGGGGTGAATGGGAAATAATGGGAATGAGCTTGTTGGGCAAGGAGGCTTTCAGGAGGGAAAACACAGCAAGGCGCAACCATCAGGAGAGAAGCAGCAGCGGAGCAAGAGGCAGCAATAGCGGAGGCAGCAGAGGAGCAGCAGCGACTGACCTGCACTGCTGTGGCATCCACAGTGAACTTGATGGCATCGGCTGCGCTGCGCGTGCGCAGGTAGTACATGCCCGTCTTGAGCCCCTGCCCATGCACACACATGCACACACATGCACACACATGCAGACACAGACGCGCGCGCACACACCCTCCAAAACTCAGCCTCTACCCGAACAGCTATCCCCGCAACATCAGCAGCTGAAGGAACTTCCAAACGCAAGTGCAGCAGCACAACAACCTGAACGTGCAGATACATAAGAGCAGCAGCATGAGCGCGAATCACACCTTGGACCAGGCGTAGAAGTGCAGAGAGGTGAGCTTGCCGAAGTTAGGTGTATCCAGGTGGATGTTGAGGCTCTGGCTCTGGTCTATGAACACGCCCCGCGTCGCAGCCAGGTCCACCACCGCACGCTGCTTGATCTCCCACACCGTCCTGCCAATCACAGCACCACACATGGGAAACAAAGGCTTGCTTACGAGCTGTCGGAAACCAGAAAGAAGAAATGCAGGAGAGACCCAGAACCCAGTCCTCAAGAACTCACCCAGCTCAGCCCCATACTCGGTCAACTCACTTGTAGATCGGTTTGAGGTGGTTGGGAATGGCGGCGATGCCCTCAACAGAGCCGTTGTGGTAGATGAGCTCGTTCTTGAGCGCGGGCGTCCATAGCCCCATGCCCGTAAGGTCGCTCAGCAGGTGCTTGTTCACCACCACGAACTCACCACTGCATACAGGATGCACACGAGGGGGAGAGCAACAGGGCAGGGAGCGCACAGCAGGGCAGGGCAAGAAAGATTAGGCAAGATTGGTCGTGTTGGGCGCGTTTCAATGCACGTTGGGGGAAGAAGGGACATCTGTAAGCGATCAAGCGAAAGCACAGCGAGCAGGGGAAGCGCCACGCACCTGAGCACGCGGCGGGTGTAGATGTTCGACGTGTACGGTTCAAAGCACTCGTTGTTCCCAAGAATCTGGCTCGTGGACGCCGTAGGCATGGGCGCAAGCAGCAGCGAGTTCCGCAGCCCCACGCGCGCAATCCGCGCGCGCAGCCCCGCCCAGTCGTGGCGCTCCTGCGTGAGCTCGACGCCGTCCCACATGTCGGGCTGCAGCACGCCCTTGCTCGTGGGGCTGCCCTCGTACGTGGGGTACGTGCCGTGCGTCTCCGCCAGGTCGCACGACGCCTTGAGCGCGTGGAAGTAGATCGTCTCGAATATGTTGCGGTTCAGCGCGTTCGCCTGGGAGGATCCGGGAGGAGGGACAGAGATGCATGAAGAGGTGAGGGGGAACCACGAGGCGAGGAGGTGAGGGAGGCACAAGTGAACAACCGCTGTATTTGCTCAAGAGGTGGGCGCACCACAAGAAGTAAATTCAGCATAGGAACCAACTTTTTGAATTTCAACGTGGGCAATGAAGAGAGGAGACAGCAGGGGAGAGGGGAGTGGGAGGTTGAAGGGGAGGGGAAGGTAGGGTCGGACCTCGGCGGAGTCGAAGGGCATGCCGAGCAGGATGAACACGTCCGCCAGGCCCTGAATGCCAATGCCGATGGGGCGGTGGCGCTCGTTAGACAGGCGCGCCGAGTCGGTGGGGTAGTAGCTGACGTCGATCACCTTGTTGAGGTTGCGCGTGATCACCTCCGTCACCTGCCCCAGCTTCTCGAAGTCGAAGTACCGCTGCGCGTGGTTGCGACTGCCGATCAGCTTCACGTCCGCCGCCACGCCCTGCCAGTCACGGAGCGCGAGACAGCGACAGGGAAAAACGGCGGGGTTGAGGGTGGTTGGTTAGAACAGCAGAGCGATCGGGTTCGGTTAATGTGCAAAGCCCAGAATTGTGCTGAAGGCCTGAAGAACAGCAGCTCCGCGCGTGAAGACAGAGACCGCGTGCGCTCACCTGCTCGCGGACGTAGCGGGGCAGCGCGATGGAGGCGAGGTTGCAGACGGCCGTCTCGTCCGGCGCGCAGTATTCCACGATCTCGCTGCACAGGTTGCTGCACTTGATCGTGCCAAGGTGCTGCTGGTTGCTCTTGCGGTTGCACGAATCCTGCTCGCCACCACGCCAGCACACCAGAACGAAGCCCCGCAAGGAGCAAGCGGTAGGTAAGCCTCAAAATGAACCACAGAAGGGTAATGTAGAGCAAAATGAAGTCCCTTGGGAAAGTTGGGGTACCTTGAAGAGCATGTAAGGGTTGCCAGTCTCGATCTGGGCCTCCAGGATCGCGAACCAGAGCTTCTGTGCGGGAAGCACGCGGCGGGCTCGGCCCTGCGTGTGTGGAGGCACAAGAACAGACCACGACGTAAGACACTGAAACCGAGGAAATGGCCTGCAACAATCCAATGCACCGACTTCGTCTCTGAAGGAGGCGAAACTATACGATCATCAAAAGCAGGTCCCGCCGCGTACCTCGCTCTCGTACTTGGTGTAGAGCTCCACGAACTTGTCGCCCCAGCAGTCAGCGAGCCCGGGGGCCTCGTTGGGGCAGAAGAGCGACCAGGGGCCGTTCTCCTGCACGCGCTGCATAAACAGGTCCGGCACCCACAACCCGTAGAACAGGTCGCGCGCACGGTTCTCCTCCTGCACAAGCACAGATTAGGGGTCGAGGAAAGAAATATCCAAGCACACAAATAAGTGGCCAAGTATGCAGATGCAAGAATCAAATCTGCGGACGAGCATGTTATTGAGTGAATACCTTGCCGTGGTTCTTCCTCAGGTCGAGCCATTCGAACACGTCGGCGTGCCACGGCTCCAGGTAGATGGCGAACGCGCCCTTGCGCTTGCCACCGCCCTGATCCACGTATCTCGCCGTGTTGTTGAACACACGCAGCATCGGCACAATACCGTTGGACGTTCCGTTGGTTCCGCGGATGTAGCTGTTAGCGGCGCGGATGCAGTGAATCGCGAGACCGACGCCACCAGCGGACTTGCTAATAACGGCGCACTCCTTAAGCGTGTCGTAAATGCCCTCGATGGAGTCGTCTTTCATGCAGACGAGGAAGCAGCTGCTCAGCTGCGGACGCGGCGTGGCGGCGTTGAAGAGCGTGGGCGAGGCGTGCGTGAACCAGCGCTGCGACATGAGGTGGTACGTGTCGATGGCGGCTTCGATGTCGCGCTCGTGGATTCCCACGGCCACGCGCATCAGCATGTGCTGCGGTCGCTCCACAACCCTGCGAGACCGAAAAGCAAAATGGATCAGTAGAGGAACCACTGTAGTGTTACGTCACGCCACGTTATGCAGAAGGAAGGCTCACCTGCCGTTGACACGAAGAAGATATGATCGCTCCAGGGTCTTGAACCCGAAGTAGTCATACTCGAAGTCACGGTCGTAAATAATCTCGCTGTCGAGGATATCCGCATTCTGCAAGTAATTCCATGTAATAAATTTATTCATAAGTTAAAGATGCGAATGATTAGAAGAAATTAAGCTGAATTGTCACATCGTCTAGTTGCAGTAAAATAAACAGCGAACAGGAGCGGATGTCCATCGTACCTCCATGATGATATTGTAAGCCAATTCACTGACCAAAGGAGACTCCTGGCCCGTCTCCTTGTTCACATGGAAATACATATCTTTGATCCTGAAATACAAATAGAAACAGCAGAGCAGGGCCGTTAATCCTGATTTAGCAGACAACCGGGCTTCATAGTCGAGCTGAAGCGGTACAGGGTTATCAACGTTAGCGATGACATGCTGAGGCTGCTTACGTTTCAGAGAAGGACTTTTTCGTGTTCTTGTGAAGGTTAGACACCGCGATCCTCGCAGCGAGCTGGAATGAAACGGAGAAAAACACGGACATCGTTACATCACATTGAAATAGCTTGACGGGATTTCTGGCCAGCGAGTTGAGACGGGACCTCGACAGGCCAATGCGAGATACGAAGTACATGGATATTTCAACAGGGAACATTATAATGAGAGAAATTAGGCTTCGTTACTGACAATGGCGTAGTCGGGGTGAGTTGACGTCATTGCAGCAGCGGTCTCAGCAGCGAGCTCGTCAAGCTGCGAGGTAGTGACACCCTTGTACACACCCATGCAGACCTTCTGAGCAACGACAACCGGATCGCAAAAGTCAGGATTGAGCCCATAGCTCAGCTTCTTGAGCCTTGCAGTGATCTTGTCGAAATGCACCGCCTCCTTACGGCCGTCACGCTTGATGACGAACATGGCTGATTATGTCGCTGTTAGTCCGTAGATGGATAAGGCCAATCTCGCGCTGTCGAATCGAACTCTGAGAAGCCAACAGTGATGGTTGAGGTGATACCTATCACGCACAGCAAGGGTAGCGTAATGAAGAAGCTAGGATCACTGGTCAAGAGGTGAAGAGGAATGATCGAGAGCTGAGCTGATTAGTTGAACTAATAGCGGCTGAAGCCCGCCTTTTTATCAGCTAGCCTGACCAGCCAAGGGAGGCAGAGAAGAGCAGCGAGAGCAGGCAATCACATCGAGGCGCGTGCAGATCTGGAAGGCGTCACTGGCTCTGGGATCAGGGAAGGAGAAATTTGTCTGGGGCTCTGGGGTGAGGTTTGGTGTGGTGACAGGCTTGGCAGTTGGTTCGGAGACAGGTAGGCACAGACTGATGCGATGCGGTTTGAATCGCGACATACAAATCACAAGAATTCAAAATTTGCTTTGTGAGTTTGACGAATTTTGGCTGGGGGTGAGGCGTCTCGAGTTCAACTTCGGAGTTTTGAAATTCGGGAATCAAATCGAATGCGGCCAAACCCATTCAAACGACATCCGGACCTCTCATATTTGAGAGGTTCGGGGCCAGGCCAGAATTTATGTGGGCTTGTGCTTCCAGCTTCAGCGTGACGATTCCGTTCGCAACTCAGGGTTTTGAATCCCCAAATTCAACGCGCTGCTGCTCATCTCGCTCTCAGAATGTCTGATTTCGCACACATTTCGTTTTGTGCTAAGTTACGTTACCTCAATAGCGAAAATTAGCTCACCATTATATGCATATGTAGTCCAGGGCTCTCGTTGTCAGACCATTTTGGTCTGATGGTCTGATTTTCAGACTTATTATTTCATATTCATCTGAATCTCCAATCTAGATCAGACAAAATTATTTTTTTGCTTGGGGGACCCGTCTGATAAATCAGACGTTCTCAGATCCTAGCAAGAGCCCTGATGTGGTCTCCATGTTGTGTGCTCTTGGTGTGTTGTGTTGTGCGCTGGTTCACGTGATTCAGCAAGATTCGCCAGGGAAAAGATCTCTGTCAGAGTTCCACTGGAGATCCCCGATTGATCCTAAGGAAGGGTTACAGGCACGTTGGCTTGGGGGGTTATGGGCGCACTCACCCGCTACACAAACAAGCCCTTTTATTCCAGTGGTTAGTGGCTGGAATTCTGACATGGTATCAGAGCGAAGGTCTCGGGTTCGAATCCCGGTGTGTGCATCTGGGGCATCCCAGTGCGGGGGGGTGTTAGAGGTCCACTGGAGATCCCCGATTGATCCTAGGGAAGGGTTACAGGCACGTTGGCCTGAGGGGTTATGGACGCACTCACCCGCTACACAAACAAATCTTTTTATCCCAATGGTTAGTGGCTGGGATTCTGACAATCTCCGAGTCTTCGAACAAGGGTGGGCATTATAATTGGACCGAGGCTCAAGCTCCACAGGCCAATCAACAGAGGGGCATATATAGGGATTATGGTAAGTTCTAGGCAATGGCAGCAAGAGCATATGTGTATGGAATAACGTGTTGCGTGCAATGACACGAGGGATAACACTCTTTCAGTTCTCCAACCACTCCCTAATGGTAGACCGTCTCCAGCCTACATGACAATAGAACAGTCAACACTAAGCAACAAGAAACTGTACATGAGAAGCATCACCTAGAGTGATCAAGCATCACAACCACAACTGCAGGTGCCTAAAGCAAACACATTTTACAGTTCCAGACCTATTCAATTCCCGAACTGTTAATCAACATTTCCATCCCACCACCAGTTCAGGTTGTCCCTAGACCCAGACAATAGATTCCCTAGCTCCATCCATATGTCTTCATCTTCGTCCCACTCTTCGCCGTCGATAACTAGATGCGCCACCCCGCCTCCTTGCCGCCCGCTCCCTCTCTACCCTCCCCCTCCTCTCTCCCATCGATCCTGCTGCCGCTGCTGCAGCCGCCGCAGCAGCTGCAGCCATTGCCACTGCCGATGCCTCCTCACTCCCAGTCGCAGCAGCCACAGCTGCTGCCGTTGCCGCCACTGACGCTGCACCCGTGGCTGCTCCAAACCCATCACCCACAAACCCTTCTCCTCCCCCTCCCCCAGAAACCCCATTGCCCCCTCCAGGGTTTATAGCAGCTGCCGAACCCCCCATGCCGCCCCCTGACACAGAAACATCCTTACCACCGCTGCTCCCAAGCCCATCCCCATCGCTCCGTGCTGCAAACACCGGACTGGGCTCAAGAGGCGGAGGAGGGGGGATAGCTCCAGAGGCAATCCTTTCAAGCTCCTCCAATGACCCATCATCCACCTCGTCCTCTTCCACTTCTCCTCCTCTGCCCCCCTGCCTCACCTCCCCCACATCTACATCAACCACCCCGGCTGGTAGGAACAACCCCCTACCTTCACCAGGTAACGCCTTCCCATGCTTCCGCCTCTCAACCAGCTCAACATCCAACCATCCATCATTCTCATCCCTCCCGCCAATCCCAGCAATAAGATACCCCAGAGCGTCCAGAGCAGGAGTGAGAGCCATGGATAGCACCACCACGATAAGCACAATCCGGTTCACATCAGTGGGAAGAACGCCCAAGTCACAAGCCAGCGCCAGCACCACAAAGGCAAACTCCCCGCCAGGGGACAGAATGAGCGCCGTGCGAATGGCGTCCTTGCCTTTCAGACCCCACCTGGGCGCCAGCAGCGCGACTGTAGCCGTCTTCACTGCCAGCAAGCCGCCAAGAAGCGTCAGAATTACCGGCCACTGCTCCACGAGCAAATCCACATCGATAGATGAGCCGGTAGTGACGAAAAACAGCCCCAGTAGCAGCTTCTGCAGGGGACCCGTGCAGAGCGCCACATCATGCTTCAAAGGCGTGGAGGAGAGAATAGCTCCGGCCAGGAACGCCCCAAGAGAATCCGAGAAACCAAGCTTGTCGGTGGCAAGGGAAGTGCCGGTGACAGCGAGGAGGGAGAGAGCCAGGAAGGCCTCTGGAGCATTGGCGCGCTGCACTGCCGCGAAAGCAGGTTTCATGAGCCATTGCGCTCCCACGAGAATGGCGCCTAGGCCCAGGAGGGCCTTCAGCGCGCCTGCTACTAGGAGCTGGGCTAGGGCGACGTTTGCAGGGCCGCCTAGGAGCGCTGCTGCAACTGAGAAGAGGAATCCGGACGGGTCTGCTGCCACTGCTGCTGCGGTGGCCGCTGCAGCTTCTGCTGCACCAGCCGCTGCTGCTCCTGCTGCTCCTGCTGCCGCTCCGGCTGCTGCTCCTGCTGCTGCTGTTGCGGCAGCAATGGGAGCGGTGGTGGCAGCGAGGGTGGCGGTGGTGGTGGCGGCATCCCCTGCAGCGCCAGCAGCGGCGGAAAACCCGCCTTCCAGCACGGGAAGTATGGCGAGGATGGGGACGACTGCTATGTCCTGCATCAGCAGCACGCCTAGGGTAGCCGAGCCGAATTTGGTCTCAAGCTCATCGTGCTCGTCGAGGAGATTAAGGACGAAGGCGGAGGAGGAGAGGGAGAGCGCCACGGCTATGACCAGCGCCTCGTCTAGCGTGATGTTCGCGAGGGGAGCGAGGAGATCCGTGGAGAAGGGGAGCGGGGGGAGCGCGGGGATGAGGGAGGTGAGAGAGGAGGGGAGGAGGGTGAGGAGGGAGGAGGCTTGCGAGAGGAGGTGGGCTGGGGAGATGGGGCTGTCGGCTGGCTGTAGCAGGAACGCGAATGCGAGGGTGCACGCTGCGATCTGCTCGAGGGGGTTGGAGAAATGAAGGGTGAAGCAGGGAGGAAGAGCAGGTGAGAAGAGAAGAGAAGAGGACAGCTAGAGTGTGTGGTCCATTTCGTGACCTACGGACGGACTACCAAGGCACGATTTGATTCGCCTTTGCTCCTAGCACTGCGGTTTGTTCCAATGCGGTCGTTCCAGTTCATGCCTTGGGCTTTGTTTTGAGTGCCAGGTCAAGACTTATATTGCGCACATGACGCATACCCTCCACAGGCCCCCCAAATCCCCCCAGCACAGAGCCCCCGCAAACCCCGCACACGCATAGGCGCGGGGAGCAACAATAACAAGAACAAGACGCACCTGCGAGAGGCCGAGGCCAAAGGAGTACTTGGCGAGCTCCTTGAGGCGGTCGACGGAGAGCTCGATGCCCATCTGGAAGAGCAGGAACAGAATGCCCAGCTCCGACACCGGCGCGATCTCGTTCACGTGCTGCCCGTACCCCAGCCGGCTGAACACCAACCCCGCGCCCAGGAACCCCAGAATCGGGCTTATCTGCGCACGGGGAATGGGGAGAAGGGGAGGGGGAGAAGGCGGGCAGGGCGGGGATGAGTTGAAGGGGAAGGGGAAGGAAATAGGAGGAAGAGGAGACGTGAGGAGCAGGGTTGGGAGGTGGGGAGTGGTTGAGAGTGTTCTTAGGAGAGTGGCGTGGAGAGAATTGCGGCAGAGTCGGTTCAGAGTCCGTTCATATTGGGCCGGATTTGCTGCTCAGTTCAGAATGAGCTGGCTCGAGGAGAAATTTTTAGGTTTGACGAGGCTTGGGACATTAAACGCGACAAATTCAAGCGAGTTACGAGCGTAGGAGAACGGGATATGAAGGGTTAAACGGCCGCCGACAACACTAGGCCGGCAAGTGGAAGCTAGCACGATAAAAGTTTATTCAAAGAAGCTTCCAAAACATCTAGGAAAGTACCTTGAGCCATTTGCAGGTGGGAACGATGATGACCGTGGTGAGCAGGAACAGCAGCGCGTCAAGTCCGAGGTCGTCGATCACTTGCGCCACCACCGCCGGACCCAGCGCAATCTCCCCGCCCACCACCGCGCGCGCAACCACGGCTTGCCCGCGCTCCGCTCGTCTCGCCCCTTCACCGCCGCCTTCGCGCCTGCTCGCGCTCCGTCCCGCGGAGCCAAAGCCTGACTCGTTGCACGCGCCGGTACCGTTGGAAGTGCCGAACGCCGCGCGTTCCGGCAGGCCGCGGCCGAGCCCCTGACCTGCGGCGCGCCCGCGCTCGCTGCTCACGGCGCTCGCGGCGCTCGCCGCAATCACCAGGGTCCGCGCTCCTGCTGAAGGCGACAACGGAGAGCAAAGACGTGGCACTGGAAAGCCATGGCGCGGGGAAGACGCTCCGCCGACGGCGGACCGATAACCCGGAGGAGAGAACGGCCGAAGGAGCGGGGAAGAGAGCGGGGAGGCGCGGGGGAGGCTGGACGGGTAAAGAAGCCGCGAGTTGAAGAATTGATTGGACTCTTTAGCCAAGTGCGCGGATACGAGTAAGTCGGTCGTCATGGGGGTGGAGAGCGACGGTCGCTGCGGCTTGTATTGGCCAAACAGTGGCGGCTGTGAAGCCAACGGCGCTGCGGTTACTTTCTGTAACGATGTACACACGAGCTGGGTCCGAGATGGCAATCAGGAAGCTGCCGCGACGTTAATGTACATGGAAATGGGATGTTAAAGTTAGCGACGCCAGCCGCCAATATTGGTCGAGAGGGAACTGGTGGGGCGGCAGTGGAATTGGCTTGTCCGTGCTCCAAGCATAAATTAATCGCAATGATTTAAGCGGCTAATATCGGTTTCCAGATGCTCGGTGAGAAGGCGATGAAGTTACACATCAGCTTGCGCCGTGAATCAGCAGTTGTGTGTTGTGAATGTCACTGATAAGCACACATGAGTGCACCGAGGCCGCCGATGTTACAGACGAGTCGCCATGTTGGTCGGCATATCAGCATAGTACACACCAGCGCAATAAGTATCAATACAAATATCTTAGCCGCTTTTCTTGATTCTTCATGGTTCACACATCGAGAAGGCCGTCGAGCGTTATGCGAAGTCCTCGACCGCTCTGAGCACCGAGGTTGCAGGTCAGAAACAGGTGGGGTGGTGGACGAAGCAGGGACAAGAAATTTGCTGCGAGACTCGCAACTGCAGGCGAGCCGCTTTTATGGATATGGGGGACATGCTGAATGGGGTCGAGTTTCGGTTGGGAGTCAGGACTGACTGGGGGGGGGGGCTGACACTGTGGGGGAAAGAGCCGGAAGAGGGGGAAGAAGGAAAAGGAGGGGAAATGGGACGGGATGGGATGGGATGGGATCAACCATTGAGGTGCTGGAGTCGCGGCTCGTGTGGCTTGGACCGTGCTGACGTGGCTCCTGCTTGCTATTTCCCACAACCCTCCGCACCTCCCTTTGCTGCGCCCTTCACGCCTGTGCTGCTTGCTCGTCTCTGCGCCCTAGGTCTTGGGTCCTTCATCGTCGCGCTGGCGCCTTCTCGACGTGCTGAAGGGCGGGACGGTGAATGGATAGAAGGGCGAGGCGATATTTGAGAAGGGAGCAAGGCTGAGTCGCTGCGCCTGATGAGATCTAGGGGGGTGAGTGTTTCTTTATCGTTGATTGGTTGAGGATGCTGCCAGCGTGGATTGGGTGGGCTTGTCTCAGTGGGGGTTTCGTGAGGAAATTTTCGATAGGAGGAGCTCTGCCCAGGTCAGATTGGGATGTCAGTCAAGGTTGATAAACTTTTTCGAAACACCACAATGCAGCATTGTTGACAGAGTAAAAGTGCTCGATGTTGAGTCAGATCCCTAAAATCGGGCAGAAGGTCCATTTGCCCGCGGTTTGCACAGTAAGCCAAAACACAACCACCGATTGTCAGACAACTTCCGTGCCAATCAAAAGTTCAAGTAGGGCACGTGCCTCAACGTATTACGTGGAGATCTTTCACTCGTTGGGGAGGCATATACGTTAACGAGACCTTGTGACGTGTCGATCTTCTCCCCTTTACGTGGCGTAAGTTAATTAGCCTTTTATGAGAAATAAAGCCTTCTGATCTAGCCCTCTGACCTGTTGTGTCAAGCCACATCGACTACTTAGCTGACCTGCAAGACATTCTGGCCAGCCAAAACTTGAGACTAGCCCCCCTATTATCGCTTTCAATAAGCCAGATCTATACATAGCCCATGCGACGCGACCAGGGGTTCAAACTTCAACAAGAATTGTGCACCTTATTCCATCTGTCAAAAACCTCTCCACCCCTCTCCACGCCTCAGCTTCCCAATAGGCACCATAATGCAGAAAGCATGTGTGGTAAATGCGGGGGTAAATTAGGTCGATGCTTGTAGAGAACAATGATGCTTGCAAGATGTGCTAAGAATTACCTGATAGTAATATACATATTGTACAAAAACTAGCGTACCGTACGAGTGAAAATTGGCAAAAAGTAGGAAACTCTCCCTCAACGCCTTCAGCCTGTTGCACACCTTCTCCATCCGCACGGAACACGGGGCGTGCACATGCACTGGGACATGCACTGGCTCTTGAAAGTCGCCCACTTGCCACTAACCTTGCTCTTCACAAGCGTGTTAGCAGTGTCCGTGCACACATAGTTGCACGATGTCTCCATGTACTCGCAGGGAGTATCAGCCATAACCCACCATTGAGCAGGCGGCCACGAGGGGAACGGGCAATATAGCGTGTCCAAATCCACCCTGCACCTGCTTTGGAACCGAGTATCCGCCATAAGCCCACTCCTCAAGAAACACGCGCTTTGGCACCCGTTGCACGCGCCTCCCGTGGCCGGCGTGGCAAAGTTACACACCGCGTCGCACATCGAAGGATACGTGGCGAAATCCGACCCGCACACGAAGTTCTGCTGGTTGCCACACCCGCAATCGTTCATCCCGATCCTACGAGAGCACGGCACGAGAATCATCTGATCTGCTGCGAGCGCGCTCGATTCACACGGGAAGAAGTTGTTGGTGTGGCAGAGGTTCGCCTCGCCCGCTGTCACCCCGCAGCGGTCAAAGAAAGCCATGGCGATGGATGTGAGCGTGTCGTTGGCTTGCACCTTGTAGGGGATGAGGCTCGTGTTGGCTGTTAGGCTGTCCACCATGACTGCGGTTGGTGAGGCGATGCATACCAGCTGCCCCACTTGCAGGTACGGCGCCTGGCACTGGAGTGTAGGTTGGCAGGGGTGATGGGAACAAGGGAGGAACAAGAAAAGGGTGAGAGGTGTATGAGATGCGAGGGTTGAGAGATGCAGGGGTGGAAAGCAAGAAAAGCAGGCCATGAAATTACTAGGGTGAAGGAAGACAATCAAACAGAAACAAGGTGGAAAGAAAGACGAGTATAGGTCCATGTGAGAGAGGAGGAACAGGGGGTGAGTCGGGCCGTGGGACATTGGGTTGGGAGCAGTGAAGGCAAGTGAGTGGAGAGGCGAAGACAAGAGAGGGCAGGAGAGGAGCAGGTCGAGGTGAGGTGAGGCGGGGCGGGGCGTACTCTGAGGCCGGGGTTGATGGCCATGAAGGAGGAGATGGTGAGGTTGGCGGCGTTCCAGATGTTGGGACAGTTGTCACCCTGCTGCACCAGGTACCACTTAGTGCACGTCACTGCGTCCCGCGATGTCTGCTCGCCCACACACACTGCCAGCCCCACGGGAAGCTGCCCCACCGAGCAGTCCAGCCCTGGGTTGAGCCTGTAACGAGGATAAGATTAGCGGGAGAGACGGACAGGAGGAGGACACAACATCCATGAAGACTCATATCCACTGCTGTACAGCAATGTACAACAAATCATGGAGCAACGGCCACACACAGAATCACTGTAAGCGAGTAAAATCAGAGTTCACAGCTAGCAGACAGGATCACATGGATCACACCGAATTGCCGGCGCAACAGTGCAATCCCACAGACAGACAAGGCACAGTGGGCACTCACATGTAAAACGTCGTGCCGTTGAGACCGTAAGTGCTGGAGATCGTATCGCACGTGTCGCCCGCAGTGACCGTGTACGTGAGCCCGCACACCAGTGGCGACACATCCTGCCCGAGCGTCCCCAGCGCCTCCGCGCACACCTGCTGCTGCACATACAGGCTCTCGCATTTGAGCCCGGGATTCGCCTTCTTCAGCTTTCCCTGATCCCCCTGAAAGTGCCGCGTGGCGAGGCTGTCGCACGTGTCGTTCGGGGAGACGTAAGTAGTGGTTGTGCATCCGCTGGTGGTGGTCTGCGTGGGGTTTGAGACCGCGAGAACCATGGCTGCCGGGAGCTCTGCGGAGCAGTCAAGGAAGGGGTTGAGGCGCTGGAGCGTGTTGGCTGGGATGGAGAGAGAGGTGGAGATGGACTGGCATGTGTCGCCCGGGAGCGACGTGTATGTGAGCGAGCCGCCCGCCGGTGTGACGGGTACGCATGTGGGAGAGCCGTCCACTCGTGACCCGATGACGTAGCCCTGCATGTGAGAGGGACGGAGGAGATTGCGGGTAAGTTTGTGTGCTAGCGAGAGAAATGGGGGTAAAAAAGAGAAAACAACACCACCACATCCGATCCGATGCCCACAACCCCACACGTCCGACATCCATCCCCAATATCCATCCCCAATACCCATCCCCAATATCCATCCCCTCCCAGCCTTTGCCCTCATCGCATCGCATCTCCCCCGCAGGCAGCGCACCTCATTGCACGAGCATGTGTACAGCCCGGCGGCCTTCACGCTGTTGCACGTGCCCGCGCCGCACGGGTTCACCACGCTCTTCCTGCACGGATCGCGCGTCACGCACTTGCTCGTCGGCACGCCTATGCGCTCCACGAAGTTGCGCGGGCACGCGCAGCGCGCCAGCCCGCCCAGCACGTAGCACGCGCCGCCGCCGCACGGGTTGATGCGCGACTGGCACGGGTTCGCGGACGGATCTGGCGTCCACGTGCTGTTGCGGAGCGACGCGCGCACGGGGGCGTAATTAGGGTTGTCCTTGAGCGGCCCGATCGGGTACATGGCGTTTTGGGGCGCCCTGGGGAAGAACACCGGGTAGATCGGCGGGATTCTGGGAGATTGGGGGATGGGAGGGGGAAACAGGGGGGAAGGGGGGAGGGAGGGGGTTGTTTAGTGGGGAAGGGGTTGAGAAGAATGGTGCGGAACCGGGGAAGTATGGGTGCGTACAACAGCAGCTTGGCGACAAGTCAAAGGGAGCTTCGTGACAGCTGTGTTACGACCGGAAAGCGGGGCAGCGGGCTCACTGGTTGATGCCGCATTTCCCGGCGCCCGAGGTCATGGCGAGGTACATGTAGCCGTTCTCGCCCCACGCGCGCCCCCACGTGTTCTTGATCACCCAGTACGGCCCGTTGACCTTGTCCACGCCGTACCCGACGATGAGCACCGCGTGATTCACGTCCGCGCTGCAGTTACCGTTGTAGAACCCGCTGCGGTACATCTGGGGAGCGGAGGGGGCGCGCGGAGAGGGAAAAAGGAAGAAAGGGAGGGGAACGCGGCGGGGAGGACGGACGAGAAGAGAGAAGCCGTCATAACACTGTGCAGAGCGCGGGAGAGGGAGCAAGCAAGCACGAAGAAAGCGAGGAAATGCGTAAACGAGTAAGGAAAGTGTAGCGGCGAAGGGGAAGGAACGAGCGCGGCACGGAGGGGAGCGGATCGGATCGGATCGGAGTGGAGCGGTGGGCAACGGACCCGGAAATCGTTGGTGGAGGCGTCGACGAATGCAATGATGGGGTGCTGGCTGACGGCCTGCACCATGGCCTGCACATCGAACGCCGGCACCTGCTCCCACCCCGTGATCTGCGCCTGCTTCACGGCCGCGCTCTCCGCGTCGCACGCCGGCTGGTCGCTCGCCGTGTAGGGATACACGTCGTTGCCCGCGATGCCGCCGTTGTAGACGATGTAAGCGAGGACCCACTCCGGCCAGCCGCCGGAGCAGCAGCGGTCCGCCGCGCAGTCGCACGCCTGCTGCGCCGACAGCGGCACGGCGTCGCGCGCGAACGTGGCGATGCCCCACATCAGCGCGACGGCGTCCGTTGCCGTCAGCGCCCAGCAGCTCTCGCACTGCGGGTCCGCGCGCGAGGGGGACACGTGGCAGAGGGGGAGGAGAGAAGAGGAGAGGAGAGGAGAGGAGAGGAGAGGAAGAAGAATGAGCATTAGCGTCACATTACTAGTAACAACAACGGCTGAAACGAAAATGTTCGCACTGAAGGCACCAGGAACAACAGGAATCAAGAACCCGGAAGAGGATATCGGGAAAGCAAGACATAGCCTTGGGAATTCCGCGCTGGGGAATCCTCATTCCGAGGTGGGGGGAAGCGCGCACCCTGATTTGGCTGGCGACTGGGGTCATGAAGCGCGAGAAGCGCCAGTCCACCCACGCGCGCACGGGCACGCTGTCGTAGCGGTACGCCGTGATGTTGATGTCGGCGGGCGACGGGCCCGTGTTCAGCCCCGGCGCCGTCAGCCCGCGATACCCGGAGCTCACGGGCGGCTTCGGAGCCGCGTCGTCTTGCAACACACGGCCGTTCCCGCCGTTGCTGCCGGTGCTGGCGTTGGAGAATCGCTGGACGGGGGTCCGCGAGATGCGGAATGGAGATTCCGATGACGAGAGGATGTGATCCAGGAAAGCGCGCTGCTCGTGCGGGGGAGCCGTTGCCGGATCCCACGCCGCGTCTTCCAGCAATGCCGACGTCGCCGAATCGTCCGATGTGGCCGTCGACCCCGCTGGGAGCAATCGTCGCCCGGCTTGATCCATTCGCTGGCCGCGTTTCCGCGATTCACGGCGCAGCTGCTGGAGGCTTTTCCTGGCGAATCGCCTGACGACCGTCGGATCAATCACGTCCCATGACACGTGGCCGTCGGAGAGATGCTCCCACACTAGACTCTCAAACGCGCTCCGCTGATGGGGACCAACAAGAGGCTCGGACTCCTCCCATCCTAGGCTCGCCTCTTCGAGAATCTCGCTCCTCTCGTCTTCTTCTTTGGCGGAGGAACTAGCGTCGGCGGGGAATGCGGCCTGCGTGGGGTGAATCTCAAATGCGCGCGACTGGTGCTGGTTGAAGGGAAGGGACTGCGACGCGTCGCCGATCCCTTGGGTCTGCAGCTGCATGCGAATGAGCACGTCGCCTGTCGCGGGCGACGTTCCCACCGCAGAATTCGCCGTGTGGCGAGCCGATGCGGAAGGGAGGTGGGCAACAGACAGGAGGAGGAGAAAGCAGAAGGGCTGAACAATGCACATTCGCCCCCGTAATGATTTTTGCCGTATGAGCTGTAGATATTCCGCGGAAAAGGCCATTTTCTAAGCAACGCGGCAGTGCGGCGTATGGCTGTACGAAGCCTCGAATTGAAAGCTTCTGCGCAACGAACGTGATCGCGAGTAGATTAGGAGCAGAAGGTTGCTGTCGCAAAGTGGTGAGGTGGCTTCTCGTAGTAAATTATGAATGTCTCGTTAAATGAGGCTAAATTTGCGAAAGCATGCCTCGACCATGATGGACACAACAAGCCGTTGACGCAAACAGCGGTCTCACGAGCTAACAAGGTGCTGGCCTGTCAGAAAACATAACATGATTTTCCCGTCCGCTGTCCCTTCTTTTATCGACATCGTCCTACACATCTTCATGAGCAATGGCAGAAGCTGAATTCTGTGGTGTGTGGTGTGCCGTGGTGTGCTCTGCTCGCTCCTGCACGCCGCCCCAAGCCGCATCAGTGCCCATGGAAACGGCGACTTGTGTGGAGCGGAACAGTGCAAGGGAAGGTCTCGCGCGTGGTAGGTACACCACGGTTCTGTCCGTTTCCTCCCCGAGGAGTTTGGTGGGGGGAGGTGCGGAGCGGAAGATGACGGAGGGTTTGGGCGGACCGCGGGAAGATTGTCGGGAGCGGGGACACAGTGAGAGGAATGCAAAATTCAATAGCTCAAACTTCAAAGATGTTTCTCTTTATTGTACATGCCAAAGGAAGCCCAAGTTCCAACACGGATTTCCCCTCCCAGTAGGGTTGCAAGAGAAACTTCCAACTCCTCATTTACGCTCATGAGCACTGTAATGCACCTTGTTTATGGCCATCGAGACGGGGGTCGTTGAGTTTATGAACCGGAAATGCAAAATGGTACAACTTACTCTCAATCCCCCCTAAATGTAGTCTACTTCTTCATCTTGAAGTTGTTGAAGGTGGGTGTGGATGTCCGGCGTGGAGCATGTGAATGCTGCCAAGTTTGTCGACCTTCTATTGACATCTTTTTTGTCTGAAGAGGGGCATCTTGCGGGCAAACACAAAGGTCGTGAGGGATCAATCGTTGATCAAAAAGTTACATCAACTTAAGGTTAAACTACCCCTATCCTTCTTACATAGTGAAGGCCGTTTTCCATTTCTTGAAGGGTGTTCGAGCTCCGACGTCCGAGGATGTCAGAAATTACTTTGAACAGCCCTTTACAAAACAGACCAGTCAAGAAAAAGCGTTGACTCGACATCCCACAACAAACGCTGAGGCTTCTGAGGACTTTCTGCCAAATCAGATTGGCTGCAGCGGCGGGGTTGGATCGAAGTTGAATGATCCAAGAAACACTCATTCCGTTACTGCTCGAATGAGCCAGATCCGTTACATGGGCGGATGTCCATGGGCGTAGTCACCGCTGTGGGAGCAGGCCAGTGTACAGCTTCGGTCTAGTGTGAATAGCCCATGTGAACAAATACTGTGCCCTCGTTGCTTCCAAACCTTTTGTTGGATAGGTAATTGCTAACTTCTGCACATTTGTCTAATGTTTAGCCGCTCACCTTTCTGGAAGGAGTTCCTACCCTTGGAGGGTTTTAGCCGCTCACCTCAGCCTGAGAATCTCAAGCTAATCTGTATCTACAGTTCTATTTAAGTTTTGATGGCTACACCATCGAACAAAAATCCGTATTGGGCATTGGTACTTTTTATGTTTCAAAATGGTGGAGCAGCTCTGCCGTATCAGCCTTCTGTACTATTTACATTCACCAGTCACAGCCGTTCAAACGAGTCAGGTTGCACGAACAAGCTGCACTCAGCAGCTCCCCTTCAAGTCTGGAAGAAAGAGGGTACGACCAGTTCTATGAAGTCGTAGAACCAAGCTTGTCGTAAAAAGTGCCTGGGCTTATGGAAAGGGCTGGGCATCGGGAGAACCTACGGTACCGTAGTACCAATGTGTGGCTTATTCTGGCCTGATTATATCTAGCCTTCACAATTGGAGGTAATGAATGGGTGCCCTGAAAGTTTTAGGGGCATGGAGTGAGCGGTGCATGCAGGGAAGAAGAGGGAAAGGGGCGGGGAGGAGGGGAAGGAAAACAGGGATCATGGATAAGCCATGGAAGGATATGGCTTGGTCAGTGCGGAAGGCAAGAGTTGGAGCAAATACTTGTGGAAAAAGGTATTTTCCAGCGCAACGGAGAAGATTCATGTCGACCATGCGAGCTAGAAACAGCTAGATTTCAACTTCCCCCCTGATGGCAATTGGTGCGAAAGAGTCATCGCAACCACACCACCCTCCCTTGACAAAGAAAGAAAACATAACACAAAACAAAAAGTCAGCAAACCAACACTGAAGGAATTGCAACCTCCGCCTCCCCTCCCCCCCCCCCCCCCCCCCCCCCCCCTTCCCATTTTCACTCACCCAGAATCCCCTCGGCAGTGACCCGTTTCCTCGGGTCGACCGTGAGCATGCGCACTACAAGGTCCTTGGCATGAGCCGACAGAAAACAAACGAGAAAGAAAACAAACCAGCATCGGCGGAATCCATTCCCCCCCTTCCACTCACCCAGAATCCCCTCGGCAGTGACCCGTTTCCTCGGGTCCACCGTGAGCATGCGCGCCACAAGGTCCTTGGCGTGAGCCGACACGGAGGGCCATGGAGGGAAGGAGAAGTTGAGGCGCCCCGCCTTGATGCTCTCGTACACGCCGTCCGTGGTGGGCGCCCAGAAGGGCGGGCGGCCGCACAGCAGGATGTAGAGAATGACCCCCACGCTCCATATGTCCGCCTCGCACCCGTACGACCGCTGCACTACCTCCGGTGCCATGTAGAATGGTGATCCAATGCGCTCGTTGAACCGCTCTCCTGTGCATGGGAGGGAGGTCGGGTTACCAGGAGAATAGATGTGACCAGCATTGCTGGGTAACTCTGGTGGAGGTGGTAAGGCGAACGAGACAGCGATTCTGGGAGAATGATACACTCATGGCATGCAGGGAACACTTTTGAGTCGACCCAAAAGCAGACTCATGGCATGCAGGGAACAGGAAATCGAAGCACAATCAGCAAGTCCGGGGTCACCCAAACAACCACGCCAGCGAGCGAGCAGGCAACGAGAGGAACAGCAAGGCGGCTCACCAGGAGCAAGAATCCCCGAGATGCCAAAGTCAATGACTTTGAGTGACACGTCGCAGTCAGGCTTAAGCAGCAGGATGTTCTCGGGCTTGAGGTCGCGGTGCACGATGCCCAGGCGGTGGCAGTGCTGCACCACGCCCACCACCTCCGCCACCACGCGCGCTGCGTTGCGCTCCGGGTAGAATAGCCGCGCCTTCACGCGGTCGAACAGGTCCCCCCCCGCACACACCTCCATCACCATGTGCACGTCCTGGTGGGGCGAGGGGGGAGAAAACGGGGGGGAGAGTGGGAGGGGTCGGGTTGGGTGCTATGAGGGGTCGGGTTGGGTACACGTTGCAGGAAGTCCCCCGCACACATCTCCATCACCATGTGCACGTCCTAATGGGGGGAGGGGGGGAGGAAAGGGAGAGGACGGGAGGGGAGGGGAAGGGAGGAGAGGGGAGGGGAGGGGAGGGGAGGGGGAGAGGAGGGGATGGGAGGGGGAGTGGGAGGAAGAACATGTTGAGTCAGTGCAGAATATGTTGAGTGGGAGGAAGAACATGTCGTGGGGCGACGAGGTCTCCCTAACCCTGCACACATTCCATCACCATGCGCCCGTCCTGGTGGAGGGAAGGGGAAGGGAGAGGAGGACGGTGGGGGAGTGAAGTGGGAAACACGTTGAGGCGATACAGACTCGGGAGAAGGGGGAGAGGGGAAGCAAGGGAATAGCAGGCAGCAAGGAGAGTATATGAGTCCAGACAGAATGGCGGTTGACACGAGACGAGACGAGACGAGACGGTTGGCCTGGTGGCACAGGGGGCGTATGCTTGAGTTGAGGATGCGAGCGCAGGATTTGTGGGTGGCAAGTGGAGCCTGCTTGCTTGGGGTTGTAGCTTGGAGTTGCTTCTGATTGCTTGGTGCAAAGTAGCACCATATTCCATATAATGCTCCAGGTGAACAAGGTGGGTGGTGGAAGCTGACGAGTGTGTTATAGGATGGGTCGAAGAGTGGATTTCTTGGCCGCAAGCACACAGTGTGCTCTGTCTAGGGGCGTTAGGTGCAAGCCATGCGACAAAGGTAGGCAGGAGAACTGAAGGGCAGGAGAACTGAAGGGCAGGAGAACGGCAGAAAGAAGATGGATGAAGGATCGCACGAGATGGCAAGAGAGGCCGGTAGCAGAAGGGTTGGTAGGAGGTGAGAGAGTGAGGGAGGGAGTGAGTGAGTGAGTGATTAAGTGAGTGAGTGCAGGGGAGATCACCTCGGCGTCTTCAAACACATGGAAGAGGTGCACGATGTTGGGGTGGCCCTTGAGCATGCGCAGTATCTGCACCTCCCTTCGTAGATCCTCCACATCTGCCTGACACTGCACGGCACGGCATGGCACATCAGGGCGGATCCATCAGCAGTAGTAGTAGCAGCAGCAGAAGAAGAGGAAGAAGAAGCCACAACAGCAGCAGGGAGGAGAATGAGAATTTAGTGGATAAGGAATGGATAAAAGAGCAGGAGTAGGAGCAGGGTACGTACAGGCTGATAAGCAAGGGTGACGAGACTACAGTGTTCACTCGCCCAACTATCACCACCTGAGAAAACCAACTCACACGCAGGTTCCGCTTGCTGACGGTTTTACAAGCCGCCTTCTCCCGCGTCTCCCTGCTCTCGCACAGGCGAATGCGCCCAAACCGCCCCTCGCCTAGCTCTTTCTTGTGCAGCAAGTACTTGCTCTTCACGTCCTCAAACGGCCCTCCCAGCACGTTCACGCACAGCCCAAACACACGCTCGTACAGACTCGCACTCTGCCGACCCTCCGGCGTGGACGCGTCGCCTTCCTCCGGACCTAGCCCTGCGGTTTGGTACACGGACTTGCTTCGGCGGTGCGTGCCCATGGACGCCTTGCCTGCAGTTGCTCCTGCACCCGCTGCTACTGCTGCTGTTGCTACGGCTGATCCTGTCACTCCTGACACTGCCCTCGTTGCTCTTCCTGCTGTGGCTGTGCCTGGGGTGGCGTTGCCACTGCTGCTGCTAATAGCAGCATTGCCGGATGTGAATGCGCGAGAGGGGTGATTGGGAGGGCTGGGGGTGCGCGATTTGGGTTGCGAGGCACGTGCCTCTCGCACCCCCTGCTGCTGTGGCGACGACTGCTGCTGCTGTGGTGGTGACTGTTGCTGCTGCATGGAGTGTTGTTGCGAATTGATGAGGTCAGAGTGGGAAGGCACTGGCGAGAGAGAGGTAGCGCGCGCCTTGCTCTTGTTCCTCCTCGTCATTCTCTTGCCTCCCCAGCTGCCTTCAACTGGATTCTCTGGAGAGACGGCAGCCAAAGAATCACCACCACCACGACCGGCAGTAGCAGCAGCAGCAGCAGCAGCAGCAGCAGCAGCAGCAGAGGCGGTTGCATCAGCAAAGGAGGTAGCATCCACAGCCATGTCAACGGGCACAGCAACAGGTAGGTGGGGAGCAAGAGAAGCCGCACTGACGGATGAGTGAGACATAATGACAGTCGCCACAGGCAGCGAGCTCTCTGTGAAATCCATAACTGCTACTGGCACTGACACCTGCTCCTGCTCCTGCTGCTGCGTGGACTCAAAAATCACACCTTTCCTGCTGCCACCACCATCACCACCACCCAGGCAGTCGTGAGTGCTGCCTCGGATACTAATATGAGTGCTGCGTGTGCGTGCCACGCCTCTACCCCGCTTCTCCCACACCCCCCCTCCGCCTACTGCTCCCGCACCCCTCCCATTACCTGCTTCCTGCCCGCCTCTCCCCTCCAACCACTCCTCCCCTCCCTCGGTCCCCCCATGCACAATGCTCCCACTGGAATCTGCACTGGTGAGTCCTAGGCGGACGTGAGAGACTGATTTCGCCCGGCTATGCCGTCTGCCTGTCGACTCTGCCCTCCCGCCTGCCGATTCTGGCCGCAACTTTGGTTGCCTTTCCTCCACCTCTGCTCCTCCCACTCCTCTTCCCCTTCGCTCCTCTGTCTCCTCTCTCCCTGCTCCTCTCACCCCTTCCACTCTCCACTCATCAGTTCCTCCTCCCTCCCAGTCCCTCACTCCCTCGCTATCCACCTCTTTCTTCCTCCCCCTACCAGAAACACCAATCCTGTTCGCCCCCTTGCTGCCTCTGCTCTTGCTACCCCCTTTCCTCGACCCCTTACCCTGCTCCTTTTCCCTCCACGACTCTTGACTCACACCAACACCACCACTCCCCGACCCCGTGTCCCTTCTCAAGCCCAAGCCCACGCCCATGCTCATGCTGCGCCTGACTCTTTGCTCGCGCCCAGCCCCATGCTCCCTCTCTGTTGCACCTTGGCGCCTTCCAATCCGGTCGCTGTTCGCCCTCTCAAACACCCCCTCATCTTCCTCTCCCCACTCCTCCTCCCCCTCCCTCTCCTCCAGTTTCTTCCCGCCACGATCATATGCCCACGCATCCCCATTCCCCATCCCTTCAACCTCACCCATCTCACCACCTTCCCAAACCACAGGGTACATGTCACCCTCCTCCTCAGTCCCATTCACCCCTCCTCGCTTCACCCTCGCCTCTCTCCCACCGTCCCTCTTCCCCAGGCTTGCGCTCCTCCCTTCTGCTGCCTCCCACCTCTCTCCCTCTGACTTCCGTATGTCTCCAACTCCCTCCTCCTCCTCCCCTTGCAACGGTCGCCATGACACCCTTACTCCGCCTCGTATACCCCCCTCACCGCTAGCTCTTCGCCTCTCCTGCACACCCATAGACTCACCACCACCACCATGCACCTCTCCTTCCCAATCCTCCACCACATCCCCTGCCTGCCCTTCCTTTTCCTCCTCCTTCTCCTCGTCCCACTCCTCCCCCTCCCCCCACTCCTCCCGCCCCTCCATCTCCCGGCCTTCAATAACATTCACACTCCCCTCCTCCCCTTCACTCTCCCGCTCCACCACACTCCCTTCCTCTCCATCCTCCTCCACACAACCCTCTTCATTCCACACTTTCCCGCCAATCTCTCCCCCATCATCCCGCTCACCAACACCAACACCAACAGCACCAGCACCAGTACCCGCAGCAGCATGTGAGTCGTCCTCTTTGTCATTCTGAGACGCGTCACTACTATCATCATCACCATCCAGCGCCAGCAGAGGGTGGGCATCGGAGCATGCGAGGGAGGCAAGGAACGGCAGGCACTCCAGCGACCGCCCTCTATTGCGTGCTGCCTTTGCAGGGGACCGCATGAACCCAAACAGCCCTGACGGCACCGGGCTGGGCGAACGGGTCACTGATTGCCCTGCTGCCGCCCCAGCACCAGAACTCCTCTCTGCTCCTGCTCCTGCTGCTGGCGATTCTTCGCCCGTCATCCGCCTTCTCACGCGCTCCCCACTTCTCGACCCTCTGCTTTCCACTGCTACGCCGTCCCTCGTCCCTCCGGACCTGCCTGCTGCTGCTGCCCCTCCTCCTTTGCTCGCAAGCAGCGGGCTCAACGGGCGGCTCTTCTCGGATGCAGGGGAGGGAGCAGCCAACGGCCCTGCTGCAGCGCCTCCTCCTGACGAACCTCCTGCTGTGCTTGCCCCACCTTCCCCATCTCCTGCATTGTCGGTTCTAGTACGACCAACCCCACCACTGCCATCCACAGCAGCAGCAGCAGCAGCAGCAGCAGCAGCAGCAGCGGGGGAAGCAGCAGAAGCGGTAGCGGAGCTTTTCAGGCCAAGGGCGGAACGCCAGAAGGAGACGCGACCAGACTGAATAGACCCTCCTGATCGGTCCCCATCCACGCCTCCCTTCGCCTCCTTCTCCCTGCCCTCCCCTGCCCCGTCCCTGTCCCCCGACTTGCACTCCTCCACCTCCACTTCCCCGCGCGCTCTCCCATCCTCGCTCTTCCTGCCGCTGCCTCCTTTCTCCGGTGATGCCCGGCTGACCTCACTGGTACTAGAAGCTCCGTTGCCTTGAGAAGCAGCTTTGATGGGCTCGTTAGGGCTGACAGGGCGGCTGGTGGAATCGGAAGCGCCAGCGGGAGTGTCGGTGGCAGGGGCAGTCGCAGTGGCAGCAGCAGAGACAACAGCGGCGGCGGCTGCGGCAGTGGCAGCGGCGCCTGAGCGGGAGGAGGATCGGGGCCACCTCCACCGAACAGACGACGACCCGGATGCCTTGCTGCTGCCACCCTCCTCAACCCCTCCTCCTTCTCCTCCCCCTCCTGCTCCTGCTGCTCCTGCCCCCTTACTTTTATCACGCACGGAGCCTCCTCCCTCCACGCTCACAGCACTCATGCCAGCTCCTGTTTCGGAGCCCTGGGCCGTACTGCTGCTGCTGGGGGAGGATTCAGGAACAAGCCCACGCCTTCCCATGCGACCACTTGTCACAGTTTCTGCTGCACCTGCTGCACTGGCTGCAGCCGCTGCAGCTATTGCGCTGGCAGCAACACCTTTATTGCCACTGCTGCTGTTGCTGCTCATGCTGCAACGCGCACCGCCACCATCACCATCACCTTCACCAGCAGCTGCAGATCTCACACCCCCCTCCTCTTCCCTACAGTGCTCCTTCACAGCCTCCTCGTCCTCCTCTCCCTTATCCTCTCCCCTCCCATCCCTCACAGCTCGTCCCACCTCCCCACCCCTCTCGTCCCCACTCCCCACCCCTCGCCAAATTTCACCATCCCGTCCCTTCATGCCCTGAAACCGCACCTTGGGAGGCAACGAGCTTCTGGACTGCACACCTCCCAGCCTCTGCTCCTGCCCCTGCCCCTGCGCGTGCCCTTGGAACTGCATATCTTCTACTCTAAACCGAGTGTGGCGGCGCGGGTTAATCCGCCCTGCTGTTTGCGGCCGAGAGGGCTCCTCCAGGACTGCTTCTCTCAGGGACCGCCCTCGGGATTGGATCAACGAGCGCGCCCGGCGCAGGTCGTCTGGGCACTGCTGCTCGCCGCTGCTGCTCCACTCCTCTTCCTCTTCTTCCTCCTCCTCCTCGTTCTCTTCCGCGCCCTCTCCACCACCCTTACCGTCTCCCCTTTTGTGCTCCGCACTCCTCCGCTTGATTTGGAAGGTAGACGGGGCATCCACGTTCCATGCTAGAGATTTGGACCGCACATGCTGCCGTGGCCGCGGGAGCGGCTGCTGCTGCTGCTGCTGCTGGTGCTTCTGCAGGAGCTGCAAACGCTGGTTGGTTCTCCCCTCATCTCTCCTGATCCATTGCTGCTCGCTTGCACCCTCCAAGTCCGACTGGCCTCCTCGCTGTCTCCCTTCTCCCCTCCAACTGTCCCCTCCACCCCCTCCATCCCCTCCTCCACTCACACTACTCCTCGCTCCTACCCCCTCTCCTTCACCCCATCCCTCTCCCCCTCCTCCCCCCCCCACCTTCGCGAGAACCCCTTTGCCAAGGCTATGGCTGCGCCTCACTCGGTTTTTGACTCGGCCTAGCTGCGCCCATTGGCTCTCCAGTCCGCTGCTCGGGTCCAAGATCAGAACATCACCAGCACCGCCACTAGCACCGCCATCAGCACCGCCACCAGCACCGCCACCAGGGCTGCAATTACCGCTGCCAGCTCTCATGCTGCGGCTGCTGTTGTTCCCAACTAGCTCCGTGCACCCATCACTGCTCTTAGACAGCCATAACGACACTGCCTCATCCCGCTCCGACTTACCACCTCCCTCTCCCTCTCCCTCTCCCTCTCCCGCTCACTTTCACTCCCTCTCTCCCAACCAGACACAGAGCCACCCCGTGCCTGAATCCCACCGGGCCTTGGTCCTGCTCGCCCAGGGCTCCTGGTGCTGCTGTTGCCTTCACTCTCGCCCTCCACCACCCACCGTACACGCGACTTCTGCCGCTGCGAGTCCACGACACTAGGGACCTCTCGCGCTGCTCTTTCCGCCGCGGACTCTCCATCTCCCGCCTCTGTCTGCATCTCCCTCCCGCCGCCCTCCTCCGCCTCCTCCTCCCCGTCGGCTGCCCCCGCCCAGCCGATATCTCCGCCCTCTTCCGCGTGCCCCTGCGCGCTCGCCAGCCACTGCATCACGTGCTGTAGCTTGCCCTCCCCTCCCGCAACAGCTGCGCCCATGCTGCGCGCATGCGCCAACCTGCCCCTTTCTTGCGCCACCTGCGCTCCTGCTTGCTTCTGCCATCCCTCCAGCTGCAGCTTATGCTGCTCTTGCTGCTCCTTGTGCTGCACTAATAGCCGTGCCTGTCTGCCGCCCTGCTGCTGCTGCTGCTGCTGCTGCTGCTGCTGCTGCTGCTGCATCATTTCCTCTACTAGTTCCTGCTCCAGAGACAGCCCCCTCAGCTCCGCACTACAAGCAATGCTTCCGCTTCTTCCATGCCGCCTCGCCACCTGCCCGCGCCCCATCCCCTCTCTCTCCCCCCTCTCTTGCCTCCGCGCTGTCCCCTGATCTTGCCGCTCGTCTCGCCACCTCCCTACTTGCCCTTTTCCGACCTGCTCCTCCCCATTCCCCTCCCAATTCGCTCCACCGCCCCATGCCTCCTCCATGTTATACCCCGCCCCGCGGCTTTTCCCCCTTGAACGCTCCTCCCCAACTGCAAGACCTTCCCCGGTACGCGGACGCCTTCCCCCCCGTCGCTCTTCCCCCCATCCTTTGCTTCCGCCAACAAACTCCCCCTGCCCTGCTTCCCCCCTGTCCAACCCTCTCCCCCCGTGCAGTGGGGCGTGTCCGGAGTGGTACGAGCGGAGAGGGGGGAGAGACGCGGAAGGTCCATAGGACACGTGGCAGGAGGCGGAAGCGCCGTCCGCGGGGCCTAGGGGAAGCTCAGCAACACCTATCCTCCGCGCTACGGTTGACGGGAGGGAACGAGCGGATTTGTACCGATGCTGCTGCTGATTCAAATGCGCGCTCGTCCCTTCCCTATCGTCGTATTGCTCCTCCCCCGCCTCCTCCTCTTCCTCCTCCCAATCCGCCGCTTCGACCCAATCCCCCGTTCCCCTCCCCCCCCTTGCTCCTGCGCTCACCGCGCTCAGCGCGTTGGCTCCCCCCTTTCTACGTCCCCCCGCCATCCCGCCTTTCCCTGACATTGGTTCTTCGTCCACCCTATCAAAGACTGCCACGTCATACAGGTCCTCCTCAGTTCCCCGCCGTACGTCCACCGACACATACCTGCGGTGCTTTCCCAAGCCTATTCCCGAACCAGTCGCCCCATGAAGCGCGGTTACAGTATTCCCCGAGCCTAACCCTGCACGTCTACCAGGACCAGCTTTTTCTGCCGCGCCCCAAAAATCACTGTGCTCCGCCGTTTCGCCTCCCATGCGCCCCACCCCCTCCGCGGCCTCCCGCTCTTGCGCTGTCCCCCAATTTCCGCCAGAATTCCGCGCATTCCCCGCGGAAGCTACCTGGTTCCCGAGCCTGAAAGGCGAAGGATCGACGACTCGCGCGTCGATCCAATCAAGGTCCAGATGTTTCGGTTCTGCGTGCGACGGATCCTGAATGAGTACCAGCGACATGGATTTCGTGCGCATGCGGGATGATGCTGATGCTGATGCTGATATTGCAAACGACGAGAATTCCGTGGCACTCCCGCTCGCGCCGCTGCTTAGACGCGCGCCGTTTGTCGCTGCTGCAGTAGCGCGCATAACCTTAGGAACGTCGGTGGCCGGCGGTGCACAGTTACGAAGTTAAGCGCGCTTAAAAATCGTTCCGGTTCCGAACCAAAATAAAACCCCTCGGCGAGTCCTCGGGGCTGCGGCTACCGTCAGCATTACTCGATTCAAGCGAGTCGACAGAGATAGCGAAAGACTCCTCTACAATATAAAGCGTTAATGCTTCATCGAAAAGCATGGTCGAAGTTTAAGTGGAATGAGACGCAGCGCAAAAAATTTAACCGATGAATCTGAGCTGCGAACCAAATGAACCATATGAATCTTGTGGACCATATGAGCCATATGGACCGTACGGTACGGGTCCTTCAATCGACACATACCGTGCGGAAACTTAATACATTATACGAGCGGCAGGGTGGATGGCGGGAGGTAAAACAGTGGGAGCAACTAAACGCTTAGAAGGAAGCCGTCGATATGGCGTCTCAACACCGTGGAACTCGCTTCGAGATTCTCGCCCATGAAATCACAGGAGAGGGTGGCTCAACAGGCGATATGTCCCATGATTCAGTTCAGGATGATAACCTCGAAGCACGTACAGTGATCCCAAGAAAGGATGACCACAAATGGTGCTGCTACATCGAGAATGTATGGTACGAGTCTCAGGTGCTGTTCTTTCAATGCCCGGTAAAGGCAAAGAAAGCACTATGTTTTACGTTCACATTCACATTCTACGGTCTACCTCACTCAGCACGACGATTCAGCAGGGGGTCAGCTGGTCTGACAGAACTTCACGAAGGAGATGGTGGGGCGGAGAGATGCCATGCCATGGACGCACAAAGATTGAACCTAGAGGTCCTCCTCACCTCACCTCGGGGTTGGCGTTTCTGGTGGATGGACAGAGGTTCTCTCTTGTCTTCCCCCCTCTTGCCCCCACCTCACCCCAAACTTCTCTCCCTCTCTGCTCGCTCTTCCCTCCCCTCCCCTCCCAAATTTTTACTACAGATTGTGTACAACCAATCCGACCAGTCTCCGATCTAAAACAGTACAGTTGTGTCTCTGTACAACACACTGTACATTAACTGTAAGGGTTTAGGGTTTCGGGTATGCGACGGGCGGTTAAAAACGATTGCAACTCGAGTTTAGAGTTTGCAGTTCAGTTCAGAACGCTGTCCATTCTCTGTGGGGTGAGGGAAAATGATGACACTGGCATGGTATATCTTGAAAGGCAGCGAATCTCATCACTCTCTGGCGCCCTAAACATCTGGCGTGGCCATAGGGAGACAAAGCAGGATCAGCAGAGAAGGATGGGATTGGATGGGACCTGTTTGATTTGCCCCCATCGTACGGTTGGGAGGAGGAAAAATGTACGCAACAGGTGCAGCATCACACAAGATTCAGGACTCGACGAAAAATGTCGGCCACGATGGCAGGTGGTCCACCTTCATGTTTCTTCCAGGTGGGTGGCCTGACGTCGATTTGATCCCCAGTTGTGTTGCTGGTGCAAAAACACTCGTTTCTTACAGCTACACATGATGCTCGTTTGACTAACCCAAGGTTGTTTTGTGAAGAGGCTTGTAAGTGATTCTGCCCATTTCGCAAAGGTTTCGTAGTTCGCAGCTAGCAAAAAAGGATTCGTCAGGTGCTTATAAGGTAAATGTAACTTCTCCGTTGACATTTTTACCTCAGTATCTTCAGTTTAACTTCGGTCCCTTCGTTTTTATTGGTTCAGAATTGCTGCAACTTGCGTGGGGTGCTTGTAACGTGGGTGCAACAGGCTGGGGAAAAAAAAAAAAAAAAAAAAAAAAAAACGGGTGCAGGCTTTCCGCCTGGTGCAGGGAAAATTCGCGTGCAGGGGTTGAGCATCATGTGTATCCATTCTTTATGGCAAATCGGAATGAAACAAAACCAGCACCCCTCTCTAGCCCAGATTGTGGAGCATACAATGGATGCTCGGCTTAGATAGCGTTCCCACAGTTTGGACGACAAGTGAGTCTGCCCACACGATTCGTGATTCTGCGAAATGGTGTCCATGGTGGGGTACTTCCCCACTTTGGTCACCGGAGTGTTCTACGCCGGAAATTTACAAATTCTGCTACAATCTCACCTCCAATGATAGAGCAAAACATGTTTCACCAACCGTTGTGAGTTCCAGCACCCATTTTTAGGTGTATTTTCTCAAGTGTTTCTGTTTGTTCGAGCATAGAGTTTCCTTTGGTTTCTGTACAGGGAGAGAGTTTCTTCTCAATTTTTAAAACGCTTTCGCCCCAAAATTCATTCGTTCTTCTGCCCTTCGAATGAACTTCCACCGTGGTTTGCGGAATCATCTTTAGACGTTAGATCGAATAACCATGACAGATCTTACGACCCAGAATGTTTGCACACTGGTGTCCAGACCTGGAACCGCAACCATTCGAATTTTGCAACATTGTAAATTTGCGAGTCGCGTAGGCAAACTCACTTGTCGTCCAAACCGTGGGAACGCCCACTTATCACAAAAACATTGCTAATCACAATCAGAAATTTAGTCACACGCGAACGTTTTTTTCCGTTATGTGACAGGATCAAGCATTGTGCAAAATTCAGGGTCTAGTCATCACATTGCAGAACCAAACACCTACAATTCATAAAAAAACAAGCTTTGCTCGACGCATACGTCAACGCCTACGTAACTGGAAATCTTTATGTAGTTACGAAACTTAAACATTGACATTCCACTTTCATTTTAAAATAACAATTTTACCCGTGGCGATAAAGACGAACTGAACGAAATGCGAAAAAACCGTTACACGCACTTCCTGTCAGAATCACTATGCAAGAATGAATGAACTAACAGAAGTTTGGGTACAAATATGAAACCCTAGTTGGGGTTGTACCCCATATTGGCTACCCCACTACAGCCTACAAGCATAATACAGTTTAACACACCCCCATAGGCAAAGTGGGGGAGAGCAAAGGGTCACAAGACCAGTCCAGCAAAGCAACGCAAGCCCAGGGTGGATCACAACGTCACCACACTCCGAGCACAAGCAAAGGCCACAAGGCCAGTTCACATGCAGTACTAGATATAGTACAAGACAAGCAACACAGTGATCAATACCTAGCAAGCAAGCAACAAGATATATATAAAGTACAGTACAAAGAATGTCAAGCAGTGAGCAAGTGAGGAAACGTGGACACAAGGCCTAAAGAAGAACAGTGCCGCTGATGATCACTAGGCGGGAGCGCCTTGGTGAAGATATCAGCAGTGTTGGCCTTCGAGTCCACGTACACAAGCCGAAGCTGACCGCGCTGCTGAAGCTCTCGAGCAAGAAAGTAGCGAAGAGCAATGTGCTTCGTCCTGTGCTCCAGTCTGTGCTCCTGACACAAGGCAAGAGCCGCCTTGTTGTCACCGTACAGAACTGGAGGAGAACTAGGCCGCTCTCCCAAGTCAGTCAGCAGGTAGGTGAGCCAGCGTAACTCCTGTGCAGCCATGGCTGTGGCGTAGATCTCAGCCTCACAACTAGAGCCGAGAACAGAGGAAGAGCGGGTGGACCGCCACGAGACAGAACCAGAGCCAAGGCTGAAGGTGTAACCCTGTGACGACCGCTGCGTAGCCAGGTCGTCCACCCAAGAAGCGTCCGAGTGACCAGTGAGGACAACTCTGTCGCGTCCTCCAAGCACCAGCCCCATGCCTGATGTACTGCACAAGTAACGCAGCACCCTCTTAGCAGCCTCCCAGTGCTCTCGCCTGTGTCTCCCAGGCGCAACGTAACGAGCAAGGATGCTAAGAGGGTACGCGAGGTCAGGTCGCGTGCAAGTCATCAGGTACATGAGGCAGCCTACAAGCTCTGGGTACGGGCCACTCGGCTCTACGGACTCGTCCGAAGGTGGAGCTGAGAGCGAGTGGCTGGTAGCCAGAGGTGTGGCCTGTGGTGAGGAGAACTGGAAGCCGAAGCGCTGAAGGACCTGCTGCACCATGTGTGACTGAGTCAGGGTGATGGTGCGGCGAGCTCTGTCCCGGGTGATCTGCAAGCCAAGGTAGCTACGCAGTTCACCCAGGTCAGTGCAGGTGTGTCTCTTCTGCAGCTCCGACTTCACACGAGCGAGTGCCTCAGTGTCAGCAGTAGCAAAGACCAAGTCGTCGACGTACACGAGAATGTAGAACGGCAGCAGCGACGTGTCTGTGCGCAGAAACAGCGACGGGTCAGCAGTAGACGGCGCGAACCCAAGAGCCGCAAGTGTAGTCCTCAGTGTGTCGTGCCACTCACGTGGCGCCTGGCGGAGACCGTAGACTGGCCGGCGGAGGCTCCACTGGGTACCAGGAGGAAACGACCCAGTAAAGCCAGGTGGGCGGCGCAGCCAGATCTCCTCGTGCAGGCTGCCCTGCAGGAACGCTGTGCTGAAGTCAAGAGAGTGAAGCTCGTAGTCACGCTGAGCAGCAACGTGCAGCAGAACCCGAAGAGTGGTCATCTTCGGGGTGGGGGAGAAGGTCTGGAAGAAGTCGACCCCCTGACGCTGACTGAAGCCTCTAGCAACGTAACGAGCCTTGAAGACAGGCGGAGAACCTGGCGGCCGCTTCACCCTGAAAATCCACATGCCATCGACGATGTTCGCCCCAGGTGGGGGAACCTCGTCGACGTAGGTGCCTGTGGACTTCCAGGATGCCATCTCTGCGTCCATGGCTGTCTGCCACTGAGAGGAGTAGGGACCCGAGATCGCCTCTGCGTAAGTGCGCGGAGTGGGGATGTCTAGTGCATCCGGGTCTCCCTCAGGGGCAAGCAACCAGGCCACGAGATGAGGTACAGCAGCCGCAAGAGAGTCAAAGTCCTCCTGCCTGTCCTCAAGGACGTCCGTGCCAAGAGCACACTCACCCCCGACGGACGGAGGACAGACAGACGCAGACTCTGACTCAGCAACAAGGCTAGCAGCGTAGTCTAGACGACAGGCAGCAGCAAAGTCAACCAACTCAGCGACCAGAGCAGACGCAGCCGAGGACTCAAAGGTAGGGTCAGTGACAACAGTAGCGAGGAGACGCGTGACTGTAGGGTGCTCAGCGCGATACCGGTCAGACTCAGGGTCCGGAACGGCAGGCAAAGAGGACGCAGGAGGAGACGGTAGAGGGACACGCTGAGGAGCAGTAGAGGGACGCAGAGTCATGTAGTGAGTGCCTGGGACAGGAGGAGGACGCTCACGACGGACACGACTGCCAGTGCGAGCAGGACGAACAGGCGACGCAGGACGAGACTCAGGCTCACGACGCTCTGTAAGACCTCCCGTGGGACCAGTGTAAGGAGAGGGAGCAGGGAGAGGCGAGGCAGGCGGTAACTGTGACTGCGGCTGGACAGGCGGAGGACACTCTACGGAGGGAGGAGGACAAGGAGGAGGAGCCTGCCCAAGAACCTGCTGAAGGAGCGGTACGAAGTACGGTCGCGGCCGCGCAGCGTCTCCAGAAACAGAAGAGACTCCAGCGGCCGGGTCCTCAGGACCAGCAGGAGCTCCAACGTCCGGGTCCCCAGCACCAGCAGCAGCGCCACCGCTCGGGTCCTCAGCTCCAGCAGCAGCTCCACCAGGCGGGTCCGCAGCACCAGCAGCAGCGCCACCCCCAGAGTCGGCAGCTCCAACTCCGCTAGCACCGCCAGCGCCAGAGTCCCCAGCTCCAGCAGCTCCAGCCTCAGTGCTCCCAGAACAACCAGTCCCGGCAGCTCCAGTACCCCCAGTACGAGCACCCCCAGGACGAGCAGCCCCAGCACCCCCAACTCCAGCCGAGCCACTAGGACGGCGAAAGCGCCGGACGTACCAGTCACGAAGCTGCTGCGGTGTGAGAGACTGCTCAGCACCCCGAACCGGAGCACCCCCAGACGCAGTAACCCGAGGCTCCGTAGGCTCAGTAGCAGCACCCCCAGGCTCAGTACCCGCAGGCTCAGTACCCGCAGGCTCAGCACCCCCAGTCGCAGCACCCCCAGGCTCAGCACCCCCAGGCGGCAAACTCTCAGGCACAGTACCCTCAGCTCCAGCACCCGTAGTCCCAGCACTCCCAGGCCCCGCACCCGCAGGCTCAGCACCCCCAGGCTCAGCACCCCCAGGCTCCGTACTCTCAGGCACCGTACCCTCAGCTCCAGCACCCTCAGTCCCAGCACCTGCAGCCCCAGCACCCCCAGGCCCAGCACCCCCAGGCTCAGCACCCCCAGGCTCAGCACTCCCAGCAGCACCACCCGCAGCAGCACCTGAGTCACCTGTGAACTCGACAGGCTCAGCGACAGGAGGAGGGTCTACCTGAGAGACACCTGAAGGAGCAGGACCCTGAGGGGGAAGGGGGTCTACCGGAGGGGGACCAGGAGCAAGGAAAAGCGGCGGGGGAGGGAGGGGGGCAGTGCGGTAGGGGAAGAGACGGTAAAAAGGGACCGACTCGTCAAAGGTGACATCCTGAGAGGCGAAGACCCGGCGCGAGGTGGGGTGGTAAAACTGCCAGCCAGGCGCGTCAGGGACAAAGCCAAGGAAGACACAGGGAAGCGTGCGGGAGGAGAGCTTGTCCGCGGACGTATCGCGGACAAGGGCACGAGCACCCCACACCCGGAAGCGCGACGCATCGCCAACCTCCCCCGTCCAATGCAGTGTGGGCGAGGTCTCCGGCAAGGAGACACGGGGCCAGAGGTTGAGCTGATGCGCGGCGTACCGGACAGCAAACGGCCACAGAAAATGGGGAGCCGCCGCGTGGACCAAGGAGGTACGAGCGACCTCCATGACCAGGCCAATGCGGCGCTCAGCAACCCCATTCTGCTGTGGGGAGTCCGGAAGCGTGAAGGTCTGCTCGATGCCCTCCGCCTGACAGAAGGTCCTCAAGAGATCGGAGGAAAACTCACCACCTCTGTCAGAGTGCAGACGCAGGACAGGAAGATCCGTCCGGAAACGGCGGCGGAGCTGGAGACGAACCGTGCGGATCCAAGGGATCAGAACAGCAGGGACCTCACCCTTGGTGCGCAAGGGGAAGACCGTGGTGTAACGCGAGTAGTCGTCGACAACCAGCAAAAAGTACCGCTCACCGCCCTGACCACGAACGCGGGCTGGGCCCCACACGTCCAGGTGGAGGGTCTGCAGAGGAGCCTCTGTCGGGGGGAACGAGGAGGAGTGAGGAGCGGCGTGCTGCCGCCCCTCGACGCAAGGAAGGCAAGGCGGCGCAGGCAAGGCAGGGAGGGGAGGGAGGGACCTGGGAAGACCAGACACAAGGTGGCGACGGTGCATGCCACGAAGGCGTGGCAAGGAGGGGTGACCCAGGCGGTGGTGCCAGAGAAGAGTCTGGTGCGACAAGGAACGACACTCACAGGCGTGGGCTACCAGACCTGACGCAGACACCTGACCGACAGCAGCGACCTGAGGAGACGCAGTGGTCAGTGTGTAGAGACTCGACCCCGGCCGACGGGTAAACGTAGCCAGGTGACGGCCGGTCCTGGAGCACGTGCAGATCGCCACACGCTGTCCTCCAGGGGTAAAGGTGTCAACCCACTGATCCTGGAGGACAGCGTTGCTCACCAGGTTCGTCGAGAACGAGGGGAGGTGGAAACCCGACAACGAGCCAGACGGAACCGCCGGACAAGGGAGGACAGTGGTGGACTGGGCAAGGACTGGGCCCCCAGAGGGGTCAGCCAAGGAGACTGGGACCGGTGCAGGAAGCGGTGTGAGCTCAGTACTGTCTCGAAAGAAGCAGCGGGAAGCACCTGAGTCAAGGGTGAAGGTGTGACAGGCCTCAGCCGGTGCAGTACCTGAGAGAGCAGTCTCTGTGGGTGCTGTACCTGAGAGAGCAGACTCGCAAGCAGCAGGGACAGTGCTGGAGGGAGCAGGTACAGGGGGCACCATACCAGAGAGAGCAGACTCACTAGTACCTAGGGCAGCGGGCTCTATACCTGGGTCAGGCGGCACACACAAGTAACAGTCTCCCTCGGCACTAACAGTCAATGCATACATGGCAGCAATAATAGCATCATAGTCAAGAGCAAAGACATCAACACCAGCCCTCATGAGCTCAGCCCAGCGGGGGCGCTCAACATCCGCGCCCATCTCCTCACGCCAAGCGTCGTCAAGGCGGGAGAAGCAGCGGTACGGGGTGTGGAACCTCCCACACGTCTGCCCCTTGCGGTCACCTGTGCGAATGACATAAGAACAGCGGCCACTGCCCCCCGACGTCCCACGCTGAGCAAGCCACTCACGAAGCTGCTGGGTCGTCTGGGGACGCTGCTGCTGCTGGGAGCTCTGGCCCGAGCCAGTGCCTCCACTCCGACCTCCGCCGCCACCACCGCTCCGACCGCCACCGCCACCACCGCCACCACCGCCACCGCCGCCACCGCCGCCGCCGCCACTACTGCCACTGCTTCCTCCGCCGCCCCCGCCTCCACCACCGACCCCACTCCCACCAGCGCTCCCGCCACCGCTCCCTCCAGCACCGCCTCCCCCCCCACCTCCCCCACCTCCTCCCCCCCCAGCGCCACCACCACCACCCTTGCCCCCCTTGCCCTTGCCGGTGCGGCGCCTCCCACCAGGAGCAGAAGCAGCGCCAACAGACTCAGCACCAAGGAAGTCAACAGCAGCAGCAGCAGCGTAGGAGGGAGAACACCCCTCAAAGATGGGGGTGCGAGGAGCGCCACGAGCAGCACCGACAGCTACAATGCTCTTTTCGGCCGCGAGCAGCTGCTCCTCTAGGAGGGCGACTGTGAGCTCAGTGGGACAGCGAGCAAGGAAGTGGTCTCGAACTGAGCGGAGGGTGTCAGGGAGACGGGTGACTAGAAAGTGGAGTGTCCAGTACAGTGGAGGGGGGTTCTTAGCGCAGAACTCGGTGGGAAGGGCGGCACGCAGGCGAGCATCACTAGTGCGAAGGTGGGTGATAAGATCGGCGACTGTAGTAAAGGTGGACAGATCGGGGAACAGGTACGGCAGCATGAGGCGGCTAAGCTCGGCTGTGGCAGGCGAGGAGTAGCGAGCAACGACAGCATCGTACAGGGCCTTAGCGGATTTGCAGTCGCCAAAATGCTCGAGCTCAGCTAGCGGCAGGTGACTGCGAATGGCTAGGCGAGCAGCTGCGTCACGAGTCTGCCAGTGGGAACGAACACTAAGCTCGGCTGTGGCAGCAGGAGCAGCGGCAGCACCAGACGCGTAGTCATAGAGGGAGATGTGGTCCGTGCTATTGCTCATAAGATACAACTGCAGGTCGTCGAGCCAGGAAGTGAACTGCACGGGACGGCCCTCAGCATCGAAGGAAAGAACGCGAATAGAGGCCATAGCTCAGGCGTGAGGGCACAGCAGAGCAGCGGCAGCAGCAGAGGGGACGCGCTAGAGCGAAGCTAGCAGCCACAGCAGGAGCAAGCGGCGGTGCACAGGCAGGGAGCAGCAGGCGAGAAGCGCGGCGGGCGGGCTGCGAAGCGGGCAGCGGGGCGGGCGGGCGACGCAGCAAGCGGGCAGTGAGGCAGCGGGCGACGCTGCGAAGCAGGTAGCGGGCGGGCGGGCTGCGAAGCGGGCGGGCCGCGAAGCGGGCAGCGAGCAAGCAGGCTGCGAAGCGGGCGGGCCGCGAAGCGGGCAGCGAGCGGGCGGGCGGGCTGCGAAGCGGGCAGCGGGGCGAGCGGGCTGCGAAGCGGGCGGGCCGCGAAGCGGGCAGCGAGCGGGCGGGCGGGCTGCGAAGCGGGCAGCGGGGCGAGCGGGCTGCGAAGCGGGCGGGCCGCGAAGCGGGCAGCGAGCGGGCGGGCGGGCTGCGAAGCGGGCGGGCCGCGAAGCGGGCAGCGAGCGAGCGGGCTGCGAAGCGGGCGGGCCGCGAAGCGGGCAGCGAGCGGGCGGGCGGGCTGCGAAGCGGGCAGCGGGGCGAGCGGGCTGCGAAGCGGGCGGGCCGCGAAGCGGGCAGCGAGCGGGCGGGCGGGCTGCGAAGCGGGCGGGCCGCGAAGCGGGCAGCGAGCGAGCGGGCGGGCTGCGCAGCGGGCAGCGGGGCGAGCGGGCTGCGAGGCGGGCGGGCCGCGAAGCGGGCAGCGAGCGGGCGGGCGGGCTGCGAAGCAAGGGGCGCGCGAGGGCGTTAGTGAGGGGCGCGCGAGGGCGCTAGCAAGGGGCGCGCGAGGGCGCTAACGAGGGGCGCGCGAGGGCGCTAACGAGGGTGCGCGCGAGGGCGCTAACGAGGGGCGCGCGAGGGCGCTAACGAGGGCGCACGAGGGCGCTACGAGGCTAGGGCACGGGGTAGCGTGGTAACCGCATGCGAGCGGTGGTGGGCCCTAAAAAAAAAACGGTCGGTAGGTCCATGGGACCTCCTGCTCTGAATACCATGTCAGAATCACTAGGCAAGAATGAATGAACTAACAGAAGTTTGGGTACAAATATGAAACCCTAGTTGGGGTTGTACCCCATATTGGCTACCCCACTACAGCCTACAAGCATAATACAGTTTAACACTTCCCGCCCGGCTACCTGATGTTTTTCAAACGAGCATTGACTGTACATAGCAAGGTTACATATCCTGCATACTTGGCGTTTAGGCCGCTTTATCTTGTAAAATTGCTAGTTACAATATATGCAAATCATTTTTATGGGTCGAGACAAAACTCACTACAAAAGCATCAAATCGCTCATCTCTACATTTTCTGACTACCGATCCCAAAACCCATGGTGCCCCCAAGAGTCTGCTTACTGATGGGGAGTGGGGATGGTGGATAAGGAGAACCATTATACACTGGTGGGCTACGGAGAAGGCACGGTTGGTACGAGTGATCGTTACCCTTCTTTTTTATTCTCTTTATTTGCGCATTCACGAACAAAATTTGGCAAGGGTCGACTAGCAAGAGTTGGATATGATGATACAAAGATAGTAAGAAACAACGACTACGTGAGCTACAAGCCAATCTAGCAGAAAGGCAGGTCGATCGCAGCGCAGCAAGTCGGCGACCTGCCAACGCAGCTAGATGACGACTTGCCTGCACTAGAAATCGACAACCTGCCAGCGCTGCACCAATACGGCTTGCCAACGCTGCAGCAGTGCGGCTTGCTAGTGTTGAAACCGCATATAACCATAGCACATGTGCGCATCCACTTCGCATGTGTGTATAGGCGGTTGAGCACGCTATGCAGTGCCCCGGACAATGCGCGGGCACCAAGTTGGCCACGTGCCGACGATTGCGACTGATGAGCCACGTCGACCCCGTGCGTACACGATGTTGTCACGTAGGTCAGCTTCGCCAATACTACCTGGACTATGTTCGCGCACCTCCGAAAAACTTCATCGGCCAGGTTACACTATCGACCAAAGAAGGCCGCCGACGTCCACAAGTTGACACCCTAAGTCGACGCCATGTCGACGAAACCTTCGTTGGCCGCCAACTTCAGCTCGTCAACCAACGTCACAGCCAGTTTTGCTGAAGTCGACTCCGCTGTAGCCAACTTCCTCCAAATCGTCTAACCGTTGAGGTCGGTTAACTTCGCCCATTATCCTCCAAGTCAGCTAACCACGCCAAGTTCGAACACAAAGTCGGCTTCGCTGTTCAAACGAAGTCGGCGTCGTAGTGGTTGGCTCCACCGGAGTCGGCTAACTGCCTAAGTCGACTCCCCTTAGGTCGACGAAACCCTACGTCAATCACACCAGTCAAAGTCGGACGCCGACTTCCCGTCGTCGGCGGCTTTGCAGTGGTCTCACGAAGGCCGACCAATTCCGTCGACCTGCTCGTCAAAGTCGGCGTCGACCACTGCACGCAGCCGGCCGCACCTCCGGTGCATCCGACTGCGAGGCCAACTCCGCCCAAGCGAAGGCAGGGCCGCACTCCCAACAACAGTAGGGAGGGGCAGGGGGAGGGGGAGAGGGGAAGAGATCTTGCGATTGGTAGGGCGAAGTCAAACAAGCCACCTCCCAACACATTCCTCGACTTAACGTTCACCAGCTCGAGCATCCAACACTCAACCTTTCGCATTAATACTAAAGGGCCGCAGCCTTTAAAGGGCAAAACAAAAACGTAGGTTTTAAAGTCTTTACACAACTTAGGCCCGTCATTTTAGCCTCGTATCAAGCAGCCAAGCCATAAGCAAGACATCAGCCAAGAACACAACATTTCAGCACAAAACTATGATCTTTGGAAGACCCTCGCTTGGATGTTAGGAGAGGATCAAGAACAAACCATATCATCATTGTCAAGTATCTTGTTACCTTGGTTTTGAGGGTAATGTTATAAGTCGTGCCCTAAAATCTTAAGTTTGTAAGCCTTGTTACCATATTTAATCAAGGTGCACGTTATGCAAGGGACTTTCGAGGTGATAATAAATATTTTCCATAAAGCATCAATGGCCTTTGCCAGGGAATGCCCTGCTCAAGATGCGGGCGTATGCCAACTTTTTGGGAAGAGGGGAGGGAGGTTCAGAGAGGCCGGAGGGTGGGGAAGGGGAGGAGGGGTGGGGGATGAAGATATTTCTCTGTGTAATGGCAACACTGGTGCTGCCGCAATTTGTAGTTGTTGTTGTAGTCCGTATGTTACAACCGTTCACCGATGCTGTTATAATTCCTTACAATCATTAGTAAGTTTGCATGAATGGGCCTTGAAACATCAAAGGCAAACCGAACCTTGCCCTGATTAATCGGGTACTAGAAAAAGCCGCATTGAAAGATCAAGGTTTTCGTCAAATATGGAATGTTCGCCCTTAGGACCCAGGGTGCCATAAAACAATTTTAAGCTGGCGTGCACCAGTGACGATTGTTCGATGCGCTCATGTGCAAGCTGGCATGCATTAGTGGAGTGCAGTGCATTAGGTTTGCGAGATATGAGGCACGCTGTTTACGTTTTCCACATTGATCAATTAGACACTTGTGAGCCTATAGACGAAAGTGGTGTTGTTATTTTTCAATGTCGCAAAACTCAGTGATAACACGTTGGGCGAATTTCTCTTGTAATCATTAGGGGTTCCGTTCTTCAACTTTAAAATTGTCTTACAACCACCTTTCGTTTGGAATTGAAAACCCCCCACCTCGAAGGCGACGATTATTCAGATTCTACTACACATCGTAGTCCTTCATAAGCTTAATTTCTCTGCTGCCTTTCAACAGGGCAGGTTGTACTATCCGATATTTTTTCGTCGCCCACCTAGGTTAACTGGGTCATTTCCCATTGGAATCCAATCGGCCCTTTGACAACAGTCTACTTGTCAGAATGAACAGCAGGAATGAATCAACTAGCAAACGATTTGGTACAAGTACTAACCCAGAACTGGGTTGCACCTCATATAGGCTACCCCACTACAGCCTACACAACATAGCATAATATTCTGACACATCCCCATAGGCAAAGTGGGCATAATATTCTGACACATCCCCATAGGCAAAGTGGGGGAGTACAAGCAGTCACAGAAAAGCAAAGCAAGCTCAGGGTGGATCACGAAGTCACCACACAGTCCGAGCACAAGCAAATGGCCACAAGGCCAGTTCACATGCAGAGGTATATAAAGCAAGACAAACAGTGCAGTGATCACAACCTAGCAAGTGTAAGCATGCAGGAATATATATAGATCACAGTACAAGCAAGGCCACGCAGTGAGCAAGTGAGCAAACGTAGGCACAAGGCCTAAAGCAGTACACAGACGCTGATGATCACCAGGCGGAAGTGCCTTGGTGAAGATATCAGCTGTGTTGGCCCGAGTGGCCACGTAAGCTAGACGAAGCTGACCACGCTGCTGCAACTCTCGAGCAAGGAAGTAATGCAGAGCGATGTGTTTCGTTCTGTGCTCCAGTCTGTGCTCTTGACACAAGGCAATAGCGGCCTTGTTGTCTACGTACAGAACTGGAGGAGAACTAGGCCGCTCTTGTCAAACATATGTGCTGCATACTGTCTAGGCTGTAGTGGGGTAGCCCATATGGGGTACAACCCAAATTAGGGTTTACTACTTGTACTCCTGCATGCTGCTAGTTCACTCATTCCTGCCTGTTCATTCTGACATGGTATCAGAGCAGGTCCTTTGCTAGGACCGCTCCTAGGGCCCACCGCTACCTACCTACCTACCTACCTATCGTGCGCCCTCGTGCGCCCTCGTGCGCCTCTCACTACCGAGCGCCCTCGTGCGCCTTCGCGCCCTCGTGCGCCCCTACCTACCGCGCGCCCTCGTGCGCCTTAGCGCCCTCGTGCGCCTCTACCTACCGCGCGCCCTCGTGCGCCTTAGCGCCCTCGTGCGCCTCTACCTACCGCGCGCACGCAGCCCGCTAGCCACCCGCGCGCGGCTCGTTTTTAACGCGCGCGACTCGCTAGCCGCCCGTGCGCGGCCGATTTTTCGCGCGCGCGCCTCGCTAGCCGCCCGCGCGCGGCCGATTCTTCGCGCGCGTGACCCGCTAGCCGCCCGCGCGCGATCCCTCAGCCGCCCCTTCGCGGCTTCGACTTCGTCTGCAGCAGCAGCCGCCGCTCGAACTGCAGCAGCTGCCGCCGCCGAGCCTGCAGCAGCAGCCGCCGCTCGACCTGCAGCAGCTGCCGCCGCCGAGCTTGCAGCAGCAGCCGCCGCTCGACCTGCAGCAGCTGCAGCAGCCGAGCCTGCAGCAGCAGCCGCCGCCGACCCTGCAGCAGCAGCCGCCGCCGAGCCTACAGCAGCGGCCGCCGCCGAGCCTGCAGCAGCAGCCGCCGCTCGACCTGCAGCAGCTGCCGCCGCCGAGCTTGCAGCAGCAGCCGCCGCTCGACCTGCAGCAGCTGCAGCAGCCGAGCCTGCAGCAGCAGCCGCCGCCGACCCTGCAGCAGCAGCCGCCGCTCGACCTGCAGCAGCTGCCGCCGCCGAGCTTGCAGCAGCAGCCGCCGCTCGACCTGCAGCAGCTGCAGCAGCCGAGCCTGCAGCAGCAGCCGCCACCGACCCTGCAGCAGCTGCCGCCGCCGAGCCTGCAGCAGCAGCCGCCGCTCGACCTGCAGCAGCTGCCGCCGCCGAGCCTACAGCAGCGGCCGCCACAGACCCTGCAGCAGCTGCCGCGGAGCTCCCTGCTACGACCTGGCCCCGCCCCGCTGTTGCAGCGGCCACGCTGTCGCCAGCAGGCTCGTGAGTGGTACGCAGGTTTGAGCAGTCGGGGTGGCCGTAGTGGTAGTCGCTCTGTGAGTGAGGCAGCCGCTCTCGGTGCCAGTACGTCTGTTGCCCTCGGTGCAGGTGAGGCTACCACTCCCGGTACTCGCGTGTCTGCTACTCCAGGTGCTGGTGAGCCTACTACTCTAGGTGCTAGTGCGTCTGCTGCTCCAGGTGCTCGCGTGTCTGCTACCCCAGGTGATGGTGAGGCTGCTGCCCTAGGTGCTAGTGCGTCTGTGCCCCCTGGTACTGAGTCGACTGCAGCACTGCACACCTTCACCCTGGACTCAGGTGCTTCTCGCTCTTTCTTTCGTGACCGCACTGTCCTTGAGCCACTCGCTCGGCCAGTTGCTGTCTCCCTTGCTGACCCCTCTGGGGGTCCGGTCATTGCGACCTCCTCCACTGTCCTTCCTTGTCCTGCGGTCCCGTCCGGCACGCTGTCAGGTCTCTACCTCCCCTCGTTCTCTACGAACTTGGTGGCGGGTTGTGCGCTCCAGGACTCGGGTGTTCACCAGTTCACCCCTGCCTACGAGCGCGTGACACACTGCACGTGTGCTCGGACGGGTCGCCACCTGGCTACTTTCACTCGAGAGCCGGGGTCGGACCTGTACACACTGACCACTGAGTCCCCTCAGGTAGCTGCGTCTGCGTCTACGTCTGCGTCTGCGTCAGGTCAGCTGTCCGCCCCCTGCTCGTGTCGCTCTCTGGCGCATGAGACTGTCCTTTGGCACCACCGCCTTGGTCACCCGTCTGTGTAGCGCCTTCGGGCCATGCACAAACGGGACCTTGTTGCTGGTCTTCCCAGGGTGCTCCCTCCCCTTCCCGACTCACCTGCTCCTCCCTGTCTTCCCTGTGTCGAGGGGCGGCAGCGCGCCGCTCCTCACTCCTCCTCCTTTCCCCCGACGACTGCTCCTTTGCAGACGCTCCACATGGACGTGTGGGGCCCAGCCCGCGTCCGTGGTCAGGGTCAGGAGAGGTACTTCCTGATTGTTGTTGACGACTTCTCGCGCTACACCACGGTCTTCCCCTTGCGCACCAAGGGTGACGTCCCTGATGTCTTGATCCCTTGGATTTGCAGATCTAGTCTCCAGCTTAGTGAGCGTTTCCGCTCCGACTTCCCTGTCCTGCGTCTGCACTCTGACAGAGGTGGAGAGTTTTCCTCTGGCCTCTTGGAGGCCTTCTGTCAGCAGGAGGGCATTGAGCAGTCGTTCACGCTTCCGGCCTCTCCACAGCAGAATGGGGTTGCTGAGCGCCGCATTGGCTTGGTCATGGAGGTCGCTCGTACCTCCTTGGTTCATGCGGCTGCCCCCCACTTTCTGTGGCCGTTTGCAGTCCGATACGCTGCGCATCAGCTCAACCTCTGGCCCCGTGTCTCCTTGCCCGAGACTTCTCCGACACTGCGTTGGACGGGAGAGGCTGGCGATGCGTCGCGTTTTCGGGTCTGGGGATCCCGAGCTTTTGTCCGCGACACGTCCGCGGACAAGCTCTCCCGTCGCGCTGTCCCCTGCGTCTTCCTTGGCTTTGTCCCGGACGCCCCTGGTTGGCAGTTCTACCACCCCACCTCGCGGCGTGTCCTGGCCTCTCAGGACGTCACTTTTGACGAGTCCGTCCCCTACTACCGCCTCTTCCCCTACCGCACTGCCCCGCTCCCCCCCCCGCCTCTCTTCCTCGCTCCAGGTGCTGAGGTACCAGACCCCCTCCCCCCTCAGGGTGCCGCTCCCTCAGGTGTGTCCCAGGTAGACCCGGTTGAGCCTGTCGAGGTAGCTGTTGACTCTCGTCCTGCGTCTAGGGGTGCTGAGCCTGGGGGTGCTGAGTCTGGGGGTGCTGAGCCTGGGGGTGTTGAGCCTGGAGGTGCGGAGCCTGGGGGTGTTGAGCCTGGAGGTGCGGACCCTGGAGGTGTGGAGCCTGGAGGTGCTGAGCCTGGGGGTGCGGAGTCTGGGGGTACTGAGACTGAGCGTGCTACACCTGGAGGAGCCCTCTCCTCCCAGCAGCTGCAGGAGAGGTACCTCGAGTACTGCCGCCTCCGGAGAGGTGCTGCTGGAGCTCGTCCCGGTACTTCCCCTCCTACCCAGGAGCTCCCCCCCATTCAGCAGATCCGAGAGTGGTACACGCGACGCTGCAGTCTTCGGAGTGGTGCTCCGGGTGCTGCGGACCCTGGGGGTGGCACTGCTGCTGGTGCTGAGGACCCGGGCTTTGGAGCTGCTGCTGGTGCTGAGGACCCGAGCGGTGGCGCTGCTGCTGGTGCTGAGGACCCGAGTGGTGGAGCTGCTGCTGGTGCTGAGGACCCGAGCGGTGGCACTGCTGCTGGTGCTGAGGACCCGGACGTTGGAGCTGCTGCTGGTGCTGAGGACCCGAGCGGTGGCGCTGCTGCTGGTGCTGAGGACCCGAGTGGTGGAGCTGCTGCTGGTGCTGAGGACCCGAGCGGTGGCGCTGCTGCTGGTGCTGAGGACCCGAGTGGTGGAGCTGCTGCTGGTGCTGAGGACCCGGGCGTTGGAGCTACTGCTGGAGCTGAGGACCCGGACGGTGGAGCTGCTGCTGGTGCTGCGGAGCCGAGCGGTGGCGCTGCTGCTGGTGCTGAGGACTCGGGCGGTGGAGCTGCTGCTGGAGCTGAGGACCCGGGAGTTGGAGCTGCTGCTGGTACTGAGGACCCTGCCGCTGGTGTCTCTGCTGGTTCTGGAGACACTGCGCGGCCGCGACCGTACTTCGTTCCGCTCCTTCAGCAGGTTCTTGGTCAGGCTCCTCCTCCTTGTCCTCCTCCCTCCGTAGAGTGTCCTCCGCCTGTCCAGTCGCAGTCACAGTTACCGCCTGCCTCGCCTCTTCCTCGTCCCTCTCCTTACACTGGTCCCACCGGAGGCCTTTCAGAGCGTCGTGAGCCTGCGTCTCGTCCTGCGTCGCCTGTTCGTACTGCTCGCACTGGTCGTCGTGTCCCACGTGAGCGTCCTCCTCCTGTCCCTGGCACTCACTACATGACTCTGCGTCCCTCCACTGCTCCGCAGCGTGTCCCGCTGCCGTCTCCTCCTGCGTCCTCTCTACCTACTCTTCCTGACCCGGAGTCTGACTCCCGTCGTGCTGCCAGTCCCACTGTCACGCGTCTTCTCGCCACAGTTGTCACTGACCCTACTTTTGAGTCCGCCGCTGCGTCTGCTCTGGTCGCTGAGTTGGTTGACTTTGCTGCTCGCTGTCGCCTAGACTACGCTGCTAGCCTTGTTGCTGAGTCTGAGTCTGAGTCTGCCTGTCCTCCGTCCGTCGGGGGTGAGTGTGCTCTTGGCACGGACGTCCTTGAGGACAGACAGGAGGAGTTCCAGTGCTTTGCTGCTGCTTTGCCCCACCTCGTGTCCATGCTAGTTGCCCCTGAGGGAGACCCGGATGCACCAGACATCCCGACCCCGCGCACTTACGCTGAGGCGATGGCGGGTCCCTACTCCTCTCAGTGGCAGACAGCCATGGACGCAGAGATGGCTTCCTGGAAGTCCACACGCACCTACGTCGACGAGGTTCCCCCACCTGGGGCGAACATCGTCAGTGGCATGTGGATTTTCAGGGTGAAGCGGCCGCCGGGTTCTCCGCCTGTCTTCAAGGCGCGTTACGTGGCTCGAGGCTTCAGTCAGCGAGAGGGAGTAGACTTCTTTCAGACCTTCTCCCCCACCCCGAAGATGACTACTCTTCGGGTGCTGCTGCACATAGCCGCTCACCGCGACTACGAGCTTCACTCACTTGACTTCAGCACTGCTTTCTTGCAGGGCAGCCTGCACGAGGAGATCTGGCTGCGCCGCCCCCCTGGCTTCACTGGGTCGTTTCCTCCTGGTACCCAGTGGAGGCTTCAGCGGCCGGTCTACGGTCTCCGCCAGGCTCCACGTGAGTGGCACGATACACTGAGGACTACACTTGCGGCTCTTGGGTTCGCGCCTTCTACTGCTGACCCGTCGCTGTTTCTGCGCACCGACACTTCGCTGCCGCCGTTCTACATCCTCGTGTACGTCGACGACTTGGTCTTTGCCACTGCTGACACTGCAGGACTCGCCTACGTAAAGTCGGAGCTGCAGAGGAGACACACGTGCACAGACCTGGGTGAGCTGACAAGCTATCTTGGCTTGCGGATCACCCGGGACAGAGCACGGCGCACCATCACCCTGACTCAGTCACACATGGTGCAGCAGGTTCTCCAGCGCTTCTGCTTCACGTACTCCTCGCCTCAGTCCACTCCTCTGGCTACCGGTCACTCGCTCTCAGCTCTGCCTTCGGATGAGTCCGTAGAGCCGAGTGGCCCGTATCCAGAGCTTGTGGGCTGCCTCATGTACCTGATGACCTGCACTCGACCTGACCTTGCATACCCTCTTAGCATCCTTGCACGCTATGTCGCTCCTGGCCGTCACAGAAAGGAGCACATGGATGCCGCTAAGAGGGTGTTGCGCTACTTGTGCAGTACGTCGGGCATGGGGCTAGTGCTTGGAGGGCGAGACCGAGTTGTGCTCACTGGACACTCAGACGCTTCTTGGGCGGACGACCAGGCTACTCAGCGGTCGTCTCAGGGTTACACCTTCAGCCTTGGCTCTGGCTCAGTTTCTTGGCGTTCCACACGCTCTTCGTCTGTTCTCAGCTCCAGTTGCGAGGCTGAGATCTACGCCACAGCCATGGCGGCCCAGGAGCTTCGCTGGCTGACCTACCTGCTGACCGACTTGGGAGAGAGGCCTCGTTCTCCTCCAGTGCTGTACGTCGACAACAAGGCTGCCATTGCCTTGTGTGAGGAGCACAGACTGGAGCACCGAACGAAGCACATCGCCCTGCGGTACTTCCTGGCTAGAGAGCTACAGCAGCGTGGTCAGCTTTGTCTGCGTTACGTGGCCACTGAGGCCAACACTGCTGATGTGTTCACCAAGGCGCTCCAGCCTTGTGACCATCAGCGCTTTTGTACTCTTTTGGGCCTTGTGCCTACTGGACCTCACTTGCTCACTTCTTGACTTTGCTTGTACTGTGATCTCTATATATATATACCTGCATGTTTACTCTTGCTAGGTTGTGATCACTGTATCTCTTGCTCTGTTATAAACCTGCATGTGAACTGGTCTTGTGACCGCTTGCTTGTGCTCGGAATTTGTGTGGAATCCTCGAGATCCACCCTGAGCCTGTTTTGCCTTGCTTTGCCCTGACTGGTCTTGTGACCCCTTGTTCTCCCCCACTTTGCCTATGGGGGTGTGTCAAACATATGTGCTGCATACTGTCTAGGCTGTAGTGGGGTAGCCCATATGGGGTACAACCCAAATTAGGGTTTACTACTTGTACTCCTGCATGCTGCTAGTTCACTCATTCCTGCCTGTTCATTCTGACAGCTCTCCCAAGTCGGTCAACAGGTAGGTGAGCCAGCGTAACTCCTGTGCAGCCATGGCCGTGGCGTAGATCTCAGCCTCACAATTGGAGCTGAGAACAGAAGACGAGCGGGTAGACCGCCAAGAAACAGAGCCGGAACCAAGGCTGAAGGTGTAACCCTGTGACGACCGCTGTGTAGCCAGGTCGTCAACCCAAGAGGCGTCTGAGTGTCCAGTGAGGACAACGTCACCCCGTCCTCCAAGCACCAGCCCCATGCCTGATGTACTGCACAAGTAGCGCAGCACCCTCTTAGCAGCCTCCCAGTGCTCTCGCCGGTGTCTCCCAGGCGCAACGTAGCGAGCCAGGATGCTAAGAGGGTACGCAAGGTCAGGTCAAGTGCAAGTCATCAGGTACATGAGGCAGCCCACAAACTCTGGATACAGGCCACTCGGCTCTACGGACTCGTCTGAAGGTGGAGCTGAGAGCGAGTGACCGGTAGGCAGAGGAGTGGACTGTGGTGAGGAGAACTGGAAACCGAAGCGCTGAAGGACCTGCTGCACCATGTGTGACTGAGTCAGGGTGATGGTGCGGCGTGCTCTGTCTCGGGTGATCTGCAAGCCAAGGTAGCTGCGCAGCTCACCCAGGTCTGTGCACGTGTGTCTCTTCTGCAGCTCCGACTTCACAAGGGCGAGTGCCTCAGTGTCAGCAGTGGCAAAGACCAAGTCGTCGATGTACACGAGGATGTAGAACGGCGGCAGAGAAGTGTCGGTGCGAAGAAACAGCGACGGGTCAGCAGTGGAAGGAGCAAACCCAAGAGCCGCAAGTGTCGTCCTCAGTGTGTCGTGCCACTCATGAGGCGCCTGGCGGAGACCGTAGACTGGCCACCGGAGGCTCCACTGGGTACCATGAGGGAACGACCAAGTGAAGCCAGGTGGGCGGCGCAGCTAGATCTCCTCGTGCAGGCTGCCCTGTAAGAAGGTTGTGCTTAGGGTTTAAGAGAGTGAAGCTCGTAGTCGCGCTGAGCGGCAACGTGCAGCAGCACCCGAAGAGTGGTCATTTTCGGGGTAGGGGAGAAGGTCTGGAAGAAGTCAACTCCCTGTCGCTGACTGAAGCCTCGTGCAACGTAATGAGCCTTGAAGACAGGCGGAGAACCCAGCGGCCGCTTCACCTTGAAAATCCACATGCCATCAACTATGTTCGCCCCAGGAGGGGGAACCTCGTCGACGTAGGTGCCTGTGGAATTCCAGGATGCCATCTCTGCGTCCATGGCTGTCTGCCACTGAGAGGAGTAGGGACCCGAAATCGCCTCTACGTAAGAGCGCGAGGTCGGGATGTCTGGTGCATCCGGGTCTCTTTCATGTGCAAGCAGCCAGGCCACGAGATGAGGTACAGCAGCCGCAAGAGACTCAAAGTCCTCCTGCCTGTCCTCAAGGACGTCCGTGCCAAGAGCACACTCACCCCCGACGGACGGAGGACAGACAGATTCAGACTCAGCAACAAGACTGGCGGCGTAGTCTAGACGACACGCAGCAGCAAAGTCGACAAGCTCAGCAACTAAGGCAGACGCAGCAGTAGACTCAAACGACGGGTCAGTGACAGCAGTAGCCAACAGACGCGTGACAGTAGGGCTGGCAGCACGAACACGGTCAGAGTCAGCGTCAGGAATCTGAGGAAGAGAGGAAGGAGGAGGAGATGGCAGAGGGACAAGCCGAGGATCAGTGGAAGGACGAAGTGCCATAGTGTGAGTACCTGGCACAGGAGGAGGACGCGGACGCGGGACACGACGAGTTGTGCGAACAGTGCGGACAGGGGAGACAGGACGAGACGCAGGCTCGCGCTGCTCTGTAAGGGAGACTGGCTGCTCAGTGTAACGAGACGGGGCAGGAAGGCAGCGAGGAGTCCGGAGGAAGGGCAGTGGACGAAGGAAGACTAAGAACCTGACGAAGTACCGACTTGGGCGGAAGCTCAGATAGCTGCGGCGGCGGCAAGAGAAACGGTCGCTGCTGCACAGTACCTCCAGCTCCAGCACCTCCAGCTCCAGCGCCTCCAGCTCCAGCGCCTCCAGCTCTTGCGCCGCCAGCTCCGGTACGTCTAGCGGCAGTGCCTCCAGCGCCAGTGCCTCCAGCTCCAGTGCCTCCTTCGCCAGTGCCTCCAGCTCCAGCGCCTCCAGCTCTAGCGCCTCCAACACCAGCGCCTCCAGCTTCAGGACGTCCAGCGCCAGTGCCTCCAGCCCCAGCGCCTCCAACGCTAGTGCCTTCAACTTCAGTGCCTCCAGCAGTGCCTCCAGCTCCAGCGGCTCCGGCTCCAGCGCCTCCAGCTGCAGCGTCTCCAGCTCCTGAGCCCGCAACTCCACCAACTCCGGCAACTCCAGTGCCCGCAGCATCACCAGCTCCGGCACCTCCAGTACCTCCAGTACGAGCACCTCCAGGACCAGCAGCTCCAGCTCCAGAGTCGCCAACTCCAGCGCCTCCAGCTCCAGTGCCTCCAGCACCAGCGCCTCCAGCACCACCGCCTCCAGCGGCAGGACCTCCAGCTCCAGCAGCGTCATTCCGAAGGCGCGTGCGTCGAGCAAGCCACTCACGCAGCTGCTGTGGTGAGAGAGGCCCTTGTCGACTAGACTGCGGTGGCGAGGCACCTGTAGGACCTCCAGGACTAGTAGCTCCAGTACCCCCAGTACCTCCAGTTCCAGTAGGACCGCCAGCACCTCCAGGACTAGCAGCTCTAGGGGCTCCAGCTCCAGGGGCTCCAGCTCCAGCACCCCCAGGACGAGCACCTCCTGGACCAGCAGTGCCAGTACCCCCAGGCTCCGCACGCTCAAGCTCCGCACCCGATAGCTCAGCACCTCCTGACGCAGCACCCCGAGCAGTACCACCACCAGCAGCACCAGAGTCACAAGTGACCTCGACAGGCTCAGCCAAGGGAAGTGGGTCTACCTGAGACACACCTAAAGGAGCAGGACCCTGAGGGGGAGGGGGTCTACCGGAGGGGGACCTGGAGCGAGGAAGAGCGGCGGGGGGGGGGGGGAAGGGGCAGTGCGGTAGGGGAAGAGACGGTAGAAGGGAACCGACTCTTAAAGGGTGACGTCCTGGGACGCGAAGACACGGCGCGAGGTGGGGTGGTAAAACTGCCAGCCAGGCGCGTCAGTGGGAAAGCCAAGGAAGACGCAGGGAATAGCGCGAGAGGAGAGCTTGTCCGCGGTGGTATCGCGGACAAAGGCACGGGAGCCCCAGACCCGGAACCGCGACGCATCGCCAACCTCCCCCGTCCAACGCAGCGTGGGCGAGGTCTCCGGCAAGGAGACACGGGGCCAGAGGTTGAGCTGATGCGCAGCGTATCGGATTGCAAACGGCCACAGAAAATGGGGAGCAGCCGCATGGATCATAGAGGTACGAGCGACCTCCATGACTAAGCCAATGTGGCGCTCAGCAATCCCATTCTGCTGCGGGGAGGCCGGAAGCGTGAACGACTGGAGGATGCCCTCCCCCTGACAAAAGTCCTGCAAGAGGTCGGAGGAGAACTCACCACTTCTGTCAGAGTGCAGACGCAGGACAAGAAAGTCCGTGCGGAACCGCTCGCGGAGCTGGAGACGAACAGCGCGGATCCAAGGGATCAGGACAGCAGGGACCTCACCCTTGCTGCGCAAGGGGAAGACCGTGGTGTAACGCGAGTAGTCGTCAACAACCAGCAGAAAGTACCGCTCGCGGCCCTGTCCACTGACGCGGGCTGGGCCCCACACGTCCATGTGGAGAGTCTGCAGGGGAGCAGTCGTCGGGGGAAACGAGGAGGAGTGAGGAGCGGCGCGCTGCCACCATCGACGCAAGGAAGGCAGGGCGGGGCAGGCGAGCGCGGGAGGGGGGGCAGAGACCTGGGAAGGCCAGAGACAAGGAGGCGGGAGTGCATGCCACGGAGGCATGGCAGGGAGGGGTGACCAAGGCGGTGGTGCCAGAGAAGAGTCTGGTGCGAAAGAAGGCGACACGAACAAGGGGCGGACAGCTGACCTGACGCAGATACCTGACCAGACGCAGCGACCTGAGGAGGCTCAGTAGTCAGTGTGTACAGGCTCGACCCAGGCCGACGGGTGAACGTGGCCAGGTGACGGCCCGTCCGTGCACACGTGCAGATCGCCACACGCTGTCCTCCAAGGGTAAAGGTGTCAACCCTAGCATCCTGAAGGACGGCGGTTCTCACCAAGTTCGTAGAGAACGAGGGGAGGTGAAGACCTGTCAGTGAGCCAGACGGAACCGCCGGACACGGGAGAACAGTGGAGGAACGTGCAAGAACTGGGCCCCCGGAGGGGTCAGCCAGAGAGACTGCAACAGGTGCAGGGAGTGGTGTGACCGTGAAAGAAGCAGCGGGAAGCACCTGAGTCAAGTGTGAAGGTGTGCAAGGCCTTAGCAGGCGCAGTACCAGAGAGAGCAGACTCACTAGCACCCAGAGCAGCAGCCTCTATACCAGAGAGAGCAGACTCACTAGCACCTAGAGCAGCAGCCGCTATACCTGGGTCGGGCGGCACACACAGGTAGCAGTCACCCTCAGTACCAGCAGGCAAAGCGTACATGGCAGTAAGGATAGTGTCATAGTCTAGAGCAAATATATCCACACCGCGAATGACGTATAGGCAGCGAGCAGTACACCCAGGGTCACGCTGAGCTAACCACTCACGAAGCTGCTGAGACGTAAGGGTCTCGCGCGGACGCCGCTGCAGCTGCATCTGGCCACCGCCAGAAACTCCCCACTGAACAGCTCCACCGCGACTGCTACTACGGCCGCCGCCACCACTCCCACTGCTACCACGAAGAGAAGTCATAGCGGGCAGGGCGTAGACGCGGCGATCAGGCACTAGGGTTAGCGCGTAGGGTAGGGTGGGCTGGTGCACGGTCAGGAGGGCGGCGCGCGGTCAAAGTAGGGCGGCGCGCTGGAAGTAGGTCGGTGCGCAGGCAGGGCAGGGCGTACGCGCGGCGCGCGGGCAGGGCAGGGCGTGCGCGGGCAGCGCGACTGGCAGGGTAGGGCGTAGATGCGGCGCGTGGGCAGGGCAGGGCGCGTGCGGGTTTAGGGCAGGGCAGGGCAAGGTGTACGGGTGACGCGACGGGCAGGGCAGCCCGCGCGGGCGACGCGACGGGCAGGGCAGCCCGAAAGGGCGACGCGACAAGCCAGGGCAAGGCGTACGGGCGACGCGGCTGGCTGGGGCAGCCCGCACGGGCGACGCGACGGGCAGCAGGGGCGCGCGGCGCGACGGGCAGCAGGGGCGCGCGATGCACCGAGCAGCAGGGGCGCGCGACGCGACGGGCAGCAGGGGCGCACGACGCGACGGGCAGCAGGGGCAGGGCGTTTGCGGGGCGCGCGACACAGGGCAGAGCGTGCGCGGGGTGCGCGACGCAGGGTAGGGCAGGGCATGTGCGAGGCGCGCGACGCGGGGTAGAGCGTGCGCGGGTGGGGGCGCAGCGCAGGGTAGGGCAGGGCGTGCGCGGGAAGCGTGACGCAACGCAAGGCAGGCAGGGCGTGCGCGGGGCGGCGCAACGCAGGGCAGGGCAGGGCATGCGCGTGTGGTGGGGCAGCGCGACGAGCATAATACGATCGGTGGGCCCTAACGAGAACGGTCCTGGGACATGACTTGCTTTGAAACCATCTCAGAATGAACAGCAGGAATCAATCAACTAGCAAACAGTTTGGTACAAGTAATAACCCTAAACTGGGTTATACCCCATACAGGCTACCCCACTACAGCCTACACAACACAATGTTCTGACACTACAGGCTGCGTCAGGCGCCTTGTGAGTGGCACGACACGCTGCATGCTACTCTAACTGACCTCTGCTTCTTCCCGTCCTAAGTTGCCTCGTCTATTCTCGTTCGCTACACCGAGCAGAGTCGCATTGGCCTTTGTGAAGGTAAGGTCATTAATGAGACACACTTACACTGACCTAGATGAGTCGCGCTAGTACTTTCACCTACATATTACCAGTGACAAAGCAGCTCGCACCATCACGTTGACTTATTCACGTATTGTGCAGCAGATCCCACAGCGTTTTGGCCTTATCTGCTTGACCCCTGTCCTCGACGAGCCTGTTGAGCTCGGTGGGCAGTTCACAGAGTTGGGGAGGTGCCTTTATGGTTAAATCCTTTATATAGCCAATATAAAAGGTATATAGATTTATAAAAATGGGTATGCCGACACCAAGACCGCCCCGATCAACGCCCCCCCCCCCTTTTTTTTCCTTTTCTTTTTTCTTTTTTTTTTTTGATATATTTATTGATTGATTTATTTATTTATTCATTCATTTCTTTCTTTCTTTCTTATTTACTTTCTTTCTTTCTTTTTTTCTTTTTGTCGTGCAAAGATGACTCTGAGTGTTAAATCTTGTGTTAAGCATGTTAGAATTACTAGGCAGGAATGGATGAACTAGCAGCATGCAGGAGTACAAGTAGTAAACCCTAATTGGGTTGTACCCCATATGGGCTACCCCACTACAGCCTACACAATATGCAGCATATATAATTTGACACACCCCCATAGGCAAAGTGGGGGAGAGCAAGGGGTCACAAGACCAGTCAAAAAAAACAAAACAAGCTCAGGGTGGATCACAACGTCACCACACACACTGAGCACAAGCAAAGGGCCACAAGGCCAGTTCACATGCAGAGATATATATGCAACAAGAACAGTACAGTGATCACTACCTAGCAAGAGCAAGCATGCAGGTATATATATATATGGATCACAGTACAAGCAGAGTCTACAGCAAGTGTGGAAACGTAGGCACAAGGCCCAACAAAGTACAAAAGCGCTGATGGTCACCAGACGGAAGTGCCTTGGTGAATATATCAGCAGTGTTGGCCCGAGTGGCCACGTGTGCAAGACGAAGCTGACCACGCTGCTGCAACTCTCGAGCCAAGAAGTAACGCAGAGCGATGTGCTTCGTTCTGTGCTCCAGTCTGTGCTCCTCACACAAGGCAATGGCGGCCTTGTTGTCGACGTACAGCACTGGAGGAGAATGAGGCCGCTCTCCCAAGTCGGTCAGCAGGTAAGTGAGCCAGCGTAACTCCTGAGCAGCCATGGCAGTGGCGTAGATCTCAGCCTCACAACTGGAGCTGAGAACAGAAGACGAGCGAGTAGAACACCAAGAAACAGAACCGGAGCCAAGGCTGAAAGTGTAACCCTGTGACGACCGCTGCGTAACCAGGTCGTCAACCCAAGAAGCGTCTGAGTGCCCAGTGAGGACCACCTCTCGCCGTCCTCCAAGCACGAGCCCCATGCCCGATGTACTGCACAAGTAGCGCAATACCCTCTTCGCGGCATCCCAGTGCACCTTTCGGTGTCGACCAGGAGCCACGTAGCGTGCCAGAAGGCCAAGAGGGTACGCAAGGTCAGGACGAGTGCAGGTCATCAGGTACATGAGGTAGCCCACTAGCTCTGGGTAAGGACCACTCGGCTCTACGGACTCGTCCGAAGGTGGAGCTGAGAGCGAGTGACCGGTAGGCAGAGGAGTGGACTGTGGTGAGGAGAACTGGAAACCGAAGCGCTGAAGGACCTGCTGCACCATGTGTGACTGAGTCAGTGTGATGGTGCGGCGTGCTCTGTCCCGGGTGATATGCAAGCCAAGGTAGCTGCGCAGTTCACCCAGGTCTGTGCACGTGTGTCTCTTCTGCAGCTCCGACTTCACCAGGGCGAGAGCCTCAGTGTCAGCAGTGGCAAAGACCAAGTCGTCGACGTACACGAGAATGTAGAACGGCGGCAGCGAAGTGTCGGTGCGCAGAAACAGCGACGGGTCAGCAGTCGAAGGAGCAAACCCAAGAGCCGCAAGTGTCGTCCTCAGTGTGTCGTGCCACTCACGAGGCGCCTGGCGGAGACCGTAGACTGGTCGCCGGAGGCTCCACTGGGTACCAGGCGGGAACGACCCAGTGAAGCCAGGTGGGCGGCGCAGCCAGATCTCCTCGTGCAGGCTGCCCTGTAAGAAGGTTGTGCTGAAGTCCAGTGAGTGAAGCTCGTAGTCACGCTGAGCGGCAACGTGCAGCAGCACCCGAAGAGTAGTCATCTTCAGGGTGGGGGAGAAGGTCTAGAAGAAGTCAACTCCCTGTCGCTGACTGAAGCCTCGAGCAACGTAACGAGCCTTGAAGACAGGTGGAGAACCCGGCGGCCGCTTCACCCTGAAAATCCACATGCCATCGACGATGTTCGCCCCAGGAGGGGGAACCTCGTCAACGTAAGTGCCTGTGGACTTCCAGGATGCCATCTCTGCGTCCATGGTTGTCTGCCACTGAGAGGAGTAGGGACCCGCAATCGCCTCAGCGTAAGAGCGCGGGGTAGGGATGTCAAGAGCATCCGGGTCTCCCTCAGGGGCAAGCAGCATGGCCACGAGATGAGGCGCAGCGGCCGCAAGACACTCAAGGTCCTCCTGCCTGTCCTCAAGGACGTCCGTGCCAAGAGCACACTCACCCCCGACAGACGGAGGACAGACAGACGCAGACTCAGCAACAAGACTAGCAGCGTAGTCTAGACGACAGGCAGCAGCAAAGTCAACAAGCTCAGCGACCAAGGCAGACGCAGCAGCAGACTCAAAGGACGGGTCGGTGACAACAGTGGCTAACAGACGCGTAACAGTAGGGTGCTCAGCACGAAACCGGTCAGACTCAGGGTCCGGAACGTCGGGCAGAGAGGACGCAAGAGGAGACGGCAGAGGAACACTCTGCGGAGCAGAGGAAGGACGACGGACAACGAGGTGCGCACCGGGGACAGGCGGCGGACGCGGACGAGAAACACGACGACCGGTACGACCAGTGGGAACAGGCGAGACAGGACGCGACGCAGGCTCACGACGCTCAGTAAGACCCCCGAGCTGCTCAGTGTAAGGAGAAGGAGCAGGCAGCGGTGAGCCAGGCTGTAACGGAAGACCAGTAGAAGACGAGAGGCTAAGAACCTGGCGAAGCACAGAGTCAGGCGGTGGCGGAGACGACTGAGACAGCGGAGGGAAGAACAGTCGTGGCTGCGCCGTGCCACCAGTACCAGCAGCTCCAGCGCCTCCAGCAGCACCAGCTCCTCCAGGACCAGCTCCACCAGCAGCAGCACCCCCAGAACCTGCACCCCCAGTCCCAGGGTCTGTAGCCTCAGTGTCTCCAGCAGCAGCACCCCCAGAACTGGCACCTCCAGTCCCAAGGTCTCCAGCCGCAGCGTCTCCAGCAGCAGCACCCCCAGACACAGCACCTCCAGTCCCAGCAGCTCCAGTACTGCCAGTACGAGCACCTCCGGGACCAGCAACTCCAGCACCTCCAGTAGACAAAGTACCAGCACCACTCCCAGCTCCAGTGGCGTCAGCAGAAGCACCTCAAGTGGCAGAGCTGCGAGCTCCAACAGCACGAACCTGACGACGTCCATACCAGTCAAGCAGCTGCTGTGAGGTGAGAGGCACACGCGGACGAAGGCGGCCACTCCAAGGAGACCGCGCACCAGCAGTCGCAGTACCCTCAGGCGCCGCACCCCCAGACTCAGCACCCCCAGACTCCACACGCACAGGCTCAGCACCCTCAGACGTAGTACCTCCAGTCGCCTCACGCTCAGGCTCAGCACCCTCAGCAGCTCCAGAACCTCCAGCTCCAGCGCCACCAGCGCCAGAACCTCCGGCAGAAACAACTCTAGTAGCAGAGTCACAAGCTTCAGCGCCTCCAGCAGCAGGGCCCCTAGCTCCAGCAGCGCGACCCTGACGGCCAAGGTACCACTCAAGCAGCTGCTGTGGGGAGAGAGGGAGTAGACGACGAGAGTGCAGCGGCGAGACACCAGCGGAGCGACTACGGAGACGGCCGCTCCAGGGAGACTGCTCACCAGACGCCTCAGTGCTCCCAGGTGCAGCACCCCTAGGCTCAGTACCCCCAAGCTCAGCACCCCCAGACTCCTCACACTCAGGCTCAGCACCTCCAGGCTCCGCCCCCTTAGGCTCCGCACCCCCAGGCTCAGCACCCCCAGGCTCCGCACCCCCAGGCTCAGCACTAGTAGGCTCAGGCAGGGCGTGGGGTAGCACGGTAACCGCAGGCAGTAGGTGGTGGGCCCTAAAAAAAAATCGATCCTGAGGTCCTAGGGACCTCCTGCTCTGAATACCATGTTAGAATTACTAGGCAGGAATGGATGAACTAGCAGCATGCAGGAGTACAAGTAGTAAACCCTAATTGGGTTGTACCCCATATGGGCTACCCCACTACAGCCTACACAATATGCAGCATATATAATTTGACAAAGCATACGACATTGATTTCATTTGGGCCATTCAGATGCGTGCCCAATGTAGCTGCTTATGATTTCGGTGATGTTCGGATCGATTATAACCATTCAAGCCTATGCGTTATGTACGATTGCTCACCAAGGTGGAGTCGCTGATCGAAAGAGCGAAATCTTTTGAAGAATAGGATATACAGACAATATGGTTGCTAATTTGGCTGTTTGTTCCCTTGAAGACCTTGCCAACAATGCTGTATCCATCCTTGTGGAAAATGAATGTTTTTGACCATCGAAGACAATGTTTCAAATATTAATGTCTAAGGTATATGCTAAAAAGGAATGTTACCTCTTTGCACCACCCCCTTTGCCTTTCTCGAGGTTTGCTGAAGTTGGGGCCTGTGAACAGTCGCAGCAAATCTGTTGTTCAAATCCGAAGCTGTGGTGCCGAGCGTAGTCTCGCGCCTTTTCCCTTGTCCGAAGCAGAGTTTCAGATTACGACGAGGAACCGCTTCCCTGTGAACCGCACGGCGTCAGGTCAGTTTTGAGACCCTAGTGGGCCACGTGTATTCGTTCGGCACAGTTGTTTTCCCAACAAAACCAAGAAAGTCCGCAGGTCCGGTAACCCTCACAGGGACATTTAGGTCAGGGACCAGCGTGACAGGGTAAAATCTTGGCAGGGGTTTAGAGAACTCCTTCCTCCCTGCCTCTTCTGTTCTTCCCCCACCTCTTCCCCTTCATTCGCTCCCCAACTGCTTTCTTTTTCCTCCCTCACACCCCAGAACACGCCACTAACCCTGTTTCCCTCCATCCATACACAAGTTTCGAGATCCAGCAACAAGCTCCGTCAGCCTTGTGACACCAGTTCAGAGCCATGTCCCGATCAGTTTCACAGACGTCCCGGCCAGTCGGCCGAGGGCTAGGAAGTACAAGCGTAATGATTCCGCCAAGTGCCAAAAAGATCGTGCAAGAATTGAAGGAAATCGTGTCAAACACGGAAGAGGAAATTTATGCAGCGTTGAAAGAGTGCAATATGGATCCGAACGAGGCTGCTCAGAGGTTGTTGAATCAAGGTTTGTGCCGACTTACGCTTCGTGTTTTGTGATTCAAACTTGTTCAAGGACCAAATTCGTAGTTTCGTGAGCTCTCAATGATCGTAGCTCTTAGATCCGCCGCGAATCTGATTTGTTTTCTCACTTTCTTTGTGCTTATTGCGTGGATACATCAGATCCCTTTCATGAAGTGAGGCGGAAGAAGGGGAAGAAGAAAGAGGTAACTTGCGTCTATCAACAACGTTTTACCAGCTCGGCAATTTGTTGTCAAAGCAAGTCGACACCTCATTTCAGACCTAGCTGTCATAGGTTCCGAACCGTCCGTCCCTGTCTGTCATGGTTCTCACACTTTTGAACACACTACTGTTCTCTCATGCATGAATCCGCAGGACGGTGGCGAGGTCAGAATTAGGGGTGGAGCTGGAAGAGGCGGGGGTAGAGGAGGCGGCGGATCAGATCGCGGTTCTAACCGCCCAGGTACGAGGCCCTAGTTCTCGCCTGTTATCCGTTTCGTTCGTGTGTGTGTGTTTGTGTGTGTCCTTTTTTTCTTCTTCTTGAAGGTTAGCTCGTCGACCGGCATCTTTCTCTGGCAGTCCGGCTGTGTTCCCTGCGTGCCAAGAGTTGAAGCTCCTAAACTTCTATGTGCCTGTAGAACGAAGCCTAGACCTTTGGTCCTGATTTTGCTCTTTCGAACCGCCCGTGTATTCTCACACGCATGACAGACTATGGCGGTGGGCGAGGACGGCCGATGCCGCAACGAGAAAACGGGATTCATCCCAGTTCTAGACCTGGCGGGGCAGGAGCCCCAGGCGGGCCTGGTTACATTCCCGTGGTTGGGGCCCCGGCTCCAGGGTATGGTGTAGCTCCTGTTGGTGCACCGGGAGGGTATTCCGGTTATCCTCAGCAAAGGGGTCCCGTTCTGGGAGTCGGAGCACCAAGGTGGGCTTCTGCAGTTTTTGGCGGCCCGCTGGCTTTTTATCTTGTCGCGTTTTGACCCATCTTCACGCTGTTTCGTTTTCTTTTGTGAGACGGTTAGCCTGTCGTTTGACTGCGATTGTTATGTCTTACGCGCTTTTGCGATTGCAGCGGTGGGGCAGCGTACGTGACCGGCGGAGTACCTGGCTCTGCGCCGGGCCAGCCTGTTTCGGCGGCGCTGGGTGCGAATCAATCTACAAGGTTCGTTTAGGCTCGTCCCTGGCTTTAACTGCTCGGCTTGTTGGGTGGCTGGCGTGTATCTAGAATTATAGATCCTTTTCCGCCCTAGCGGTCATCTTGCTGCCGCTTTTGTCTGGCCCGATCTGTCGCGCGTTTTACGACCTTTATAGAATATTCTCGCGACTGAATCTGTCGTGTTCGTGCGGCCACAATTTTTGCGTTTGCTCCCCCCCTGACAGCCTACCTGGTCAGCCTGCCCCTGCGGGAGGCTCGCTCTACTCTCGTCCTGGCGGAACCTCGCTGTGGGGCGGCGGCGGAACGACTATGGCGGATATGCTCAAGTCGTCCGCCGCCGCGCAGCAAGCACAGCAAGCTCCGCCGGCCCCGGCACCTGCACCGGCCCCGACCTTGCACGCACCTATTCCCCAGCCAGCCGCACCCGTCGTTACCGGTCCCCCCGCACCCACGCCGTATCTCGCGGCAACAATGGCGTCAGCCGTTACGGCGCCGAGTTTGTACTCGTCTGCAGCAGATCCAGTACTGCATCCGCAGAGTAAGAGAGACGTGGGCACAGTAGGCACGCAGAGGCCGATTGGGGAGCGGCTGCCGCCGGCCAGCGTGGCTGTCGAAGCGGCTGATGGTAGCGACGCTGCTGCAACTCAACTGCCTGGAGTTACGCTGGTGGCAGAGCAGCAGCAGCAGCAGCAGCAGCACCGATTCTAGCGCGGTTCAGGTTTCCGTGCCGAGTGCTATGAGCGACGCGGCAGACGCGGCTACCGTTTCGGCTGCCGCGCAGCAGCAGCAGGTGGCTGAGCAGCCGCCGCCGCAGCAGCAGTCCGTTCTTGGATCGATTGGCACTCCCGCTGCCGCTGATGCCGACGTCGTGGCGGTTACTCCCGCGCAGGAACCGGAGGCAGCTGTTGCGGCTCCAGGTATCGCCTTGGCGTGCCTGTCTTTAGAACAAGCCATAACGTGGATTTGTCGTTTGAGATGCCCGTGCCTCCCTCACCGGAACCAGTGCCTTCATCCATAGTTTTTTTTTCGTGTTTTTTGTTCTGTTTTTTCTTTTTTGCGTGCGTCTGTGTGTGTGTCTCTTTCCTGTCGCCCTTGTCTGATTGATGCTTCCCGTTCAGAGGACCGTTCGGGCGTGGCGGCAGCAGCAAGCAAGCTGCAGAGCCTGGGCCTGCAGGACGACAAGCCTGTCATCATTCCCGGTCATCTGCGCGTCCCCGAGGCTGACCAGACGCGCCTCAGCTTCGGCAGCTTCGGAGCTGGGTTTGGCACGTCCTTCGGAACTGGCTTTGGCGCGGACGCGCTGTCCGCTAGCAAGGCTGGTGACGCTGTCGGTTCGTCTAGGTCAGTTTCTTCTTTTTTTACTTGTCCCGTTTTGTTTCTCCTCTGCTTCCTGTTGGTAACTGATTTCCAGCTCTCAAAGTTGCTATTCGCTGTTACCTCCCGCCTTCCGTTTGCGTTGCCAAATTTATTCTAGTGTGGTACCCCTGTTTTCCCCTTCCGCTCTCTCGTCCCTCCTTGCCTTGCCACTCCTCATCCTCCGTTTCTTTTCTTCTCCTATCTCTCTCCCCCTCTCCGCACTCGCTTGTCCACCGCCGCGTCCGATCCCTCTGCGTACGCCGCGATCAGTCTGCTTTCGCAGCCTGCTGCTGCGCAAGCGACGGAGCAGCAAGAGCCGGAGCAGGAGAAGCAGCAGGAGCAGGAGCAGGAGCAGGAGGAGGAGGAGCACGCGCCGATCGTGGACGTGGAACCAGTGGAACCTCCCAAGCACGAGGAAGACCTCTCTGTCCCGCAGGCGCAGCAGCAGCAGCAGGAGCAGGCGAAGGACGAGCAGGCGCAGGCGGGTGTAGCGGAGCCGCTCCCGAGCCAGCAGGCAGAGGCGGCGGCGTTTGCTGCGCAGGCTGCGGCTGCAGCCGCGGCGGCGGCTGCGCAGCAGGCGCCAGCAGCTGCTGCCCAGCCGATGCTACAGGAGGCGCAGGCTCCTGTGGTTGCCGCCCAGCCGCAGCAGCAGCAGCAGCAGGTGGCGCAGCAGGTAGCTTCGCAGCAGCAGCAGCAGCCGCTCGCGGAGCAGACTCAAGCTCAGCAGGCGATCGCCCCTCAAGCTCCGCTTGTCCAGCCCCAGCAGCAGCAGCAGCCAGCGCAGGCGCAGCAGCAGCCGCAGCAGCAAGCGCAGAGTCAGCTGTCGCAGCAGCAACAGCTGCAGCAGCTGTCGCAGCAGGCGCAGCAGCAGCAGCAGCAGGCGCAGCAGCAGCAGCAGCCGCAGCAGCAGCAGCAACAGCAGCAGCCTTCCGCGTATCCATATGTGCCTGCGCTACAGAACTATCCCGCGTTTGGGCTGGTCCCGCAGATGCCCGCAGGGCAATACCCTGCATACGACGCGTCAGAGCCACAAGTCGCCGGAGACATTTCCCGCTTTACGTCCGTGGGACTGGTATGAATGCCTTTTTTTTGGTTCTTTCTTTTTCAGCGCATGCGATCTCCTTCGCATGCTCCCTCACTCTCCCTATCTGTGTATCTTTGTTTGTGCTTATTCCGACCACCCGATTTATCGTCCCGCTCTCACTCCCGCACGCCGTTTCCTGCCCCTTGCGTCAGTTTTTTTGCCCCTTATACCTCCCTTCGCTATTCCCTCTACTGTCGTGGCTCCACCCGTTCTCGTTCCTGCAGCAGCAGTACAGCGATCCACCTGGCAGCTACTACTCGCCTGCTTTCAGGCCAAGTGGCGACGGCGAGATGCGTTACTCGCCGTTCGTAACTTCGTCCGGGTCTGCTCTGGGCGCCAAGTACGGGTCCGCAGGCGTCGCTGGTGCAGGACAGGGGCTCCCTTCTCAAGAGGTAAGCTGGGTGTTGGAAGGGAGCTGTTTGGTGCGTGGGTGTATGGGTGAATGGATGTGTGAAGTGTGGGAAGGAGGATGTGAAGAAATGAAAGAGAGATATTGTGAAGTGCTGGAAGGATAAGAAGTTGTTGCGAGGTGTGAAAGGGGTAAAGAAACAATGCAATGTTTTAGGGAATGTTACACGTGATTTTACCAAGATCGGATTATACTTGAAATGTTACACGTGCGCATTGAGTGCCGCTGTTTGTGCTTTGTCTCAGCTGTGCTGACTGCTGCGCTGTGTGTGTTCCCTGCCCAACCACCTTTCCTGTTCACTGTTGGGGCGTGCAGACATCAAGCAGCTTGGGCATTGTGGGTGCTCCGTCCATGGGGCAGGCCTCCTCCCACTCTGCTGGGCTCTCCCAGCAACAGGCGCAGCAGCAGCAGCAACCGCAGCAGCAGCAGCAGCAGCAGCAGCAGCAGCAGCCTCAACAGCAGTCGCAGCAGCAGCCGCAGCAGGGGCAGCCTCAGCAAGGGCAGCAGCAGCAACAACAGCAACAGCAGCAGCAGCAGCAGCCTGTTCCTATGCATGCGGCTGCAGCTGCTTATGCGGCACAGCCAGCAGGCATCCCCATGGGCGCTCACTACGGAATCAACTATGCCGGCTATGCGCAGTATGCCGTGCCGCCCAATTACTACACCATGCACTCGCCCTACTCACACCCCAGCTATGCAACCCCCTCCTCCACATACCCACAAGCGCCTGGCAATCCTTCCTACCCCACAGCAGCAGGCTCATCGTACCCGCCCGGCACAGTCGCAGGCGCGAAATACCCCATGCCGGCAGGGTATAAAGCGGCAGGTTCCACTGCGGGGACAGGGCACTTGACTGCGGGTGCAGCAGCGTATGGAGCGTACCCTGGGGCAGCTGGGGGTTATGGTGCTGGGCCTGGGATGTCAGCAGGCGGGACGAGCAGCGGGGGATATGAGGACGTTGGGGGCAGTCAGTACAAGGACGCAAGCAGCCTATACCTGCAAGGCCAGCAGGTATGGTTTATCTCTGTTTGGCTGTTCATCGGCTGTTCACCCTTTGGTTCTCCTTAGACCTCTTCGACGCAAGTTTTTTTGTGCGTTGTCTGCCTTCCATCCACTCCCTTATTCCGAATTCCGTTTCTCTTTCCTTTTTCTCATTTGTCCAACGCATTGTGTTGTGGGCAGGTGTCAAGAGACATGGCAGCAGCAGCAGTGGCAGCAGGCATGCCCACGTCATCGTATTATAACCTTGCACCAGGACAAGCTGGTCATGCAGGGGGCTACCCATCCGCCACACACAGCCATCCCCAGGCACCAGGTGCCCACGCCACACACCCTGCAGCAGCATACGGAGCAGCAGCTGCCGCCGCTGCGGGATTATACCATGCTTCCCAGTCAGGCCCCGGAGGGCCTTCAGGCCATGTGCACGGGCACTCCCACCAGCAACTGCTGCAGTCGCAGGGTATGGGTGGTAGCGCTGGCGGTTCTGGCGGATCTGCTGGCGGTGGTGCTGGTAGCTACCAGCAGCAGCAGCAGCAGCAGCAGCAAGCGCAGGCGCAACGCTCCCAGCAGAGCTGGAGTGGCACGTACTGAGGCAGAGAGGGTGGGAGTGCGAGGGGTTCTGGTGCATATTGAACGTGGCTGTTGTTCCTCACTCGAGTGCCAGTTGTACCTGGCCTAGACATTTGTGGGTCAGCTGCTGCGGATGGTGTTTTTGTTTTGTAGCAAGGTGGCATTGTACCCTCTGTGCTGCAGCTTGTACTGGCCCCCTGCCTGCCCACCTGCTCTGCTTACGCCCATGCTCTCTAACATTGCTCCAGGCACCCTACCCTGGTGTCCGATAGAATTGTAGGGTTGCCTGTGCGGGATTTTCCCCACTTTTGTGTTTAGGAACCTTTGTTTCTTTTGCTGCAATTCAATTGAGCTATTCTAGCTGTAGCCTACAACGAACCTTTAACAGTGAGGTAAAACAGGGAGTAAGGAGGTTTTAGTTTCATTATTGCAAAACAAGATCAGTCAGTACACATGTGAACGATCATTATAGAAGAAACAATCACTCCCACTCCAGAAACAACTATTTACAGCTTCTATACAAGGAAACGTGAAAACAACTGCACACCTCCAGCAACCGCTGGAGTGATGGTATATACAGTATGAATGGGTGTCTGTTTGGCCGAGTATGCAGAGACGCCAGCCTTGCAGGAAGGCGCTCGTGTAAGTGAGGTCAAAGGTTGATCAATGGTCACTGAATTTAATGGTGACCGCGTGGGGACACCCTTGGAGACTGCTCCCTAGACCAAGGAAGGTTGGTCGGTTCAAGTGTCTTCCAGACTGCCTCACCGACCTCGTGAGCCTTCCTCGCCAGGGACGCTCCTCCCTGCTTGATCGCCTTTGACGGTCCTTCAAACGCTCCTTGGAAATCCTGCAAAAAAAAAAAAGGAAAAAAAAGAGAGGAAGATCGGAATGCCAATTAGGAGCCTGAGAAGGCTTTCTAAGAACAAGCGCGCGATCACACAAGCAGGAGTGACTGCCATGGCTACGGCTCGAACACAAGGGAAGCAGCAACGTACCGAGAAGGAATGAACGGCGGCCTCCCATGCCTCCTCGATCATCGGATCCACGTCCACCTGGAGACCGTGATGATGATGATGATGATGCCGTCGCGGCAAAGAGCCGCTTCTGACGGGACTATCCGGGATCGCACAATCCGACATGGTATGGTATGTCGTGCCAGGACCTCGAAGGAACGGCGATTTGGCTGCTGCAGCAGCCACATGTCGAACACTCTTCGGGTCCAGCGGGTGCAGCGGAGTGAGCGTCATGGCCCTTGCTGCTGTAGAACCAGTCGAACTCGGAGTGACGCTAACGAGGAGCAGTGGGTGGAGCTGTGGAGTGAAATACGCAGAACAAGGGTTTCAGACCACCGAACCACGGAGCTTAGCGTACCTTCAATCTATGGATAAAACTAACGGCTTAGAGGTGATCAAGCAGAAGCAGATAAGAGTATGGGAACTTCATCAACGGGGCGAACTCATTGGCTGAATATGAAGCTAGCGCTATCAGATGACTGAAAGTGACGGCTTACGGTTTGTTCCGTTCGATTCGAGAGCTGTTTGACGGTATGCGACTGCGACAGCGTCCAATCGGAGCTTTCTAGGCATGCGCCTGCTACCATCCCATCTCACGGACGGACCCAGCTAGCAGGCATCCCATGCGAGTCCTGAATTTGCGGGGAAGTTGGAGTTGAGTTGAGACGGTGGAGTTGCGGTTGGGACAGCTGGTTTCCAGTCTAGGGTTTATGCAACTGCGATGACGTGTTGACACGTTGGAGTGACGGGAGAGTGCGCCTGGACTGCCCTCCCCGGTGACAATGCTGTTGTGGGTTTCTCGCAAATTGACGGCTCGAGGAATGCCACGTGTGATCTCTGCTGGGATCCTGGGGATGGTGAGGTCAAAAGTACCTGTTTTGACACGGCCACAGCATTAGTGTCGCAAGCAGTTGCTTGCATATCGTCATGGGGTGACAATTCTCGCTGTTGTGGTCCCCATGAATGCGTTTGACTCACGTCAAGTTCAGGCATTCTGCGATGTTACTTTCTATATATATTCGTGCTACTGAATTATAGGAATCACCCGAGGTAGCCAATAAAAATTAACGTTTAAACATTATATTGATATTTGATAACGATCATATATTTCTTTCCACTGAAAATCCACCCCATTCAGCCTTGTAGGCGTTTTGATAACTCGTGCTATCTGTTTTTCACTAGTAAGAATACTATTCCTCCTTCATGGCACTATTTCTTGAAGGAGTAGTCTTCGAAGAAGCACATCGGTTTTGGTAAATCATTTATGCTTCGCACCATGTCGTCTTGATTGTCGGGTTGCCGACTGCTTCCTGTCCTGACACCGTGGATTGTATCTTGTGCTCCCTGAATTTGCTACTAATTCCACTTATCAAGTCGTCAGCTCTACCTTAGCTTCTTCGGGTTGCTGCGTGAAGTTGCGGTGAATGGCTTCCAATAAGGAGTCTCGTTGCACTGATTCGACCTAGCCCTCCGAAATCTTCCACCCATCACACACCGTCCTTGATCGTTCTTCTTCAATAGCAGCTATGGCCCGTAGGATCGCGCTGATCCTCCTTGTCCTCGGTCTCCTGATCGTACCGTCGCTGTGTCGACCCAACGCTTCCGTCGGACGGTACGCTTCCTTTCCCTCCGCACATACTTTCGTCTGAGAGGGTATTGCAGGTTTGCCCTTAGCGATCATTCCACTAACCAGTGATATTGGAGTAGCAGATTTCGTCATAAGATCTACAGGATGAACGCTCCTGCGTTTCCACTGGATGTTTCGGATCATCTTATTAGTGATCTACATACCCGTCACGAATACGTCGGATACACTCGTTTTACAACCATGGCAGGGTGGTTACGGCATCAACGGCTTCATCGCAAGGAAATGAACCAGAGGAGGATTCAGGGATGGGGGACGGGGAGGGAAACGGGGAAGGGGTAGGGGAGGCGATGGAAGGGCGAGCCATGGATCCACTGGCAACGGGTACTCAGTGCAATGTCACCGGCGCGTGCCTTATCTGCACGGAGCAGCAGAAGGTAGGAACGCTCGCGACCCGTTTCCAGAAGTTAAGTTTTTAACGATTGTCCAAGCTGTTCAATCTAGCAAGTAAGGTAATCAAATCATGCTTTTGTTTTATTGTTCGCATCCGTACTTGAACGTACTCCTGGCGTGGTACCCCTCCTCCCACTTCCTCCCGCCTCCCTAACGCATCTTCTCCTTCCATTTCCAGAACAACCCCCTCCCCTCCCTCGCATCCCTCACATGCCCATCGCACCCCACCCCGCAACCCCTCTCCACCCACCTCAGCTGCTCTTCCCCCTCCTCCCCCTCCCTCCCCCCCCACACCCCCTCTCCGGCGCAGGTGGAGGACCCCGCGTGCCAGCCGACGGGCTACCGCCAGGCCATCTCCTGCATCGAGCGCTACATCGGCGCCGTCTCTTCTCTCCCCTCCGCGCGTGCCCGCTCTGCTGGCGCTACCAAGCCCCGCGGGGAAGTGGTGCGGGGCGCGCGCCAGGCGCGCGGAGAGGCTGGGGGGAGGGCGTCGGGCAGGGGGAGGGACGGGATGGATGACGCAGGGGGTGAGGGTGGCGGGGAGTTGCAGGTGGGAGGGGGAGAGAACGGGGCCGGGGAAGGCCGAGAGGCGCAGGAGATTAGTTCTGATGGGCGCAAGGGGGGCAGCGGACGCAGTGGGAGCAATGGGAGCAGTGGGCGAAGAATCCAAGAAGAAATGGCTGGGGTGAGCGGTAGTGAGGGAGCTAAAGAGGAAAGCCTTGGTAGCGGTGAGCAGCAGGGGGTAGACGAGACGGTCGGTGGGTTGTCTGGGACTGGTCCTAGGAGGGTTAGGCTGCAAGAGGAACGAGCTGGGGGAGGGGAATACAGGGAAGGAGTGCTTGCTGTGGGGAGGGAAGAGGGCAGTGGGATGGGGATTGGAGTGGCAGAGGAGGGGAAGGTACTGCTGAGACGGTTACTGGGGGAAGTGAGAACGGTGCAGGTGGCAGGGCGGGTGAGCAGCATGGAAGCCAGCGCAGAGGAGGAAGGCGCCAGAGGCAGCAGCACTGGCAGTGGTGGTGGCAGTGGAGGAGGGGAGGGGGTGGGGGAAGAGAGGATGAGGCGCTTCCTTACGTATGAGTCATGCAAGCCTGAAGTGGAGACTCTGTCGGTGCTGGGCTTTGAGGTGAGCACCTCTGGCTCAAGACTGACATGGGCTGATGGCATTGGCTCATCGCGCCCACTCGTCTGTTTTTCTTTTCTTGTTTCCTTGCTGCCGTTCTACGCGTTGCACCTTCCTGCACCTGGCATACCACAGCTTTTACCGAGGAGCTGCTGCTGTTGTGTTACGGGTACTATCCTGTGAATTTTTCTGTTGTGTTACAACAACACACAGCTTAGGGCGGGGTCAGCGCGTTCGTTTTTCACGATCGTACAGTTCATGCGTTGTGGCGCAAAAATGTTCCAACCGGTTTACAGCGGTTTTCAAGATCAACCATTCTATACCGTGTTGAAACGAGAGTAACCGCTCAGAATGAACTGAAATTTCGTGAAAAACGAACGCGCTGGCCCCGCCCTTAGGTCCGATCCGATCAGTGGATCGACTCTCTCTACCCTCAAATCCATGCATGAATGTTCTTGTATGTGCAATTGATTCTTTGTTTTGACCTTTGCATGGACACTTGTGCGCAGGGCATCATGCTGGCAATACTGGCAGTATGCGGTCCCATTGTGTACCATCGGAAGAGGAAGGTGGGCATGCAAGTAGGAACCGTGCGCCTCTCTAACTCCAGCAACCGCTTCTAGCAGCTTCATTCGCGTCTTCAAAGTGCCCAGTTTGGTACAGCAGCGTGGTTCATCAGAAGAACCCAGGGAGTGATGTCGACTATTTTTAGATTATGCATTTCACTTACCAGCATGAAGTAGGATTTTACCGTCCCAAGCGAGACATTGTCCAGTGTCGTCATTAGCGCACAAACAAAGTTTATACCTGTCATGTGGTTTTGAGTGATGCATCTAGGCTAAGTACATTCCTAGTGGTGAAGATTTCCGAGTCGGACTGTAGTGCAAATGAAGAATTACAGTGTATGATTGCAAGCATACAATATAGCATTTCATGTTCTGATTTTTCTTGGAATTATGTTCAGCGCAGAGGCCGTTTGGTCCGTTGGATCTAGAATTGTCATCGATGCTGGGAGGATCCGATTCGTTCTGCGTTAGTTCATCTTGACCGTACGATCACGACAATGATGGAGCTTGATCGATGATGATGTGGATGTCGATCAGAAACTTGATGCTGTTCCATGAACATCCCCAATTTGCGCAGTCTGCAGCCAGCCCGTTGGAGCAGCAGTCCGCCTTCGTAGCTGTGCTCCGCAAAATTCCCGAATTTGCGCCCTCTCCGTCGTGTGTCAGGCTTTGGGAGGAAATAAATTCGCGGACCCGCGCGTTTTCTGGCGAATCCTTGCCGGAACCATTAGTCTCGACGTCTGTGGCGACACTCATGATGTCGCAAAAGTCTACCGTCCCAGCAGAGCTGTCGCTTGTTCTGTCACTCCACATGAGCCCGCTCCCCCTCAGGTCAGGTTCAGGTGCAGGTGCAGGTGCAGGTTAGTAGTGGCTGTTGTGGGGCTGTGGGCGGCATCACATGCACCGTCGTTTCTGCACTCGCACTGCTGTCAGGCGCTCTTCTCACTTGCAACTGCCGCTCCCTTTCACCTGCCTGCCACTCACTCTCTCTCTCCCCCCTCCTCTGCCTCGCAGGTCCATTCTTTCAACCCCCGCGCCCACTCTGCAATCAAGGCACCCTCTCCGCCTGCACCACCACTGCTCCAACTTTCAGCTAAGTCTTTCGCCTCCATCAGCCTTGCCTCTCAAGTGCTTTCGTTTGATTTCAGTTCTGCTTCTTCATTCATTCTTTTCGTTCTGTCAAATCTCGCCACTGGTTGGGGCGCGACTCAAGCCACAGACCTTCCCTTGCTATTCCAGGTAAACCCCTCAGGTTCAGAGGTTTAGGTTTAGGTTCAGGTTCAGGTTCAGGTTCAGGTTTAGGTATGATACAGTGTGGTATGTTTTCTGAGGGAGTGGGCTGTCTGCTGCTTCTACTGCTGGCAGGCTGGGGTGAAGGATGGGGACAGGCTGGGGTGAAGGAGATGGTGGTGAAAGGAGGCAGGGGGGGAGAGGATGGTTGTGGTGGTGGTGAGAGGGGCTAAAACCCCTTGGTTGGGTGAGTGGGGTGGGGGCTGAAACCCCTAGGGAGGGTGAGTGAGAGGGGATGTGGTTGAAATCCCTTGGGTGGGTGTGTGGAACCCCCTTCGGATAGAATCCCTTCAATGCCATGGTGTGGCGTGCCATTGTGTAAGGTGGCATGATGTGGCATGCCAGGATGTGGCATGCCAGGATGTGGCATGCCAGGATGTGGCATGCCAGGATGTGGCGTGCCAGGATGTGGCATGCCTTTGAGCAAAGAGGTTTTGTGGCATGCCATGGCGTGAAATGTCTTGGAGTGGCATGCCATGGTGTGATGTGAATGTCATGGTGGGGCATGCCATGGTGTAACATGCCTTCTGCAGTCCGTAAGGGGGGTGGTATGTGGCATGGCAGTGAATGTGCGCCAGGACACACCACCTTAGTTCACTATGGTCCTTCCTTGGATGTCGATAGTGACGGTTAAGTTTCACTGGTACCATACTTCACTACGTATGCGTTGTATTGTACGAGCAGCATCCTGCAAGCTCCCTGTTGTATTTCGTGAAGTACTGGTTAAAGAGCACGCTTGCGAGGGACACAGGTTGAGAGGTGGGAGAGCTGAGAGCTCTCCTTTGTATAATAATTTTTTACATGCAATGAAGATAGATTAAAGCTTATTGAACAGCTACTGCTACCCTCTTTGCATCATTGAAACAAATTACGGTATAGCATCATGCCCTTCCATGAAAATGCAAGGTTCCATAGGAACACAGCACGTTGACTTGACCAATGTGGTAGATACGGTATATTGCAAGTACATTCTATCTCTAGCTGTGGTGCTGTGGCACAGCTTGTAATGCTCATTCTTCCTGCTCTTCGCTTGCTGCCAAGAAGGCTTCTGCGGGATTGGGATAAGGATAGGGAGGAGAGAGACATGATGGGGTGAGGACAAGCAGGAAGTCATAACAACGCCCGGAACCGGTGGGAGAGGAAAACCAGTGAGGTGGAATGCGGTGCTGCTGTGTTGCAATGCGCTGAGTCCCAGAGCGTAGATGAACAAACAGCCCAGCAGTGTTGCTTGAAATGCCGAGATGCTGCTCACCACACTCGCGCAGCTGTGCATTCGCCCTTTCCCTCCCGCCAATGCACTCCCTCAACTGCCTCACCACCTCCCCCGTCTTCTCTCCACACCCCTTCTCCTCCATTGCCAGCTGCTCCTCTGGTAACCACCCATGACCATGCGGGGCGAACAGATAGGTACAGAGGGGTGCAAGGGGGCAGATGGCAGAGCGGAGTTAGCACACTGCAGATGGCACCCACACCCACACCCACGCAGACACACATGCACAAGTCATATGGAAACCTGTCGTCACCTCCCCCCTGTGCATGCTCGGCGCGCTTCAGCCTCCCCCGTCCCCATGCATCTCCCCCTTCCACCCCTTCCGCTCTCCCCCACACCTCCCCCAGCCCCTTATCCTGCCCCGCGCCTGTCCCCTACTCTCCCCCGACCCACCAACCCATCTCTGTGATCGCGTCTTCTAGTCGCGCAACGTCCCTCAGCGCTCCGCGGAGCTCCGCGTCCAGCCCCTCCGCGCGGCCCTCCGCCAGCCGCGCGCGCTCCTCCGCTGCCACCGCGCGCGCTTCCGCTTCTCTGAGCTCTCGACTATCAGCGCGGCACGTCTCTACGCGTGTCGCGCCGGATATCCCGCTTGGGACTGCAGATTCTGTATCTTTCTGTCCGCATTCACCGCCAAAAGCGCCGGATTTCCCGTGTTCTCCATGAAAAGCGCCGCCATCCCCGCTGATTATCGCAGCTCTGGTTACGGAGTGGCACGACTGGAAAAGAGAAGCAAGCAAAAGGGTTTCGAAGATAAAGATTGGCGGGTGCATGAAGGGGAAGCTCGGAAGAATCACTGTCATGGTGGTGCGCTGCTGATGGTCCCTGTCTTACATGCGGAAGTGGACGAAGACGACGATTTACGGATGTTGAGGAAAGCGGAAATGGAAATCATCCCCTCATTCGAGTGCGGGAAAATAACATTTTAGAATGATAATGGCAAATCATTGACCATGTTTACCTAGAAGTCAGATTCCGATTCTTCCCGAAGTGTTTTCACATTGACCTACAGTATTGCAGGTAATCACCCTCGACAGAATCACCAAGAGTGCGGGTGTCAGTACGTTACACTGTACAAACAGACTGACTTGTCATTGGCGCGCTCTGCTGCAGCTCTGGTCTGGAGCCTGCCTGGCACGCTCGTGCTCTGAACTGTACTGGTGTTACAAGTACACTGTACTTTCTGGGTGTTCCTCGCTCCCTCCCCTTCCTCGCCTCACGCGTTTGGATTGTGGCCTCACCTGATCGCCTCGTCTCGCCTCGCCTCTGTTGACTGGCATATCCTTGTGGGATCACTGGCATCTTGAAGCTGGGAAACTGAAGGAACATTTAGACATATGGCTGCATGAACATATGGCTGAATGAGTTCAACACCTTGTTGCGAGGCGGTTCTTGTATAACCCGCCACGCCCACAACTCAAGGCAGCACTCTCCGCCGATCACGCTGCGTCCCCTTTTTTCCCCCGCCAAATTCGCGTTTTCTTCGAAGCGCCTTTGCGCCATCGAGGCGTGGCTTTGTGCACGCGACATTTCGTGAAACGGTCGTTCTTTTTCTTCCTCATTCCCTCTAATTATCCTAGGCTCACCCGTTCAGCCGTTCAGGCTCTCCCCTTCTGTGTCGACAATTCCGCAAGCCGACATTTGCTCGACGGCTGAGAAGAACAGACCAATAAACTGCTTCGGCTGGGGATGCGACAGCGCCCCCACTGGCAAGCAGCGAGCGGGGTTTTAGTCACTAATTGATCCTGCTTGCATCGGCGCACCGCCCGGCAACCTCCGCGGAAGGACCGTTGCCACCGCCACAGCCGCAGCCGCACCTTCAGGCACCGCCACCGCCACCACCACAACCGCTCTCACGGCCATTCGCAGAGCGAAATACAGATTCACCGTTACCATTCCTCCACTTTGTTAGAGCTCGAGTTCCTGGCTTTGAGTTCTTTCACTACGCATCTGCTCTCAAGGGCCGTTGGCATCGCCAGGGCTTCCAACCCACCATACATCCGACCGTCCATCCGACCGCCCATCCGACCGTCCATCCGATCGTCAGCTGACCGTCCGTTCTCGCGCCAATCCCATTTCAGGCCGCATCTAGGAAAAGTATTACAAAATAAGCTTCCGCCTTTCACTGCGCACCCCTTGCATAAGAATGAAGGAAGCCGGCGCAAGCAGCGGCAGCAGCAGCGGCAGCGGCGGAAGCGAGTGGGAGCGCGCGCAGCAGGCGGTGCGCGTGAGCGTGGACCTGGTGGCGGCGGCGCAGCAGCAGTTCCGCCTGCTGCGCGCCGTGGACTGCTGCGCGGGCCTCTACTCCGGCCCCGCCGTGCGCCGCGCCATCCGCAGGCGAGTCATGGCGCTGGGAATCTCTGTAGAGGGAGGGAGGGGGGATGGAGAGGGGATGGAGGGGGGAGGGAGGGGGATTTGTGGAAAAGTGGGGTGAGAGAGACACGTCATTGCAGGGCGGTGAGTGTACTGCTTAGAACGAGGCCTGGGCCTAGTTCATGACCTTGTGCTCTTTGTGCTGCTGTGCTGCTGTGTTGCTGTGCTGTTGCTGTGCCCCTTTGCCCCACCCGAGCAGGTACGAGCGGTGCTGGCTGCCGCTGCTGGACGAGCTTCAAGGGGGGCGGCTCGCAGCAGCAAGCAGGGGTGGAGGAGAAGCGGAGCTGCCATCGTACCTCGTGCCGCCTCTGGACGTGCACTGGATATGGCTGTGCCACAGACTCGCGCCTGTATGCCACCGCTGCTGGGCCTTTACCTTTCCCCCCCCCTTGCACCTGTGGTCGTTGTCGTTGTCGTTCTGAGGAGGAGGATGACCTCTGACCTCACTGCGTTTCGTTGCAAGGATCTATCTACTTGATGTATTGCAATCGTATCGTATCCTTCACAACTGCGCTGCTGCTGCTGCAGCAGCAGCAGCAGCAGCAGCGCATGTTTGCGCATGCTTGTACAGTCATCCATCCTCCTGCTCCTATCCTCGTGCTCCCATCCACGTGCACCCACCCATGTGTGTAACGCTCCCCCCGTTTCTTTCCCCATCTCTCGCCCCCCCGTGTCCACTCACTCAACCAACCCACCCCCACCGGCCCTCCCCATCCATGCCCACCCGCCCTCAACCCAGGACGCATATGCCCGTGACTGCATGGCAATGTTCTCCCGGGTTCTCGACTGCCCACTCCCCCTCCTTGACCCCGCCGCCTCCTCCTCCTCTTCCGCCACCTCCTCCTTCTCCTCCTCCGCACACTCCCCGCACTCGCCGTCCCTGCACTCCCCTCCCACCCCCTCCATGCACACGCACTCGTTCCACCATTTCACGGACCCGCAGCAGCAGCAGCAGCAGGCAGAGGCAGTGGCGGTGAGTCGCCGTGTGTGGAACGAGAGGTGGCCGGGTGATCCCTACGACTTGCACTTCTTCCAGCCAGCGGCTAACACTGCCGCCGGCGCTGCTGCTTCGCTCTCCGCCTTGCACCTCCCGCCCAGCCTGCTCGGTGCTTCCTCTAGCTCCCACTCCACGCTTCGTGCTCCTTCCCCCGGCTCTCCACCTGCTGCTGCTGCTGCTGGTGCGCCAGGAAGCAGGGCGGAGCCGGAAGAAGCGGGGGAGAGTACAGGAGGGGAGGCAGCAGCAGCGTCAGTGCAGGAGAGGATATCGTATGACTTAGAGGCAGCAGTGGCGCGGCAGGCGCGGTTCTACCACCAGATAGCACGCCCGCACATGCAGGACGCCAAGTATCTCCTAGGAGCTGTCGAGCGCTATAAGGCCTTCCTCTGGCTAGTCAAACACCATCTCCCTGCTGCTGACTCCGCTGTTGGTGCTGCTGCTGGTGCTGGTGGTGGTGGTGCTGCTGCTGGTGGTGGTGGTGGTGATGGCAGTGGTGGGGCTGGCAGCATGTTTATTCCTGCTCTTGACATTGATTTCGTGTGGCATGCACATCAGGTGAAGCCCGCAAGGGAAGGTCACTGATCCACTTTAAGGTTGAACACACCTCTTTTGAGAATTCTCTAAAGCGACACCTCAACAGCCCAAATTCCTATCATGCCCCTTCAGCCCCTCTCTGTGCAGCTCAACACCCCCCCTTCTCGCTTCCACACTTTCGTTCATAATAAAATCCCTCTCTCTCTTAACCTCCCCCGTTTTCGTTCTCACAAGATAATCAAGCCGCTGTGTGACTGTGTCGTTTCTAATCCCCCCCCCCCTCTCCACCCCCCCTCGTCTGTGTGCAGCTCGCGCCTCTGGCATACGCGCAGGACTGCAACGCCCTCTTAGGCCGCCTTCTCGCCCACCACGACTCCCTCCCGGACCACCACGCCCCCCCCACCTCATCCCACGCGCCCCTCTCCTCCTCCGCCTCCCCCTCCACCCAACACCAGCAGCAGCAGCAGCAGCAGCAGCAGCAGAGCCCTTCTCTCGCCTCCGCCACCCAATCCACAGCCGCCACGTGGCTGGGCTTCTATGGCCGGCCCTACGCGCGAGCAGGCACCATTCGCAAGGAGCCCCCTCCTCCTCCCTTCCCATTCCCCCCTCCCTTGAAATCCAAGCCTGGAGGGGGAGGAGGGAGCGGGGCAGGGAGCGCCACCAGTGCCGCGAGCAGCAACCCTGGCAGCCACATCCCCTCGGGAAACAGCTCCCGAGGCACCTCCAAGATCGCCTCTCCTGTGTCCTCGCCTGGAGCGTCTCCGATGCAAGAAACGCGGGGCGATCTGCGCGCCGGCATCCCCCCTCGGCACGTCTTTGACGCCACGCTCTCCCTCCTCTCCGTCGCCTCTCTGCCCGCCTCCCTCAAAGGCGACCTCTCGCTGCAAATCTCCGCCCTCTCCGCCTGCCCCTCGCTCCGCCTCCGCTCCCACAAGCTCCCTCTCCCTCTCCCCCTCCCCTCCCCATCATCCACCTCTTCTCAGTCCCTCCCGCCAAACGAGCACCCATGGCCGGGCGCTCCCACGTGGTGGTTATCCCTAGACGTGGAGACCAAGGGCGTGGTGCTGCAGCTGCTGCTGGAGCCTCCCAAGGGGCGGCTGTCAGGGATAGCGGGCATGGCGGGGATGGGCGGCGCGCACAAGGCGAGGAGTCTGGGCGAGGCGACGGTGCTGTGGAGCGACGTGTTTGGCGCTAAGGACCTCTCGTGGCATGGCGCCCTGGCACTGGGGTCGGGCGCAGCAGCGGGTGGAAAGGTGAGGGCGTTACCATTGTGCTATGGTTGCAGTCAGAAAGAATGAAGGCTGTGTTTGATCGGCCCTCCTTCACTCTCCCCCTCTTCCCCCCCCTATCTCCCTTGTCTCCCCCCCATGCCGTACCTACTTTTGAGGCGCGTAAAAGGCATTGTGCACACTTGTGTCAGTCCCATTCATTGTGTCTTGTGCACAATGAATGCTGTGCACAATGAATGCTGTGCACAATGAATGCTGTGCACAATGAATGCTGTGCAGCAGCCTGGTCAACAACTCTTTGTGTGCTCACATTGTGTCTCTCCCTGTGGGCTCATGCTCTCGTCCCTTGTGCCACCGACAGGGTTCTTCTGACAATCCCCATGTCCGCATTCACGTCTCCGTCACACCACCTCAGGTACTATATTCATGTGACTTTTGAGAATCCTCAAAAGCCACCTCAGGTACTCTCCCTCTCCATCCTGCCCCGCCTTGCCCCCCTCTCCTGGCCGCCTTCCCATCACCCCTCCTCCCCTCTCTCCATCCATCCCTTCTTACCCTCGCCCCCCTCCCTCTCGCCTTTCTCGTTCTCCTTCAGGAGCTCATCTAGTCTATCGATTTCCCCTTTTAGCCTCCTCCCACTCCCCTGCTCCCCCTCCTCTCTCTTCCCCCTTCGCTCTTCTTTGTGTGTTGGCCCCCCCAGCCGGCACCAGTGCTGCTGATGCTGCAGCCAGCAGTGGGCACGGACGACACGGGGCTGCAGCTCACAGCAGTGGCAGCGGCGGTGCTGAAGCAGCAGCAGGAGGGGCGGTGGATGGCACGCACTGTAGTAGACCACACACTCACAGAGCGCTTTGTCCTACGCACCCGGTGAGACGAGTTCCCCTTGCTGAATCTGAGTTTTTTTCGCGAATTCTCAAAAGCGACACTCAGATTCACCTGGTGAGATGAGATCTCCTCGCTCTTTGTAACTTATGACTTGAGGCACGCTTTGGAAAGAGCCAGCAGTAGCAGCAGCAGCAGCAGCAGCAGCAGCTTGCAGGTGACAACGGCTAGCCAGGCCACATGGGAAGCAGTGCACATGGGAACTGAGTTGAAGTGGAACGAAGGGAAGCAGTCTCTGTACCTGCCAGGTCACGTCAGTTCAACTACCCTCATGGCTGCCACCCTCACCTCTCTCCCCCGACCGTACCTTCAACCCATACATCTTCCTCCGTCCGTGCCCCTGCGTGGGTGCAGAGTGGCCAAGGGGCACGGGTCACAGCAGGTGGAGGTGCCACCGGAGTCGAAGCGGGTGCTGCTGCACAGGGGAGGCTGGTCGCCCTCTCCCAAGGTCAAGGGCGTGCTTGTGGCCGCTGGTGCGTGCACTGCATTGCACTGCATTGCATTGCAATTCCTCCCATTTCGTCCGATCATCTCTTGCCAGCCATTCTCCCGTCTGCCATTCTCGTCTCCTCTCGATCCTGTTCTTGCATTCTCCCTCCCCGCCCCACCGCCCGCCAATGTTTCCCGTCTGCTCGCACCTCCAATATACCCTGTGTGCAATGTGCATCCCCGTGATTCCATCCCAGGGGAGCGAGTGGACGAGGTGTGTCAGCTGAGGACCCACCACACCATGGCAACGCAGCGCACCTGGATGGCTTACTCTGGCTGGACGCTGCAAGTCTCTCTGCGCCACTCGCACCTCCCCTCCGCCTCCTCTCTCCCCTCCTCCGCCTCTCTCTCCGCCTCCGCCTCCTCCTCGTCTGCCAGTTCGCCGGCCTTCCCAGGCCTGCGATTCCATGTGGCTAAGGTGCCAGGGCCACCGGTACGTGCCTGCTTGTGACCAGCTTTGCTACATGCTCCTGCCCACTACTTCCCTCCACTCATCTCACATCATGTGCTATTCTATCCTAAACAATCTCTCATTCTTCCTCCGTTCCCTCCCCTTCCCCCCTCATCCTGCCCTCAACACCCCCACCTACATGATCACCCCCAGATGGCTCTTGCTCCTGGTCGCCGACTCGCCTATTCCCGCCCTCGCTCCTCCCTCTCCCCTCCCACCACCTCCTCCTCCACTTCCACACTCCTCCGCTCGTCCAGCACAGCCAGTGCAGCAGCGGCACATGCCTTCAGGGGGGAGAGAGGCGGAGCGGGCGGGGGGGCCATGGGAGGCGAAGGGGGAGGGGAGGACAGGGAGGGGGAGGAGGCGGGGTATGTGACGGTGGTGCGGTATCCAGAGGACTGCCCAGGGGGCGTGGCCACTGCACTCTTCAACTGGCGCACCGGGGGGATCGAGGTGCGCGGGGGAGGGGGGGGGAAGGGGTCTGTAGTAGGCTGAATCTGTTTTTTGAGAGTTTACAAAAAACAGGGGAAGGGGGGAAGGGGTCAGTAGTAGGTGGGAAGGGGTCTGTTTTGTGTGTGTGCATGTGTGTGTGCATGTGTGTGTGCATGTGTGTAAGAGCTTCGTCCTCCTCACCACGTGATGGTAACCAAGCGTATCCGTCCAGCCAAGTCTCCTTGGTCCCCCTCTTTGCATCTATGTGTCACACTCTTTGTAATAACGTCCCAATCAACTACATCGCTCTATCAAGCAACCCTAAACCTCTACATTGCAGATTCTCCAGTCGACCATTTGTCAATGTTCAGCCGATTCTCCTCATTGCCCCATTTTCCGCTCCCACCTCCCACCGCGCTCTCTTCCCCACCCCCGCGTCCATACCCCCCCCCCCCCCCCCCCACCAAACAGGTGCAACCCCACGAGCGGTTGGATGTGGTGGCGCTGATGGCGGTGGCAGTAGCGCAGTCATGGCACGACCTGCACCTCGCTGCCACCACTGCCGGCTCGGCCAGTGCTGCCAGTGCCGCCAAGAAGAAGGGCGCTGGCAGCGCGTCAGCTAAGCCCGCCCCTGTTAAGATCACCCCCTCTAAGCTGCCGCGGCGGGCTGCCTCTCTGGGCAAGGATGACCGATGGGGTACGTGGGAGGACGGTGCTTTTGGAGAGGGAATGCATGGGCGTGCATGATTCGTGCGTGTTGGTGTGGGTGTGGGGTGGGTGTGGGTGTGGGTGTGGGTGTGGGTGTGGGTGTGGGTGATTATGGGTGGTGGTGTGTGTGCGTGCATGTGTATGTGGGTGGTTGCGAATCGCGATGTTATTCCAGGTCCACTCCACACGCCTCACCTCACGCTCTCCGCTCCCCAATCCAACACCAGGTTCGGTGGTCGTTGATCCGTCACCCCCAGAAGCCATGTCACCCGACCCGCCTCTCCATGATTGGTTCATGTCGCGCATGCTGATGTGGCACGACTCGCCGCTCTATAACACCACTGATGTAGGTGGTTCTTGCGCAGCACTCCTTGGGGGAAGTGCATGTGGACCAGGGTGAGCAGGGTGAGCAGGGTGAGCAGGGTGAGCAGGGTGAGCAGGTTGAGCAGGGTGATGTGAACGCTGATGTCAGAATGAGGAATGGATGATGCATTGATGTTGGTTGGGGTACATATAGCTAACCCTAAGTTTTGTACCCCCTAAGACAAACCTCACTATAGGCTACAACATTTGACACACCCCCATAGCCTAAGTGAGGGGTGTCTAGCAGAACCAAACGAGTACGGTCACAAGACCAGTCCAAGAAACGAAGCTCAGGGTGGATCACAACGTCACCACACAGTCTGAGCACAAACAACAGTGGCCACAAGGCCAGTCCAAGAAGTAACAGAGGTATATAGAAAGCAAAGTAAACAGTACACTCAAGCCTAAGCAACACGAGAACCAGTGTCAACAAGGCCTAACTGCACACAGCACCTCTGGTGGTCACAAGGCGGAAGCGCCTTGGTGAAGATGTCTGCAGTGTTGGCCTCGGACTCCACAAACTCAAAGCGAGCCTGTCCACGCCTCTGCAACTCTCGCAGAAGAAAGTACCTGACGTGAATGTGCTTCACTCTGCTCTCCAGTCGTGGCTCTCGACAAAGGAGAATAGACGCCTTGTTGTCAGTGAACAAGGTCGGTGCAGAGCTCGGCCGCTCACCAAGGTCGGTGAGCAAGAAGGTCAACCAACGCAGCTCCTGTGCCGCCATGGCACCAGCGTAGATCTCAGCCTCAGCTGTAGAGGTCGAGACCGAAGAGGAGCGCGTGGACCGCCAGGAAACAGCTCCAGAACCCAGGCTGAAACAGTACCCCTGAGTAGACCTGTGAGTCTCAGCGTCGTCAGCGTAAGAGGAGTCACAGTGACCAGTAAGTACGACAGACTGCTGCCCTCCAAGAACTAGCCCCACGCCTGACGTCGTCGCTAGGTACTTCGCCACCCTCACAGCTGCTGTCCAGTGAACAGGACGGTGTCTCCCTGGCGCAACAAAGCGCGCAAGAACGCTGAGAGGGAAGGCGAGGTCCGGGCGAGTACAAGTCATCAGGTACATGAGGCAACCCACAAGCTCTGCGTAGGGACCACTAGGCTCGAACGGCTCGTCAGGAAAGGGTCCAGTGAGTCTGTGGTCAACAGCAAGAGGTGTGCGCTGTACTGTGGAGTGCTGAAGCCCGAACCGCTGAAGGACCTGCTGCACCATGTGCGACTGTGAAAGTGTAATGGTGCGAGCAGCTCTGTCCCTGGTGATCTGCAGGCCAAGGTAGTGGCGCAGCTCACCAAGATCAGTGCAGGTGTGTCTCTTCTGCAGTTCGGACTTCACGTGTGCCAAAGCAACCCTGTCAGGGGTGGCGAAAACAAGGTCGTCAACGTAGACCAGAACAAAGAAAGGTGTGGGGCCACGACGAACGAACAGCGACGGGTCAGCAGAAGACGGCTGGAACCCAAGGTCAGACAGGGTAGAACGCAGGGTGTCGTGCCACTCACGAGGAGCCTGACGAAGACCGTAAACCGGTCGCCTCAGCCTCCACTGGGTCCCAGGAGGGAAAGAGCCAGTGAAGGCAGAGGGACGACGCAACCAGACCTCCTCGTGAAGACTGCCCTGAAGGAAAGCAGTAGAGAAGTCGAGAGAGTGTAACTCGTAGTCTCTCTGTGCTGCTACGTGTAGTAACACCCGAAGAGTGGTCATCTTCGGGGTGGGCGCGAAGGTCTGAAAGAAGTCAACTCCCTCGCGCTGACTGAAACCTCTAGCCACGTAGCGCGCCTTGAAGACCGGAGGAGATCCCGGTGGCCGCTTCACCCTGTAGATCCACATGCCGTCGACTACGTTCGCCCCCGGAGGGGGAACCTCATCGACGTAGGTGCCTGTGGATCTGTAGGAGGCCATCTCTGCGTCCATGGCAGCTCTCCACTGAGAGACCCAAGGCCCTGACACTGCCTCAGCGTAAGTGCGAGGAGTCGGAATGTCAAGGGCGTCGGGGTCACCCTCAGGGGCGAGGAGCATGGCACAGAGATGAGGGGAAGCGGCCGCCAGGAACTCTAGCTCAAACTGCCTGTCCTCTAGGGCGTCACAGCCAAGGGCAGACACACCCCCGACGGCCAGAGGACTGGAAGGAGGAGCTGCCACAAGAGCGGTGGCGAAGTCAAGGCGGCGGGTAGAGGCAAACTCAGTGACTGCGGCAGTAAGAGCGGACACAGAGGACACAGAGGCACGAGGGTGAGTAACAAGAGAGGCGAGAACACGTGAGAGGGATAGGACGGTACGTGCGGTAGTAGTCAGTGACAGGAGAAGGAAGCGACACAGTGAGGGCCGACTCAGGAGGAGACGGAAGCACAGACGGAGACGGACGAGGTGGACGAGAACAAAGGAAGGCTGTACGAAGGTCAGTGAAGGGAACAGGAGACGAGGGACGAGCACGAGGGGAGCGACGAGAGGCCCAAGTCTGAGAAGGAGGAGGAGACAACGAAGACTGAGAACGAGGGAAAACAGCGGGAGAGGGGTCAGGAGGAGGAAGCGGAGGACCAGAGACGGGAGGAGAGGGGGAGGAGGAAGGAGAGGGAGACGGGAGACCAAGGGTCCGAAGACCCGAGACAGGAGGAGGAGACGGCAGCAGCTGCTGCTGCTGCTGCTGCTGCTGCCGCGGCTGCTGTGGCTGCTGCTGCTCCAGCGGCTGCTGCCTCTGCTGCTGCTCCTGCTGCTGCTCCTGCTGCTGTCGCTCCTGCTCCTCGAGCCGCTGCAACTCTCTCTCCTCTCTCTCCAACTCCAGCTGCTCCTCACGAGCACGGCGAACACGAGCCTGGAACCTGGTCGGGTAGGGGTGGGGGGAAGGAGTAGTGTCCGGGGCAGCGGCAGCCCCAGAGTCGACCTCCGAAGCACCAAGCACACCACCCCCAGAGGCAGCACCAACACCAGCTCCAGACCCAGGCTCTCCAGAAACCGAAGGGACACCCTCACCCCCAGACGCAGCACCCCCAGACTCCGCACCAGCACCCCCAGACTCCGCACGACCAGTACCAGCCCCCGGAAGACAAGAGTCCTCTGCAACCCGCGGCTCAGCTCCAACTCCAGCACCCCCAGAACCAGAGACCTGTACAGGGACAGTCGCAGGACCAACCTCCCGAGAGGGAGCACCTGCAGGAGGCGGCGAGGAAGACTGTGGGGAGGGAGGCTGTACAGGGGGGGCTACCGAAGGGGGAGGGCTAGCCTGAGACACACCAGACGGGGCTGGACCAGGGGGGGGAGGCTGTACCGGGGGAGCAGGCGGGGGAGCGGCTGTCAGGAAGAGGGGGGGAGGAGGAACCAGGAGACCTCGACTGGGGTACCTGACGTAGTACGGGGTGGACTCCTCGAAACGGACGTCACGGGAGTCAAAGAACCGGTGAGAGGGAGGGTGGTAAAAGGTGAAGTCAGAGGAGTCCTCAGGGAAACCAAGGAAGACACAAGGAACGGCGCGAGGCGAGAGCTTGTCCGCGGAGGTGTCGCGGACAAGAGCCAAGCACCCCCAGACACGAAACCTCGACGCGACACCAGGGGACCCTGTCCAAAGACTGGTCGGTGAAGCCTCCGGCCGAGAGACGCGTGGCCAGAGGTTCAGCTGGTGCGCGGCGTACCTGACTGCGTATGGCCACAGGAAATGGGGGGCACGGGCGTGAGTCAAGGAGGTGCGGGCAATCTCCATGACCAGGCCTATGCGACGCTCAGCAACCCCATTCTGCTGTGGGGACTCCGGAAGCGTCCAGGACTGACGAATGCCCTGTTCGCGACAGAATCCAGCGAGAATGCCGGAGCGAAACTCGCCCCCGCGGTCGGAGTGGAGACAGCTGACACGACGACCACGAGTGTCCTGGGTGGTAAGCAACCACCTGATCAGCGTAGAAGTCACCTCAGACTTCCTCGCCAGGGGGAACACTGTGGTATAGCGGGAGTAGTCGTCAACGACCACCAAAAAGAAACGCTCACGCTCAGGGCCAGGGCAAGGAGAGGGGCCCCAGACGTCCAAGTGCAGCGTCTCAAAAGGCTCGGTGGCCGGACGAAGGGAGGAGGAGTGAGGGGTGGCACGCAGCCTACCCTCGACGCAAGGACCGCACGGTGGTGCAAGGGACGGCGGCAGCGACGGCAAGACACGCGGGAGACCTAAGACAAGACGCTGACTAGACATAGCACGCAGACGTGGAAGAGAAGGGTGTCCCATCCGGTGGTGCCACAGAACGGTGGGGTGGGCAAGCGACCGACAGGAGCAAGACGCAGCGACTGGACTGGACGCGACAACCTGAGGGGACGGAACCACCTGGTGAGACGCAGGGAGGAGACTAGGGGGAGGGACAGGAACTGGGAGGAGTGGCTGCTGCGACGGCGGCCGCTGTGGCTGCGGCTGCTGCTGCTGCCGCTGCTGAGGCTGCTGCTGCTGCTGCTGCAGTCGCTGCTGAGCGCGCGGGCCAGTGTGAAGAGTGTAGAGACCGGAGCCCGGCTCAGCAGCAAAAGTGGCGAGAGGCTGGTAAGAGTCCCCGTCAACACACACCGCAGTCTCTCCAGAAGGCTCAAACCACACACCCACGTGCTGACTCACAAGGGGTCGCACGCCCACCAAGTTCCGGGAGAACGAGGGGACGTGAAACCCAGTGAGAGACCCAGAAGGAGCAGCCGGACACGGCAAGGTGGTAGTGTGACGCGCGGTGACTGGTCCCGAAGTGGGATCAGCCAGCGCCACAGAAACAGGCGCAGGAAGAGGCGTAAGTGTCGTGCTGTCACGAAAGAAGCAGTGAGAGGCTCCAGAGTCCAGCGTGAACGACAGCGAACCGTCCTCTGAGGTAGCCGCTGGACTAGAGTCTACACAAGAACCTACACTAGCAACAGGCAACTGAGCAAGGCTAGCACCTAAGCTAACAACACCAGAGTAAGCAGAGTCAGAAACACTAGAGTCAACAACAGCATACATAGCATGAGGAGCACCAATCAGATCAACTAACTGCTCAGCAGACATGCCCCACAGAGCGGAGCCGTAGCGCTGAACCAGAGGAAGCCAGTCAAGGGCAGGACCGCCAACCCCGTAGGCCAACCGGACCGTGTCAGTGAGCTGAGCAAAGCACTGACCAGGGGGGTGAAAGCGGCCACAAGGGTGGCCCCGACGAGGACCTGTCAGAACCTGATAGGTGCAGGGAGGGTGGGCAGCACCACGCTGGGGCTGACGCAGCCCCGACCCCGGAGCCAGCTGCTGACGCTGCTGCTGCTGAGGCTGCTGGGAGGAGAGGGGCTGCTGCTGCTGCTGAAGCCGCTGCTGACGCTGAGCCTGGTACCACGCCGCTGCTCCACCTAGCGGGGCCGGCAGTACAGGAGACGACTGACGAGCTCGGGTGTCGCCACCACCAGCAGGCGCAGTGGAGTCACCAGCCGCTGCACGAGAGGTCTCTCCAGACGCTGCACTCCCACCACCGCCAGTCGCAACAGCACCCCCACTACCTCCGCTACCTCCGCCTCCACCTCCACCAGAACCACCTTTCTTGCCCCCCTTGCCGCGGGACCGCGACGCAGTCGTAACAGCAGCTGCAGTCGCGTCAGTAGCGGCAGTGGCAAGAGAGGCAGTGAAGGTGGGTAACTGCGGGAAGAGTGGGGGGGGCACAGCACCAGAGGCGGCAGCTACCGAGCGAAGGTTGCTCTCGACGTCCTTGAGCGCAGACTCAAGGACCTCAACTGTCAGCTCACTAGGGTGCTTCAGCAGGAGCGCGTCACGTACGGAGGCAAGGCGGTCAGGGAGGCTAGTGGCGATGAATAAGATAGTAATCGCCATGGGGGGGGGAAGCAGTGCAAGCTGTGCCTCAGTGCAAGCAGCGCGGTAACTAGCGTCGAGCGAGCGGAGGTGAGCGATCAAGTCAGCAGAGCGCTCAAACGAGGCGAGATCAGGAAACAGGAACGGGAGGAAAAGACGGCCAAGAGAGACAGTAGCGGGAGTAGAGTAGCGGGCCTTAATCGCAGTGAGGTACGCAGCAGCGGTGCGAACCTGAGTGAAGTGGACCTCCTCTGACTCAGGGAGGAGGCTGCTGAGTGCGATGCAGGCCGCAGCGTCACGCGACGTCCAAGCCGTCCTGTCAGCGCGCTGACGGGCAAAGCGAGCCGTAGCAGCATCGTCAGGGGCAGGACCTAAAGCGGCAGGCTCGGGGGGCTCGGGGAGGTCACCAGTAGCGTGCGACCAGAGGGTCTCGCCCCCCTGGACTTGACTCTCTAACAGACGGCGAGCGCGAAGGAGCCAGACGGAAAAGTCAAGAGGTCTGCCGTCAGCGTCGAAACGAAGAACTCGCGGAGTCGCCATAGCGAAAACTAACGCGAACGAGCAGGCGAGTAACAGCAGGAGGTAAGAGGCAAATTAGGGTTCAGGTGGGACTTAGTCGCAGCGGAAGAGCGGGCTAGAGCGACGGGCCAGGGCGTAGGGTCGACGGGACGGGGGAAAGGGCGGGCACGATGCGACGGGGCAGGGCGACGCGACGGGGGAGGGCGACGCGACGGGGTAGGGAGACGGGACGGGGCGGCGGGACGGGGCAGGGCGACGGGACGGGACGGGGACGAGACGGGGCAGGGGCGACGGGGCGACGGGACGGGACGGGGCAGGGCCGCGGGACGGGACGGGACGGGGACGGGACGGGGCAGGGGCGACGGGACGGGACGGGGACGGGACGGGGCAGGGGCGACGGGACGGGACGGGTCGACGGGACGGGACGGGGCAGGGCGACGGGACGGGGCAGGGGCAACGGGACGGGGCAGGGCGACGTGACGGGGGGAAAGGGCGCGACGCGACGGTGGGAAAGGGCGCGACGCGACGGGGGGAAAGAGCGCGACGCGACGGGGGGAAAGGGCGCGACTCGACGGGGGGGAACGGGCGCGACGCAACGGGGGAAAAGGGCGCGACGTGACGGGGGGGAAAGGGCGCTAGGCGACGGGGGGAAGGGCGCTAGGCTCGGCACTAGGCGCGGTAACAACGGAACCGGTACGAACGAGAGGTAGGATCAGGCTCGGGAGATACGAACGGAGAACGGAGGAACGGGATCCCACAGGATCCTAACCTAACTGATACCATGTCAGAATGAGGAATGGATGATGCATTGATGTTGGTTGGGGTACATATAGCTAACCCTAAGTTTTGTACCCCCTAAGACAAACCTCACTATAGGCTACAACATTTGACAGCTGAGCCATGCACGTCATATTTAGTGTGCAAGAATGTGCGCCTATATATTTAGGTACCTAGTGTAGGCACTATATGTAGTACCGGTAGGTAAGAATCTATTCCAGGCAGCTCCTGCTAGGTTGATTGGACCTGCAAAAGGCCCTGAGTGCGAGTAGTGCTCACTTACCTACTATGGCAACAGGGTCTAGAGAATCATCAACATGCATATGTGCATTTAGACAGCCATATATAGCACAGGTACTGAACAGCTTTGCTGGATAGGTGGATGGATGGAGAGGGAGGTAGAAGGGGCGGGGCAGTGTAGCAATGGCAACGGGCATACTAGAGAGACGTGAAAGGGTGGCCAAATTAGGGGAAAACTGGAGGTACGGACCATACAGTAGTTCATGTTGCAAATACATGTACGGTTTATCATTATAGACGCATGCAAGTATATTATGCAGCGGAACCGTTGTACCGGTATTTAAACCCGAGATCAGGATATCGGATTTCTTCATTCGACGTACCCTAGTGTAGAGATGAATGCTGTGCATGGCGTGGTGTAGTGTACCCGCCGCAGATCAAGGGGATGAGATGAGATGATGACATTCGAGTTGAGTTGAGAGACGGCCCATGCGGAACCTGTCTTTTGGGGATTGGGGCAAGGAGGACGTGACGCGAGTGAATCGTGATGTGAAGGGGGAAAGGAAAGCAGTGGTGTGTCCGCGACCGCGACCTGCCGATACAGAGCTCTCCTCTCTACACTCCTCTCCGCTTCATTCCAATGCACCCACTCCGCTCCTCCTCCTTTTCTGCCTATCGTGAGTGATTCATTCGTGCTCGTGAACGAATTTGCGGATTTCCTCGTGAGCGGATTTAGCGGGCTCTGCACATATCCTCTTTTGTGCGTATCCGCCTTGCGTCCTAAGCTCCCTAAGCGTTTGAAGGCTGCTTGCGTGTCGGGACGCCTCAACCGCCGCAAAGCTCGCTCTCGAAGGCTGCTCGCCGCGCCGCCGAAAAGCCGCGGCTCGGACGGTCAATAAGCCAGCGGAGGGGGGAAGGGGGGCGCGACAGAGGGAGGAAAAAAAACGGATGGCTGGCGGAAAGAAGAAAGGCGGGAAGGCCGCGAAATCCGCGGCGGTGGCGGAAGAGAAGAAGCAGCAAGAGCAGCAGCAGAAGCAGCAGCAACAGCAGGAGGAGGCGGAGAAGGAGAAAGAGGACGTCGCGTGCGCTCTAGACCCGGACGTGGCGGCGGCGCTTGCGGCGCTCATGGTCCCCATCGACTCCCCGTTAGCGCGCTGCGTCGTCCGCGATGACCGCCGCGAATTGCGGCGTGTGATCCGGCAGGCGCTAGAAGCGCTCGGGCTAGCGGAGATTCTAGTGGTTGAGGCTGGGGAGGACGAAGAGGAGGAGGAGGGGGAGCGGGAGGAGGAGGAGGAGGGGGCGAGGGAATGGAAAGAGGTTGAGTTGGCTCAAACGGGAGGCATGGGGAGGGACGGGAAGGGGGGTAAGGGGAAGGAGAAAGCCAAGGGGAAGGGTAAAGGGAAGGGAAAAGGGGGGAAGGAGAAAGGGAGAGGGGGCAGGGGGGCGGGAGAGGGGGACGAGGAGGTGGAAGGGGGAAAGGGGAAGAGGGGAGAGAGGGAGGTGATGCTGGAAAGAGCTGGGGAGGTGGTGCGACGCGCGCTGGCGTGTGCATGTGTGTGCGATGCCGTGGCGTGCTGCCAGGCTGTCATCGCCATCAGGCCCGCTGGTGCTGACGTGGAGCCTAGTCACGTGAGTGTGTCGTGACGTGCTCTGGGAGTGGAGAGATCAGGATTGGGGGTGTGAAAATGGAGGGATGGGGGAACAGGCGGATGGGGGGATAGCGGGAGAGGGGGATAGGGGATAAGGGGTTGGGGGGGGATGAGCATGGGGGGATGGATGGATAATCATCAATGCAGGGGCACGTACAAACACGCCACGCCGTACATACATGATCAAATGAAGCAGGCGCGCGGACATGCATTCAGGTGGGTGGGTGGGCGTGGCAGTGCTGCGCTGCTCGCTCGACGCAAGAGCGCGCTGCTGCTACTCTATCGCGCCTTCTCCTCTTCACCACATGCTCCCTCATTCCTTTCCTTACCTCCGACTCTCTCTCACAATCTCCTTTCCTTTCCTTACCCAGCCCCCCCTTCTACCTGCCCTGTCCCGTCCTGTGCACCCCTGCCGCCCACCAGCCGTGTTGGGTGGTGCGAATGGACGAGGTCACGGCGCGGGCAGCACAGCACAGCACAGCACGGCACGGCACGGCACGGCACGGCACGGCAGCAGGCACCACCACGTGGGTGCGAATGGACGGTGCGCTCACTCACACTATCCCCCCCCCGTCTACCTCCCTCTCCACCCATCTCCCGTCCTGTGCGCCCCTGCCGTGCCCCCCAACAGCCGTGTTGGGCGGTGCGAATGGACGAGGTCACGGCACGAGCACAGCACAACAGTAGGCACCACCACCACGTGGGTGCGCTCACAGCGCTGCACATGGCTGCCCGCTTCCACAGGTGCGTGCACTCGCCGACGCCTCCTGGCCGGCCCATGGGGGGCCACAGTGGGTGGGGCACGGTGGATGGTGGTGCTAACTGGTGGGGAGACTGTGGGGCATGCATGTCAAATGTTGGATATCTGCTCTACATGGCACCTCCATATCACCATCTCAAAACGCGCCTTGTTCCTCCCTCCCCCCTTTCCCCCCTCCCCCCTTCTCCCCCTCCCCCGCTTCCCTCGCTCCTTATCTCCCCCATGCGGTGTGGCTGTGCGCGCGTGCATACAGTGCGCGGTGCATTGCGGCACTGCTGGCAGCAGGGGCAGACGCGAGCCTGGCAGCAGGGCCACTGGGGCTCACCGCACTCGAGGAAGCACTGGTGTCCAAGCGACTGCACGTGAGTGGGGGTGGTTGGGTTGGGTTGGGTGGGCACTGGGCATGCTCCTATAGCCTAAACATGTGGACTAAGCACGCACCCATGCCTAAACATGTGCCTTCCATCCGCTTCCACATCTCACTGCCTTCCCTCTCTCCCCGCTTCCTCCCCCTCCCCTTGCCCGCCTGTACAGTTTGACTGGGGTGCGCAGACAGCGCCGCTGAGAGTGGTGAACACGCTGAGGCACGAGCGCAACCTCGACTCCATCCGCCTGCTGCACCAGGTAGGTACTACTCATGCTGCTGCTGCTGCTGCTGCTGCTGCTGCTGCTGCTGCTGCTGCTGCTGCTGCTGCTGCTGCTGCTGCTGCTGCTGCTGCTGCTGCTGCTGCTGCTGCTGCTGCTGCTGCTGCTGCTGCTGCTGCTGCTGCTGCTGCTGCTGCTGCTGCTGCTGCTGCTGCTGCTGCTGCTGCGGCGGCTACTCCTCCCTCTTTGCACGCACCCATGTGTGTCCATTCCCCGGGTGCCTCACTCACTCATTCCCCCTTCTCCCTCCCCCTCTCCAGTCTCTTCCTCTCCAACGCTCCTACGGCCCACCTCACTTCCCCTTTCCTCCCCCCTCCCCGACCCCTCCCCTCAGCACGCCTCTGACGCTCTCCGAGTGGCATTCACGCTAGCCGGCTGCTTCCGTCTCGTCCCCCTAGTCGCGCTGCTCCTCTCCGGGGGCTCGCCTCTCATGAACGGTGCTCCCCTCGCAGCACCCCTGGTTCGCCGCTGTCTCTCTGGGCGCCTGCCAATGGATGCACGGCCACCCCTCCCTCACCCTCCTGGATGTTATCCTCTCAAACCTCCTCGACCTCTCCCGCGTGCCGTTGGCGAGGCCGCGGGGGGGTCGTGGGGGCGAGGGAGAGGAGGGCGAGGAGGAGGAGGATGAGATGTTCTTTGATGCTTGTGAGGAGGGGGACACGGCCTCGTCGCCTAGGTCTTGCGACCGGAGTGTGAGGAGCGAGAGGAGTGAGAGGAGCAGGAAGGCGCATCATTCCAAGCGTGCGGCGTGGCTGGGCGCGATTGGGCTGATGCAGCTGGAGCCGTGGCAGGAGGTGCTGCTGGGAGAGCAGGAGAAGGAGCAGCAGCAGGTGCTGCGGCTGCTGCACGCAGAGCGAGAGAAGCGCGAGACTGAGCACGGGAACGGCAACGGCAACGGGGTGCCGGAGAGCAAGCAGGGGAAGAAGAAGAAGAAGTCAGCCAAGGAAAAGCGAGCGGCAGAGGCAGCAGGAGGAGGAACCGCAGAAGCTGGGGCAGGAGCAGGAGGAGCAGCAGGAGGAGCAGCAGGAGGAGCAGCAGGAGGAGGAGCGGAGGCACGGTGTCAGGAGCTGCGCATGAGAGGGCTGAAGGTGCTGGAGGCGTTTCTGCTGTTCAACCCGCCGCTGGCAGGGCACGGGCCGAGCGTGCACCAGGTGCCGTTGGTGCGCGCAGCAGCAGGCAATGACGGCATGGTGGTTGGACTGCTGCTGGACGCCGGTGCTTCTGTAAATGATAGTGACGGGGATGGCAACACCGCCCTGCACTGGGTGCTCCGACAGGTGCGGGGGGGAGTGATGAAGTGTGGATGAGGGGAGATGACGGACGGATGGGCTGGGCGCAGATTGGAAGAGGCGGAATGGGGGTTGAAGAGGCGCTGCTTGCTAGGAGCCGTGGGTGGTACGGCCATGGGCCCCAGCTATCTCGTCCCTGTTTCGTTCATTCCCCTCATCTCTCTGCCCTATCCTCCTCTCCATTCCACCCCACCCACACCATCCCTGCAAATCAAACCCCCCAGGCGACCCCTTGGAACGGGCGGCCAGTGGACACGACCATTCTCTCACAGCTCATATCAGCGGGCGCCAGTGTGCTGGCAGGGAACCACGTGGGGGCGACGGTGGTGCACACGGCAGCAGGGCACGGGCACAGTGAGGCACTGGATGTGCTGCTGGGGCGAGAGGCCGCTGCTGCCAACGCCGTCACTGCTGCCCGGGAGACTCCCCTGCACTACGCTGCTCGGGTGAGGGCACACTGGGAGAGTGGGGAGATGGGGGGGAGGGAGAGTGCGTGGTGGAAGTGCAGTGGTTTTTTAGTCAACTCATACGTCGCCACTGCTGCCCGGGAGACTCCCCTGCAATACGCCGCTCGGGTGAGGGCGGAAGGGTGGGGAGATGTGGGGAGAGTGGGTGGCGGAGGAAAAAGGGGTGGTGGAGGTGAGTGTGGTGCGGTGGTGCTGGCTGGTGGGCGTGTGATGGTTGTGGTGAGTGGGGGGGATGGATTGTTGGTAGCGCATGCTGGTGGTGATATGCGCACAAGGCACACACAACACAACACAACACAACACAACACAACACAACACAACAACACGACACAACACAACGCAACGCAACACAACACAACACAACACAACACAACACAACACAGCACAGCACAACACAACAACACGACACAACACAACAACACGACACAACACAACGCAACGCAACACAACACAACACAGCACAGCACAACACAACACAACACAACACAGCACAGCACAGCACAGCACAACACAACACAACACAAAGCGCAAGCGCAAACGCAAGCGCAAGCGCAAGCCCAAGCCCAAGCCCCAAGCCCACACAACACAGCAACCCTGTCATCACCCCTTCGCTCTCCCTTCTAACCCCCCTTGCCCCCCACACCAGCACGATCACGTGGCATGTGCGGCGGTGCTGCTGTCCTTCGGTGCATCCAACAGCGTGGAGAACGCAGGAGGGTGGAGGCCCGGCCAGCTCGCCACATCCACAGAGCTCCGCCAGATGCTGGGCGAGACTGGACCCCCCATGCCCCGAGGCGAGGGGAAGGGAGGCGGTGAGTGGGGCGCGAGGCGCGGAGGGGACTCCGCTGATTCTGATGTGGATGGGGATCGGCCTTGGGATGCGTCTGTGTGGTCCGGCAGTGGTGGTGGTGGTGGAGGTGGGTCTGGTGCCCCTCCGTGGGCTGACTCGTTGCATCAGCTACGGCTGGGGTGGAAGGAGACGCAGCAGCAGCAGCAGAAGCAGAAGCACAAGGAGCAGAAGGAGCAGAAGAAGCAGCAACAGCAGCAGGAGCAGCAGCAGCAGGAGCAGGAGCAGAAGCCAGGGTACAATCCAAGCTACAAGTACAAGACGATGCTGTGTCGGCGGTGGTCCAGTTCTGGCTCTTGCACTCTGGGTTCGCAGTGCACATTTGCACACGGGCAGAAAGAGCTGCAGCAGGTGCCCAAGCCACCCCCCCGCAGCCCACCAGCGTGGAAGAATGCCGCTAATGCTCCTGCTGCCGGTGGCGCTGGCGGTGCAGGTGGTGGTGGTGGTGGCTGGGAAAACGCTGCTGCTCCTGGTGCTGCTGGTTGGGATGCTGCTACTCCTACCGGTGGCGGTGGTGGCGGCGGGGGTGAAAGCAAGGGCGGCAACGATCTCGTGCCATGGGAGAGCAGCTCGAGCGCGTGGGGTAGTGCAAGCGGAGGAGCAGAGTCATGGGAGTGGGGCGACCAGTCAAACGATTCCAGGAGCACCGCCGCTGGCAGCTGGGGGGGTGGCAGCACCACCAGTGGCACTGGCAGTACCAGTGCGAGTGCGTCGGCTAGTGGTGGTGCTGGTTCCATTGGTGCCGTTCTAGCAGGGCGAGGCAACAAGTCTATTGCTCTCTCAGGGGACCTTGCCCTGCAGCCCTAGTGAGTCGCCTCTCTCTCTCTCTCTCTCTCTCTCTCTCTCTCTCTCTCTCTCTCTCTCTCTCTCTCTCTCTCTCTCTCTCTCTCTCTCTCTCTCTCTCTCTCTCGAACGGTCCTTCGTATTAATAACGCCAAGATACAGACAAGGTAGAGCAGCAACCCACACACAGCAAAGCTACTTATCATTCCCCTATCCCGACGCAACTACTGCCGCCCCTTCCACTTCCGGCCCTAGTGGCCGGAGGGGTCTTCTATCAATTGGTACAGCTGGCCCTCGCTCAGTGGGGTGAACGGTCCCTGCAGGCCTAGCACATCCGCGGTAAGAGCCTCATGGGTCTTATCCCTGAGGGCGTTGGCTCTCTCTCTCTCTCTCTCTCTCTCTCTCTCTCTCTCTCTCTCTCTCTCTCTCTCTCTCTCTCTCTCTCTCTCTCTCTCTCTCACACACACACACCTTTCTCTGCTCCTGCCTTTCATCTCCCTCTCCTCGCCTTTGCCTCTCTCCACCTCCCCATTTCCTCATCTCCTCCCCTCCCGCCTCCCCTCCCACCTCCCCTCCACCAACAAGCTTCTCCCTTCGAAACCATTCTCCTCCCTTCACTCCCCTTCACTCTCATTCAACCCCCCCAACCCCACCCCACCCCTCGCAGCAAGATCTTCGTTGGAGGGTTACCCTACGACGTGACGTCAGACGACCTAGCAGCGCATTTCGAGGAGCAGTATGGGGGAGTGGTGGATGCCGTGGTGCTGTACGAGCCCGACGTAGCAGCCAGTGAGCGTGGCACCATGCGCTCGCGCGGCTTTGGCTTCGTGGTGCTCGACTCAAGAGAGACTGTGGCTCGCCTGCTCGAGAAACACTTTGTGCCGCTGGGCGGCCGCATGGTGGAGGTGAGTGAGTGAGTGAGTGAATGGGTGAGTGAGTGAGTGGGTGAGTGAGTGGGTGAGTGAGTGAGTGAGTGAGTGAGTGAGTGAGGGAGTGAGTGGGCATGGTGGCTTCTTCTGACGCGCCCTGTTATCTGCGTGCCTTGGGCTTCGTCGTGGTATGCTCCACGCTCGAGAGACTGTGGTGCATGCATGCTGGGCACCTGCATGAGGGAGGTCAGTCGGGGGTGCCCTCCCCACCACCTACTTTCTGCATCCCGCTTCATTCCAGCATCCGCAATGCCTTTCTCCCCCATGTCCGTTTGCCCCCTCTGTTATTCAACAAATCAACCCCTCACTTTCTCTGCTTACAAAGCGCATTTCCTTTTTTAGGCACCTCTCAAAAGTCGTCATAATGTCTGTTCGCCCTCTTCCCCTCCCCCCTGTGCTCACTCCTGTCATCCGAATTCAAACCACAGATCCGATCTGCTGCCAGGCGAGGAGGCTTCTCCCCTGCTACTGCTGTTGCTGCTGCCACAACTGCCCCCACCGCTCCCACCACTGCTCATCCCGCTGCTAAATCTTCAGCTGCCAGCCACACCAGCAGCACCACCACCAAAGGCACAGTCAAAGCACCGAAGCCCCTCAAGGCCCAACCCTCTCCGCATCCCTCCCCCCATCCCTCCACACACCCCTCCCCGCATCCCTCGGCCCATCCCTCCGCACACCCTTCTCCTCACCCCTCTACCCATCCCTCACCGCACCCTTTCGCGCATGCGTCCCCTCTCCCCTCGCCCCATCCTTCTCCCAGTCACAAGACAAATTCCCCCCCGCCACAGCCACAGCCATCCCATGACGTGCCTCCCAATCCCTCACACACCACCAACCCATCTGCACCACTCTATCCTCCTGACCGACCGCATCACTTGGATCACCCAACCCAGCAGCAGCAGCAGCACGAGCAGCACCATGTCCCCGATCCCAATTCCCAGGTCCGCCCCGCTCCTGGGTTCCCTTCCACTGCGCCGGACCTAAATCCACACTCTGTGGGGGAGGCAGGGGTTCATCAGCCGGTGCAGGAGCAGGCGAGAGGTGGCGTGGAGGCACGGGGAGGCCAGCAGACGCAGGCACAGCAAACAATTCACAACCAGCTTTCTCTGGAGCAGCAGCAGCAGCAGCAGCAGCAGCAGCAGCAGCAGCAGCAGCAGCAGCAGCAGCAGCAGGGGCAGCAGCAGCAGCAGCAACTACAGCAGGCGCATCAACAGCAGCAGCAGCAGCAGCAGCCTTTAAACTCCCACTTGGTGGAGCAGCAGCGGCAGCTGTTGCAGCAGCAGCATGACCTGCAGCAGCAGCTGCTAGCACTCCAGCAGCAGATCCTCCTGAGCCAGCACCACCTCGCCACACCACCTACTGCCCTCACCTCCTCCTCCTTCCCCACTCCCTCTCCCACCACCACTCTCCTGCCCCCCACCCTGCTGTCAGCATCCACACCTACAGCTCCCACGCCTACAGACCTGACGGGAGCTGCTTCGTTCTACCCAGGAGCACATCAGCCTTTGGCCTCGCAGGGTTTCAATCCTCAGGCATTCGCTCCACCTGGGTTCTCCTTGCCCGGTGCGGCTCATTCACACACACAAGCACCTGCACTGGCGACTGTGCCTGTGCTTGCAGCAGCACACCCCCCTGCAGTGATGCATGCAGCAGTGGGGGCAGGAAGGACAGGAGCAGCAGGGGAGGGGGGCATGGAGGTGGGGGAGGAGGAGGAGGAGCTGGCAAGCTTGCTGTCCATGCTGAATGCAACTGGGTGACAAAGGGGCATATCCCATGAATGAAGCCTTTTGTAGAGCAGTGCTCTGTGCTCCTGGATGCTGCTCAATTTAACCGGGTCTAGAGGAGGAGCTTTGCACACTGCAGTGCAGAGCAGAGCTAGGAACGCCACGCCACGCACGTGATGATACGTTTGGCTACCCTGTAACAGGGGTGCAGCAGTTCACTAACTCACCACGATCCTGTGGTTGTTTACCCACAAGCAGAATGAGCTACGGGACGTGGAATGGTCATTCAATCGACTCATGGTTCAACGGTGGCTTGTTCAATGATCATCATGATTAGCAGAAGTGAAACTCTCATCAGGTCCAGGGCTGACTTTTCAAGAATAGGCACCTTAATTCTCACCCTGAACTCTTCTTTTTTTTTTTTTTTTTTTTTTTTTTTCCACTCTGATGGCACTTGGCCGCAAACTGGCTAGACCTAGATATGACCCTTTCTACGCTGATTGGGTACACCAGGTCGACCCTGGTCGGGTAGACCTAATCCGATGCGGTTGGTTCGACTTGGTCGGCTAGATGCCGCGGCGCAGCCTTCCTAGAAAGGAGGTATCAGGGGTGGTCGATCCGACCTCTTTGGGTCGCATCCAGGCCTGTCGAAGCAAGGGCATTTGACCTTAATGCCTTGAACATTCCGGGTTACGTTAGGATCAGCTCGACCGTTTTAAGGGTTGGTTTCGAATGGCACCCGTGACAGTTACGGGTTTCGTTTCGCCCATCCCCGGATGTGTTAAGGGCTCAAGCTGGGCCTTCCACTGCAGCTAAGTGTTGGTTTCGGGTCCAAGGAGCCCCCCATCCCCTTACTTCCTCCTGTACACCCCCCACCCCCCTATTCGCCCCTTGTGAAATTGCACAAGAGCGCGCCAGGTGTAACATTTCCCAATCGTTTTATAGCCAATCCTATGTGAGTTTAGTGTCTAGTGGCCAAGTCGATAGAGGAGAGAACTCCAGCAGCGCCACACCTATTTCAGCTCTAGTGGAGCTAAAAGTGCACTTCCGTAAGGAGTTCGGATTTCAAGTGTTGAAGTTGGCTGACGCCCGTTCTCGCTAAGGGCGGAATAACGATGACCTCCCTGGAAATCAGGGCCAGAATTCCCGCGGCTCAGGGCTTCAAGTGCTGGCCCCAGGGACTTCGACAGGCCCGGTCGCAACACTCCACAATTATTGATGGCATTCAAGCTTCTTCTTTCGGGCAAAAAGAACCCGGCCAAGCGTGTCTTTACCCAGCCATTTCCAGTTTGAAAGAAGACTCCAGGAAAGGCGGCGCGCGTGTTCGTCATCCTGCTCTCCTTACCCCAGCTCCTCTTTCGCTTCCCTTTCCCCCTTCACTAGTACCTGTCCTCCACGCCTACCGCAGCATCAGCACATGGAGACGTAGTAGTACTGTACCAGCGTAAATGAGCTGGCTTGCATGAACCAGTAGTACTGTAGCTTGACGAAGTCACTGAGCCCAAGGTCGGTGACGCGACGTCGCCGCTTCACGCAACGTCTCACGCTCGCAGAGCGCAGGCGGAATCCGTGCCGCGCTCACTGTATAACAGCACACACCACCGACTATCATGGACACCAAAAGAGAACATTCAGAATTCAGTAGACACACTATTGGAGCACGAATCCCTTCATACCACGTCCCCAGCTGCCCACAGGAGGTGGTAACCCTGAAGCCGGCAAGCACAACAACCCCCGCAACAGCCCACCACTTTTACCGTATCGAACCACGCCGTGGCTGCTCCCCTCGATTACTAGCAGGCATCCATCTATATCCCCAATCCGTTCCAGTTCCAAGTATCGGTCGCAGCAGTACTACTATCACTATCACCGTCGCAGCCACTGCAGCGGTCGCACCACGCGTACCCTCATTACTAGTACCATGGCCTCCGTCGCTCGCCTGCCGACCTCTCGCACCAGCCACCGCCGCTCCGCCTCTTCCCGCCGCTTCCGCGCATTGTCTCCGCTCTCAGCGCTGCTCCTCGCCGCGTGCTGCCACCTCTCACTCTCCCCGGACCGCGGGGTCCTGCCCGTGGCGCGTGCGACGCCGCAAGTCCCGTGGGACAACTTCAAATCGCCGTGCACGCCGCTCCCGGACCCTCCCCCCGCCGGTAAGTCACTGTCGGCGGTGACGATCGTCCACTGGGGCGGCCGCCCCAAATCCCTCAGTCCAACGCAGTCTAATGCGGTTCATATAAGCGGCACTGGCAGCTGCGCACCTGGTGTCACGAGCTCGTTTCTGCTCCTCTCTTCCTTCCTCCACCCTCTCCCTCCTCCCGTTTCCCCCACACCTGTTCTCCCATCCCTTGCCCCCCTATCCCCCCTACTTCCTCTCCTCTTCCCCTTCTCTCCCCCCCTCGTCCCTTCCAGGCTTCAAGCCATGGAGCGATGCGGGCACGTGGCCGGGGGGAGTGGTGCCGGGCGTGGGGGCGGGCAAGGGCGGCAACGCCACCATCCCGTGTGGGGTGGCCGTGCTTCTCGACGTGCCGTCCGTCGTCCTCTCCACCCTCACCATTCGGGGCATGCTCAAGTGAGTAGGAGTGAACAAGAGTGTACAGGAGTGAGCAAGAGTGAGAATGCTCCCCTTCCGTTTCCATATTCTGCACCGTCTCCACCCTCTTCTTCCCCACTTGCCCCTTAAATACCCCCCGAACCTCCCCGAATCCCCTCCCAATCCCCTCCGAATCTCCCCCGAATCGCCCCCAAATTGTCTCCTGCCCCCCCTCCCACGTGCTGGGCAGAGTTGAGGACACTGTGTCACGGCCACTGGTGCAGGTGAACGCGTCGTTTGTGATCGTGGAGGGGCAGCTGATCGTGGGCAGCAGCGCAAAGCACTTCTCTCAAAAGGCCGTCTTCACGCTCATGCACAACCCCAACGGCCGCGCGCCCTACCAGTACACCGCCAACGCACCCGCTGACCCCGCCAACCCCCGCAACTTCGGCCACAAGGCCTTCGTCGTGGTGCGTGCCCGTGCTGGGTGTGCTGCTGCATTTTTTTCGTGCTGCATGGTGCTGCCTCTGCTGTGCAGTGCATTGCCAGGGTGCCACCTGTTATGGTAAGGCCCCATCCTCATCCCCATCCCCACCATCTCCACCCCACGCCCCTCTTCCCCAGGTGGGAGGGCAGGTGAGCATGCACGGCATGCCGGGGGGCTCCTCCACGCCATCATGGTGCCGCCTGGCAGCGACAGCACAGGCGGGCGATCGCACCATCCTGGTGGACCGGGACGTCACCGCATGGCCCGTCGGCTTCTATGTCGGCCTCGCCTCCACCGACTTCTATGCCGACCAGATCGACGTCGCCAAGATCGTTGATGGTGAGTGAGGCTCTGCTGGGATCTCTATAGAGCGGCTTTGCCGCCGTCCACTACACTCTTTCGCTGCGTCTCCTCTCCTCTCCTCTCTCACCCAGTTTTGCCTTTGCCGTTCACTCCACTCTCCTGTGGCATACCAAGCGGATGGTGCAGCCAATCTCGCTCCATCCCTCTCTCCTGCTTCCTCTCGTTCGCCCCATCTGCTTCACCTCCCCCACGCCACGCCGCTTCCCCCCATGTCAACTCCTCTAGAAAAATCGACAAGAATATATAGTCTCCATCACTCTCTCTCCCCCGATTTTTCTCGCCAGTGACGGCCGTGCCCGGCGGCAGCAAGTGGAAAGTGGCGCTGAGCGCGGCGCTCGCCTACAGCCACTTTGGAGAGGTGGTGGCGGACGGGTTTGGCGGCACGATAGAGGAGCGCGGGGAGGTGGTGCTGCTGAACCGCACAGTGACCATTCGAGGGGAGGACGAGGCAGCACCGCACAACTGGGAGGGCGGACACTTCATGGTGTTCTTCACTCAGACCGCACAGATGATCGAGGGCGTCGAGTTCGCCCAGATGGGGCAGCAGGGGCAGCTGGGGCGCTATAACATCCACTTCCACCTCTGTGGGAACCAGGCGGGGAAGAGCGTCGTACGGAAGAACGTGATGCATGACAGCAAGCAGGTGGGTGCTTGCGTGTGTGCTGCGTGCTACGTGCTACGTGCTGTGCTCTTTGTGCTGGATTGTTTTATTCCACTCTTAGCTCGCATTGCCTGTGCACAGATATGCTTCTTTCTTTCCAAGTCCTCATCAGACGCCCAATTATTGTCCATCCCTCCATCCTCGTCCACTCAAACTTCTCTCCTCTCTCATTTCCTCCCACTCGGCTACTCTCTGCTTCCGCCCCCGCCTTCACATGCAGCGCTGTTCAACTTGTCTGCCCCCTTGCGGCCTCCCGTCCCGCCCTCCTGTCATGTGCAGCGCTGTGGTGGTGCACGCGACGTGCAACCTGTCTGCCCTCTTGCACTTCATGCTCCCCTCCTCCCCATCCCCCAATGCAGCGCTGTGTGGTGGTGCACGCTACGTTCAATCTGATGGTGGAGGAGAACGTGGCGTTCAACACGAGAGGCCATTGCTTCATGGTGGAGGAGGGCGGCGAGCAGGGCAACTCCTTCATCCGCAACGTCGGCATCTGGACGCGCCCAGGTGTGTTTTCAGTCGCCATCTGGACGCGCCCAGGTGTGTTTTCAGTCGCCATCTGGACGTGCCCAGGTGCGTCACGGCGCTTGCACTCATTGTTCATTCCACACTGCTCATTCCACCACAAGGCGTTGTCTTCTTGGTATTGCTTTTGTTTCTCTCTCTTTTGTTTTTCTTTTTTCTACTGTCCACGTACATAGCGTCTGCTGTAACCTGTGAGCGTTGCTCTGTGCATGCGCGTTTGACTCTGCCTGTGTGCCCGTATGTGTGTGTGCGTCTGTCTGTCTGCATGTGCACAGTGGAGGTGAAAATATCAGCCGAGGAGACAGACGACGAGCCATCCACGTTTTGGATCACCAACGCCAACAACAACTACATCGGCAATGTCGCTGCCGGTTCAGAAGACACCGGGTGCGTTCATGCCTGGGTGAATGGGTGGTTGGGTTTTCCTGGGAGCAGAACGTATTGGGGGGCATTCACCTTACTTCTCAACTTACCCCCATCAACTCAACGCCTCTCTCTCCCTTGCCCCTATCCCCTCTCTGCCCGCCACCAGCTTCTGGCTGGAGCTACGGGAGCGAGTGAGGGGGCTGTCTGCTGACTGGCCTCTCATCAACACGCTGATCCCCCTCAACTACCACCGAGTCGGCACGTTTGCGGGCAACGTTGCTCATTCGTGTGACACGGGCTTTCGTGACTACCCCGGGGGATTCTTCCCGCGCTTCAACGCCTCCACCCTCGACCAGGACGAAACCTACGTGCGTCGCGTCACCACTCCCTCTTTCACATGTCGTACCACAACTGCCAATGCCTGCCTGCGTGCTCTTTCATGCCTCCTCTGTGCCTTGCTCCTTGCTGCCAAAAACATCCCGGAAAACATCCCTGCTGCTCGTTCATAAACAACATTAGCTTGTTGATCCGTGTGCATGTGCACCTCCCATGTTCCATGTGCACCTCCCATGTTCCATGTGCACCTCCCATGTCCCATGTGCACCTCCCATGTCCCATGTGCACCTCCCATGTCCCATGTGCACCTCCCATGTCCCATGTGCACCTCCCATGTCCCATGTGCACCTCCCATGTCCCATGTGCACCTCCCATGTCCCATGTGCACCTCCCATGTCCCATGCTCCATGTGCCCCTCTGTTGATCGTTGCAGTGGGACCGTCCAGTGTGGGTGACTATCTCGGGCTTCACTTTCTACAAGAACATCTACGCGGGGTAAGCCCACCCTTTTCCCCGCTCTCTTCCTCTTCCTCGCCCCTCTTTCCCTTCCCTTCCCCCTTCTTCTCCCTTCCCTGCCATTCTCCTTGCTCTCCCGTGGATGCAACTAGCAGCATCCCTGCTGTCCTTGTCTCCCATATCTCGCCCCTCACCCCTCTCCCCCTCTATCCCCCCTCCCCACCTCTCCCCACCAACCCCCTCCACCCTGCTTTCCTTGCAGCGCATTCATCCACAACACGGACTACGTGGTGTTGGAGGGCATCACAGCGGCGGACAACATGTGGGGGGTGGAGATGACGCAGGTGGAGGGCATTGTGCTGCGCAACCTGCGCGTCGTGGGGCAGACCACCAACTACGGCAACCCCTGGGACTGCACCGACCCCGACTCCGATGGATGCGCTCCCGTCTCCGGCTGCAAGTGAGTGCGGGAGGGTGTGAGGGATCAAGTGAGGGAGGGAGGGATTGAGTGAGGGAGTGAGTGAGTGAGTGATAAGCTTGGTTCTGTGCTTCTTCGACCAAAAATCAATAAGGCCTCCGTGGTCCCGCTGCGAGAGCTCATTTCTTTCCTTTCTCTCTCTCCTTCTCCACCACCGCCTCATTTCCACACTTCCCTTCGCTCCTTCCTTGCTCCTCCACGTGGCAGGTTCCCATTGGCGGAGGGCCAGCAGGGGCGCAGTGTGGGGGGTGGGGGGGTGGACGAGCCGGTATACGGGCTGGTGTTCACGCAGAGCCCATGGTTCACCGATGGGCTCTTCAACAACGTTGTTGACGGCGCTAAGTGCGTGCATTCACTCATGCTTCCATGCATCCATGCTTCCACGCCTCCATGGATGGATGGGGCATAGCATTGAGCGCGTGGGGCATAACATGCTGTATGGGCTAAAGCATGGTACCCTGTCCGGGCATGCTCTGGCACAGCACCATCATGCATTGGCAACTCCGCCTGCCCTCCTCCACAACCCCATCCCGTGCACCCACCATGCAGGTTCGCTGGGTTTGACAACACGTGCAAGCCGTCTGCTGCGGTGGCGGTGGGGGGGGACATGGGAACGTACTGGAACGCAGGCAACAACTTCAAGGTGCCTCGCAGCCCTTGCCTTTCACAGCTTGTCTTTCACGACCCTTCACTGCTTCTCTCTGCTCTCTGCTCAGTCACACACGCATCATCATGTGTCTTTCCAAAGTACCAAGTGCATTTGCAGTATCAAGGCAGTAGCATCTCCTCATGTTTCCGACTCCAGCTTGCGCTTATGCACCGTTGCTGCTTGCGTCATGTTTAAGAATGTCATTTCTTTCCTGCCACACTAACGTATGGTGCATCTACCCCCGTACTCCTGCTGCTCCCCCCATGACATGACAGAACTTCAAGTTCAGCACTGCAACGCGGACCAACCCAGTTGTCGTCCAGCCTCGGAAATACCCCTCCAGAGTGAGTCGCCTCGCCAACCCCACAGCCACCCTTTGTGTGCATGCCGCGCTGTCATGCATGCCGCGCTGTCATGCATGCCGCGCTGTCATGCATGCCGCGCTGTCATGCATGCCGCGCTGTCATGCATGCCGCGCTGTCATGCATGCCGCGCTGTCATGCATGCCGCACTGCCATGCACTTTCAGATGGTAAGTACAAATGACCTCCGGTATGACCAATATGACCAGAATCATGCCCTTGCCACCGCAACCAGTACGACGAGTCACAGTTCTGATCTCAACACATCTCAACTCGCATTAACTCCCTCTCACTCTCCTCTCCTTCCCCCTGCTCTCTCCCGGTCCACTCCTACCCCTGGGCAGTACGACTCGTCGGAGACGGAGGATCATGGGGAGGCACAGACACAGGTGGCGTTGAGGGACATGGACGGCAGTATACTGGGGTCCGTGCTGGGCAAGACCTCCGTTGTCGGGACCTCACTCCCTACTGCTGCCTCTGCTGCTGCCGCTGGCGAAGCTGTTGCCGTTGCTGCTGCTGCTGGTGCTGCTGCTGCTGCTGGTGCTGGTGGTTCTGCAAGGCGCAGTGCTGCTGTCCCCGTCTCCCTGGGCAGGCTTGTCTCGCCACGGAAAGCTTCTCCTCTGCACCACCGTCGCCTGCTATTCACGGCGTCTGCTGCATCTTCTGCTGCTCCTGCTTATGCCACTCCTGCTGCTGCTTCCGCTGCAAAATCTCGTCCCCGCAGGCGTGGCACAGCAGCAGCTACTGCTATTTCTCCTCTCAAGAAAACTCGCGGCCGACCTAGCAACTACCACCGCAGGCCCCGCTCCCACAGACGCTCCTTCGCTTCCTTTAGAAAGTCCGCCTCTTCTTCCCACGCTCCTGCCCGCTCCTCCCCCTCTCCCTCCCTATCCTCCTCCTCCTCCTCCTCCCCTCGTAGCACCTTGGAGGAGGCCACTCCTCTATCGTCAGGCTTCATAGTGGCCAACAACACAGCAGTCCTCCCCCCACTCACCCCCTCAGGCACATACGGCTCATGCAAGCCCATGCCAGGAGCCAACGCATATGCGTGCCCCTCGCCCGCACACTGCTTCCGCACCGTCAACGTCCGCTACCGCGAGCCCGCCACTGCAGCCAACACCAACCGCATGCAGGCCCATGGCGTGATGAGCTTCATCAAGGTGGTGCGCGTGAGTGACGGCGCACAGCAGACGTTCGACGGGAACTCGGATCATATTGAACTGGAGGAGGGCGGTGGGAAGGCGGAGCGGCTGTTCGGGTTCACAGCACTGGCAGGGGAGGTGTATGTGGTGGAGGTGGTGGGGCCGGATGGGCAGGAGGAGTGGCAGCTGGGGGAGGTGGATGTGTTTTTTGGGGATGGCGTGGATAAGGACTTTGGGGGGGGCTGTGGAGGGGCTGTGACGGTGCGCCTCAAGGCGCCTGCTGGGGGTGACACGCAGTGGGCCGCCAAGATGGCAGATAACGCCGCGTGGCTGTAGGTTTTCTTATCAATTTTTGTATATTTTTCGTTTGTTTGTTTGTTATTGCTTTCTTTGTCTCTTTCCTCCTCTCTCGTTGCAAGCTCTCTCTCTCTCATTGAGCAATCCACCCCCATTGCTCTCCCCCCACCTGACGTCCCCCCCCTCTCTCCAACCTCTCTCCTCTCCCACCTCCCCCCATCCTCCCTCCCTCCACCCTTCGGCTCCTCCCTGCAGGCCCTGTGCAGGCACCACTCAGCCTGCACCCGTCCTGTTCTCATACGAGTGTGATGCGGAAGCAGAGCAGCAGCAGGCACAGGTGTCTCTCTCAGGCGATGTGGGCTACTACCTCCCTGCTGCCTTCTCCCTCTCCCAGGACCCCCCTGCGCCCTGCTCCGCCCCTACGTGAGTCACATGCTGCCAGTCCACTGCATAGCATGGCATAGCACTGCATTTTGCCTGCCATGTCACGGCACTGCACAGCACAGCACATCACACCTCTTCCTTGCCTTCTGCCCACACACAAAACTCCGTCGTGGCTTCTTTTCCCTCGCCCCCTCTCTTCCCTTCCATTGATTACTCACCTCATGCTTACCCCCTGACTCCTCTCTCCCTCACAGGCGCTGTGGCCTCGTGGCACCGCGGGCAGTGTGGCGCTACAACCAGCAGGGGGGAGAGCTCCATCCGCGCTACCCCGGCGGTCCAGCCTTCTACAACCCCAACTTCCCTGACTCCTCCTGGCCCTCAGGCCCTGCCCCTCTCGCCTACGTGGATTGTAAGCACTCGTGCTCGCGCTCACGCTCGTGCACGGATGTTCTCGGGTGCGGTGCATTGCGGTGGACTGCGGTGTGGTTGAGCCATCCGCCACCGCCGCCCGTCGCTGCCACTGCTGCTGCGGACTCCTACCACTGTGTTGTACCTTGCCGTGCCATGCTGCCCTGCTCCTCTGCTTTCTCCCATCGCCCACGACCTCTCACTCACACTCCTCCCTGCCTCCTTACCAAAGCACCACTTCCATTCCTCCCCCCCTTGCTGTGTGCTGTGTGCTCTGCTCTATCCTGCCAACAGGGGAATGGAACATGGTGGGCACGTTTTTAATCCAGCCATCATGGGACAAGCGCACCACATACTACTTCCGCAAGTCCTTCACCCTCACCAACTCAGCGTGCTTCTCCCACCTGCTGTTTCAAATGCCGGTGAACGATGGTGTGATTGTCTACATCAACAACCGTGAAGTGCTGCGCCTCAACATGCCCCAAGGGGATGTCACCAACGCCACCTCTGTACGTCACTCCCACGCCCCCCTCGCCCCTCCCCCCTCGCCCCTCGCCCCTCGCCCCTCGCCCCTCGCCCCTCGCCCCTCGCCCCTCGCCCCTCGCCCCTCGCCCCTCGCCCCTCGCCCCTCGCCCCTCGCCCCTCGCCCCTCACCTCACGCCGCTCTGAACGCGCCCGCTCAAAGCCCACCCTGCTCACAATACTCCAACCCCTCCTGGCCCTCCTGCTGCCCTTGTCGTTCCCTGTTGCCCCTCCGTGCAGGCTCTCTCGGACAAGGACTCAATCAACGACAACAACGATGGGTTCATCTACACGGAGGCGATGGTGAAGCTGCCAGGAGCGGGTGCAGCACCACAGCTGGTGGACGGGGTGAACGTGGTGGCAGCAGAGGTGCACCTCAATCAGGACGACGGGTGGGACATCGCCTGGGCGCTGCGCCTCTCTGCTCTCCCCTCGTACGTGCCACACGCATGTGTGTGTGGGGCATGGGATGGGTGGCATCCGCCTCTGTGTGTGTGTATGGTTACTGCCTCTTACTCTCCTCATTTTTCGCTTGAAAACTTTGCTGCACGATTGGCCCAGCAGATCTGTGTCTCCTGCTGCCTCCTCTTCTGCTCTTACTCTGCTGCTGCATCCCCGCAGCTCAGATTGCCCTGGTCGCTGATTGCTGGTGGCTGCAATGCCTGATGGCTGACGAAGAGCACGAGGAGCAGTGAGAGGGCGTTTCGTGCTTGCCACTGCCGTGACCAGTCACTCCGTTACCAGAGAGGCTCTCTGGACTGGAGTGGGTGCAGGGGGCCCTCTGTTGATGTTGCTTGCCTTAGACCAGTGATCAGTTTGTGTGCTGCGGAGGACTGTGAGGTGGTACTAGTGGCAGTGAGTGGAGTGGTCATGGGTGCTGCGGGTGATGTCCAGATACATGTACATGCATCTGTAAATGTTATATTATGTATATGTTGTATTATCTACTGTTAAGAAGCTAGGGACTAGGAACTTAGAGAGCTAGGAACTTAGGGTTTGGATGGAGAGAAGTTTGGCCAAAGGAAGGGGTTGGACTAGTGAGAGAGATACATGATATAGGGTTAGGGAAGGTGGTCAGGAGGGGTATACCACCAACAAGAGAATACATACTACACTAGCTATACTAATATGCAGTTATATAAAGAAATACAATTTCTAACATCTACCTACTGGTATGTCCCCTTCGGTGTGTTGGGGTGGGAGAGGGAGAGAAAGGTTCCATATTGAGAAAGCTTGCTTTCTGCTCTTGCAATGGCAACGTGCTTCATTACAGTTGCAGTGATTACATCATTCTCGTCCAACCTAACTATAGATTATACAAAGATACGACTAGGGTGGGTGGGTGGGGGATGGAACTGCAAAGTTCCGAAATGAAGACGTGGGTGGAGGCCAAAAGGCCTCCAACCCTCGTTATGTACTCGGCGAATAGTAATTCGCCGTTGCCTTGCTTCGCTACAGTAAGCTGCGCTTTCACAATACACATTTTTAGAAAGTGTTACACACTTTCAAAAAAATTCATATTGAGAAAGCTTGCTTTCTGCTCTTGCAATGGCAACGTGCTTCATTACAGTTGGGTTTACTGAGACATGTGTAGTTAGGAGCGGTGAAGGCGTGCTGAGTCTTGTTAAGGTTGATGGCCTCGACGAATTGCTGAGAGAGGTGGCGTTGGTTGGTTGCGATGCGATCGTGTCAGAATGAAGAATGGATGGTGCATTGATGTTGGTTGGGGTACATATAGCTAACCCTAAGTTTTGTACCCCCTAAGACAAACCTCACTATAGGCTACAACATTTGACACACCCCCATAGCCTAAGTGAGGGGTGTCTAGCAGAACCAAACGAGTACGGTCACAAGACCAGTCCAAGAAACAAAGCTCAGGGTGGATCACAACGTCACCACACAATCTGAGCACAAACAACAGTGGCCACAAGGCCAGTCCAAGAAGTAACAGAGATATATAGAAAGCAAAGTAAACAGTACACTCAAGTCTAAGCAACACGAGAACCAGTGTCAACAAGGCCTAACTGCACACAGCACCTCTGGTGGTCACAAGGCGGAAGCGCCTTGGTGAAGATGTCTGCAGTGTTGGCCTCGGACTCCACAAACTCAAAGCGAGCCTGTCCACGCCTCTGCAACTCTCGCAGAAGAAAGTACCTGACGTGAATGTGCTTCACTCTGCTCTCCAGTCGTGGCTCTCGACAAAGGAGAATAGACGCCTTGTTGTCAGTGAACAAGGTCGGTGCAGAGCTCGGCCGCTCACCAAGGTCGGTGAGCAAGAAGGTCAACCAACGCAGCTCCTGTGCCGCCATGGCACCAGCGTAGATCTCAGCCTCAGCTGTAGAGGTCGAGACCGAAGAGGAGCGCGTGGACCGCCAGGAAACAGCTCCAGAACCCAGGCTGAAACAGTACCCCTGAGTAGACCTGTGAGTCTCAGCGTCGTCAGCGTAAGAGGAGTCACAGTGACCAGTAAGTACGACAGACTGCTGCCCTCCAAGAACTAGCCCCACGCCTGACGTCGTCGCTAGGTACTTCGCCACCCTCACAGCTGCTGTCCAGTGAACAGGACGGTGTCTCCCTGGCGCAACAAAGCGCGCAAGAACGCTGAGAGGGAAGGCGAGGTCCGGGCGAGTACAAGTCATCAGGTACATGAGGCAACCCACAAGCTCAGCGTAGGGACCACTAGGCTCGAACGGCTCGTCAGGAAAGGGTCCAGTGAGTCTGTGGTCAACAGCAAGAGGTGTGCGCTGTACTGTGGAGTGCTGAAGCCCGAACCGCTGAAGGACCTGCTGCACCATGTGCGACTGTGAAAGTGTAATGGTGCGAGCAGCTCTGTCCCTGGTGATCTGCAGGCCAAGGTAGTGGCGCAGCTCACCAAGATCAGTGCAGGTGTGTCTCTTCTGCAGTTCGGACTTCACGTGTGCCAAAGCAACCCTGTCAGGGGTGGCGAAAACAAGGTCGTCAACGTAGACCAGAACAAAGAAAGGTGTGGTGCCACGACGAACGAACAGCGACGGGTCAGCAGAAGACGGCTGGAACCCAAGGTCAGACAGGGTAGAACGCAGGGTGTCGTGCCACTCACGAGGAGCCTGACGAAGACCGTAAACCGGTCGCCTCAGCCTCCACTGGGTCCCAGGAGGGAAAGAGCCAGTGAAGGCAGAGGGACGACGCAACCAGACCTCCTCGTGAAGACTGCCCTGAAGGAAAGCAGTAGAGAAGTCGAGAGAGTGTAACTCGTAGTCTCTCTGTGCTGCTACGTGTAGTAACACCCGAAGAGTGGTCATCTTCGGGGTGGGCGCGAAGGTCTGAAAGAAGTCAACTCCCTCGCGCTGACTGAAACCTCTAGCCACGTAGCGCGCCTTGAAGACCGGAGGAGATCCCGGTGGCCGCTTCACCCTGTAGATCCACATGCCGTCGACTACGTTCGCCCCCGGAGGGGGAACCTCATCGACGTAGGTGCCTGTGGATCTGTAGGAGGCCATCTCTGCGTCCATGGCAGCTCTCCACTGAGAGGCCCAAGGCCCTGACACTGCCTCAGCGTAAGTGCGAGGAGTCGGAATGTCAAGGGCGTCGGGGTCACCCTCAGGGGCGAGGAGCATGGCACAGAGATGAGGGGAAGCGGCCGCCAGGAACTCTAGCTCAAACTGCCTGTCCTCTAGGGCGTCATAGCCAAGGGCAGACACACCCCCGACGGCCAGAGGACTGGAAGGAGGAGCAGCCACAAGAGCGGTGGCGAAGTCAAGGCGGCGGGTAGAGGCAAACTCAGTGACTGCGGCAGTAAGAGCGGACACAGAGGACACAGAGGCACGAGGGTGAGTAACAAGTGAGGCGAGAACACGAGAGAGAAGAGGACGGTACGTGCGGTAGTAGTCAGTGACAGGAGTAGGGAGCGACGCAGTGAGAGCCGACTCAGGAGGAGACGGAAGCACAGACGGAGACGGACGAGGTGGACTAGAACGAAGTAAGGCAGTACGAAGGTCAGTGAAGGGAACAGGAGACGAGGGACGAGCACGAGGGGAGCGACGAGAGGCCCAAGTCTGAGAAGGAGGAGGGGACAACGAAGACTGAGAACGAGGGAAAACAGCGGGAGAGGGGTCAGGAGGAGGAAGCGGAGGACCAGAGACGGGAGGAGAGGGGGAGGAGGAAGGAGAGGGAGAGGGGAGACCAAGGGTCCGAAGACCCGAGACAGGAGGAGGAGACGGCAGCTGCTGCTGCTGCGGCTGCTGCGGCTGCTGCTGCTCCAGCGGCTGCTGCCCCTGCTGCTGCTCCTGCTGCTGCTCCTGCTGCTGTCGCTCCTGCTCCTCGAGCCGCTGCAACTCTCTCTCCTCTCTCTCTAACTCCAGCTGCTCCTCACGAGCACGGCGAACACGAGCCTGGAACCTGGTCGGGTAGGGGTGGGGGGAAGGAGTAGTGTCCGGGGCAGCGGCAGCCCCAGAGTCGACCTCCGAAGCACCAAGCACACCACCCCCAGAGGCAGCACCAACACCAGCTCCAGACCCAGGCTCTCCAGAAACCGAAGGAACACCCTCACCCCCAGACGCAGCACCAGCACCCCCAGACTCCGCACGACCAGTACCAGCCCCCGGAGGAGAAGAGTCCTCTGCAACCCGCGGCTCAGCTCCAACTCCAGCACCCCCAGAACCAGAGACCTGTACAGGGACAGTCGCAGGACCAACCTCCCGAGAGGGAGCACCTACAGGAGGCGGTGAGGAAGACTGTGGGGAGGGAGGCTGTACAGGGGGGGCTACCGAAGGGGGAGGGCTAGCCTGAGACACACCAGACGGGGCTGGACCAGGGGGGGGAGGCTGTACCGGGGGAGCAGGCGGGGGAGCGGCGGTCAGGAAGAGGGGGGGAGGAGGAACCGGGAGACCTCGACTGGGGTACCTGACGTAGTACGGGGTGGACTCCTCGAAACGGACGTCACGGGAGTCAAAGAACCGGTGAGAGGGAGGGTGGTAAAAGGTGAAGTCAGAGGAGTCCTCAGGGAAACCAAGGAAAACACAAGGAACGGCGCGAGGCGAGAGCTTGTCCGCGGAGGTGTCGCGGACAAGAGCCAAGCACCCCCAGACACGAAACCTCGACGCGACACCAGGGGACCCTGTCCAAAGACTGGTCGGTGAAGCCTCCGGCCGAGAGACGCGTGGCCAGAGGTTCAGCTGGTGCGCGGCGTACCTGACTGCGTATGGCCACAGGAAATGGGGGGCACGGGCGTGAGTCAAGGAGGTGCGGGCAATCTCCATGACCAGGCCTATGCGACGCTCAGCAACCCCATTCTGCTGTGGGGACTCCGGAAGCGTCCAGGACTGACGAATGCCCTGTTCGCGACAGAATCCAGCGAGAATGCCGGAGCGAAACTCGCCCCCGCGGTCGGAGTGGAGACAGCTGACACGACGACCACGAGTGTCCTGGGTGGTAAGCAACCACCTGATCAGCGTAGAAGTCACCTCAGACTTCCTCGCCAGGGGGAACACTGTGGTGTAGCGGGAGTAGTCGTCAACGACCACCAAAAAGAAACGCTCACGCTCAGGGCCAGGGCGAGGAGAGGGGCCCCAGACGTCCAAGTGCAGCGTCTCAAAAGGCTCGGTGGCCGGACGAAGGGAGGAGGAGTGAGGGGTGGCACGCAGCCTACCCTCGACGCAAGGACCGCACGGTGGTGCAAGGGACGGCGGCAGCGACGGCAAGACACGCGGGAGACCTAAGACCAGACGCTGACTAGACATAGCACGCAGACGTGGAAGAGAAGGGTGTCCCATCCGGTGGTGCCACAGAACGGTGGGGTGGGCAAGCGACCGACAGGAGCAAGACGCAGCGACTGGACTGGACGCGACAACCTGAGGGGACGGAACCACCTGGTGAGACGCAGGGAGGAGACTAGGGGGAGGGACAGGAACTGGGAGGAGTGGCTGCTGCGACGGCGGCCGCTGTGGCTGCGGCTGCGGCTGCTGCCGCTGCTGCTGCTGCGGCTGCTGCTGCTGCTGCTGCTGCGGCTGCTGCTGCTGCTGCTGCTGCTGCTGCAGTCGCTGCTGAGCGCGCGGGCCAGTGTGAAGAGTGTAGAGACCGGAGCCCGGCTCAGCAGCAAAAGTGGCGAGGGGCTGGTAAGAGTCCCCGTCAACACACACCGCAGTCTCTCCAGAAGGCTCAAACCACACACCCACGTGCTGACTCACGAGGGGTCGCACGCCCACCAAGTTCCGGGAGAACGAGGGGACGTGAAACCCAGTGAGAGACCCAGAAGGAGCAGCCGGACACGGCAAGGTGGTAGTGTGACGCGCAGTGACTGGTCCCGAAGTGGGATCAGCCAGCGCCACAGAAACAGGCGCAGGAAGAGGCGTAAGTGTCGTGCTGTCACGAAAGAAGCAGTGAGAGGCTCCAGAGTCCAGCGTGAACGACAGCGAACCGTCCTCTGAGGTAGCCGCTGGACTAGAGTCTACACAAGAACCTACACTAGCAACAGGCAACTGAGCAAGGCTAGCACCTAAGCTAACAACACCAGAGTAAGCAGAGTCAGAAACACTAGAGTCAACAACAGCATACATAGCATGGGGAGTACCAATCAGATCAACTAACTGCTCAGCAGACATGCCCCACAGAGCGGAGCCGTAGCGCTGAACAAGAGGCAGCCAGTCAGGGGCAGGAGCACCAACCCCGTAGACCAAACGAACCGTGTCAGTGAGCTGAGCAAAGCACTGACCAGGGGGGTGAAACCGGCCACAAGGGTGGCCACGACGAGGGCCTGTCAGAACCTGGTAGGTGCAGGGAGGGTAAGCAGCACCGCGCTGGGTCTGACGCAGCCCCGACCCTGGAGCCAGCTGCTGCCGCTGCTGCTGCTGAGGCTGCTGGGAGGAGAGGGGCTGCTGGTGCTGCAGAAGCTGCTGCTGACGCTGAGCCTGGTACCACGCCGCTGCTCCACCAACCGGGGCAGGAAGTACAGGAGGCGACTGACGAACCCGGGCGTCGCCACCACTAGCAGGCGCAGTGGAGTCACCAGTCACTGCACGAGGCGCCTCTCCAGGCCCTGAACCTCCACCGCCGCCAGGCGCAACGCCACCTCCACTACCTCCGCCTCCACCTCCACTACCACCACCAGAACCGCCTTTCTTGCCACTCCTACCGCGGGACCGCGACGCAGTCGTAACAGCAGCTGCAGTCGCGTCAGTAGCGGCAGTGGCAAGTGAGGCAGTAAAGGTGGGTAACTGCGGGACTGTGCACCCGTGGAAGAGTGGGGGGGGCACAGCACCAGAGGCAGCGGCTACCGAGCGAAGGTTGCTCTCGACGTCCTTGAGTGCAGACTCAAGGACATCGACTGTGAGCTCACTAGGGTGCTTCAGCAGAAGCGCGTCGCGAACGGAGGCAAGGCGGTCAGGGAGGCTAGTGGCGATGAAATAGATAGTAATCGCCATAGGGGGAGGAAGCAGTGCAAGCTGTGCCTCAGTGCAAGCAGCGCGGTAACTAGCGTCGAGCGAGCGGAGGTGAGCGATCAAGTCAGCAGAGCGCTCAAACGAGGCGAGATCAGGAAACAGGAACGGGAGGAAAAGACGGCCAAGAGAGACAGTAGCGGGAGTAGAGTAGCGGGCCTTAATCGCAGTGAGGTACGCAGCAGCGGTGCGAACCTGAGTGAAGTGGACCTCCTCTGACTCAGGGAGGAGGCTGCTGAGTGCGATGCAGGCCGCAGCGTCACGCGACGTCCAAGCCGTCCTGTCAGCGCGCTGACGGGCAAAGCGAGCCGTAGCAGCATCGTCAGGGGCAGGACCTAAAGCGGCAGGCTCGGGGGGCTCGGGGAGGTCACCAGTAGCGTGCGACCAGAGGGTCTCGCCCCCCTGGACTTGACTCTCTAACAGACGGCGAGCGCGAAGAAGCCAGACGGAGAAGTCAAGAGGTCTACCGTCAGCGTCGAAACGAAGAACTCGCGGAGTCGCCATAGCGAGAACTAACGCGAACGAGCAGGCGAGTAACAGTAGGAGGTAAGAGGCAAATTAGGGGGGACTTAGTCGCAGCGGAAGAACGGGCTAGGGCGACGGGCCGGGGGAAAGGGCAGGGCGGCGGTAGCTGCTGCTGGCGCTGGCGGTAGCTGCTGCTGGCGCTGGCGGTAGCTGCTGCTGGCGCTGGCGGTAGCTGCTGCTGGCGCTGGCGCGGGCGGTGGCGACGGAACGGGGGGCCGCGAGGCGACGAAACAGGGCGACGCGACGGAGCAGAGGCGACGGGACGGGGAAGGGCGACGCGACGGGGCAGGGCGACGGGACGGGGAGACGGGACGGGACGGGACAGGGCGATGGGACGGGGAGACGGGACGGGGAGACGGGACAGGGCGACGGGACGGGGAGACGGGGCGGGACGGGGCAGGGCGACGGGACGGGGAGACGGGACGGGGAGACGGGACAGGGCGACGGGACGGGGAGACGGGACGGGACGGGGCAGGGCGACGGGACGGGGGGAAAGGGCGCGACGCGACGGGGGGAAAGGGCGCGACGCGACGGGGGGAAAGAGCGCGACGCGACGGGGGGAAAAGGGCGCGACTCGACGGGGGGAAAGGGACGTGACGAGGGGGAAAGGGCGGGTAGGACGCGACGCTAGGAGTGGCGCTAGGCGCGGCACTACGCGCGGTAACAACGGAACCGGGACGAATGAGAGCTAGGATCAGGCTCGGGAGGCTCGAACGGAGAACGGAGGAACGGGATCCCACAGGATCCTAACCTAACTGATACCATGTCAGAATGAAGAATGGATGGTGCATTGATGTTGGTTGGGGTACATATAGCTAACCCTAAGTTTTGTACCCCCTAAGACAAACCTCACTATAGGCTACAACATTTGACAGATCGCCATGCCGGTGGGTTTCGGAATGTTGTGTATGACGGTTGCTCGTTCCATTTATGTAGATGTCCCTGGTTGTTGGCGCAGCAGAAGAGTGGTTGAAACTGGTGGTTGATGTTAGCTGCCGAGGGCGTGGATGTTGACGTCTCCCGATGATGCCGCGTGATTGACGTGTGGATAACAGAGCGACATTGCATGCAAGTGATTTTTGTATGACGGAGTTAGCGACTACTCTAGAATTATTGTCAAGAGCTGCTTTTCACGTTCGCGATTGTCCGCGAGAGCACATGAGAGGCCAAGATTGCCAATGAAGCCTCGTGACTGGCATACGATCGTTAGAATGAAATCACCAAGTGGATTAGCAGGCGGGATGGCTTGGGATGGGTGCATGAGGCGCGAGAGCCGCATTAGGAGGAGAGTAAACGCAGAGGTATGGCTTTGTATTACCATTGGGGACTTTGAGAAGTTCGCCGGATGGTAAATGATCGTATGTACCGTATGATTGAGCAATAAAAACCCGTACAAGAATAAATGTTCCAGCCAGGATATTTTCACAGAACTGCGTACTATGTATACATCACACCTAGAATCAATCATGAGTAGGTCATCTAATGTGGGAGTTCCAGAAACATCACAACAAGGCAGAAATAAGCGATCACAAACCTCGGACTCAATGTGAGAGCAGGTGTACCGTATCTCTGTTCCTTGTATGCGTCGAGGGCAGCATATGAAGGCCTTAAAGCCGTTGTAGATTCATTTCGACAAGAACAATCTTTTCTCAAGCCATGTTCAAGGTGGTTTGTAACCAAGACTTCCAATTCGAGCATTTTTTAACAATCAAATACAAAGGCACATACAAGGACACGTACGGACAAAAACGATTTTGAAAGGCATTATACCGGCAGCCAAGGATGGCATACGGTAAGTCCCCTTTTTTCTACATAGCACAAGCTTGTCGCAATGTGCATATACTCCTTCCTTAGCGCAATGACCCGTGTGCCAGCTCTCGTGTCTCTCTCTCTCTATCTCCGCATGTCACGAGCCGAGACCCTCGGTCCCCTTCCCCCCATGGGGAACGGCCCTCTGGCCAGCCGGGACCCTCGGTCCCCTTCCCCCCATGGGGAACGGCCCTCTGGCCAGCCGGGACCCTCGGTCCCCTTCCCCCCATGGGGAACGGCCCTCTGGCCAGCCGGGACCCTCGGTCCCCTTCCCCCCATGGGGAACGGCCCTCTGGCCAGCCGGGACCCTCGGTCCCCTTCCCCCCATGGGGAACGGCCCTCTGGCCAGCCGGGACCCTCGGTCCCCTTCCCCCCATGGGGAACGGCCCTCTGGCCAGCCGGGACCCTCGGTCCCCTTCCCCCCATGGGGAACGGCCCTCTGGCCAGCCGGGACCCTCGGTCCCCTTCCCCCCATGGGGAACGGCCCTCTGGCCAGCCGGGACCCTCGGTCCCCTTCCCCCCATGGGGAACGGCCCTCTGGCCAGCCGGGACCCTCGGTCCCCTTCCCCCCATGGGGAACGGCCCTCTGGCTAGCCGGGACCCTCGGTCCCCTTCCCCCCATGGGGAACGGCCCTCTGGCCCGCCGGGACCCTCGGTCCCCTTCCCCCCATGGGGAACGGCCCTCTCGCCCGCCGGGACCCTCGGTCCCCTTCCCCCCATGGGGAACGGCCCTCTGGCCAGCCGGGACCCTCGGTCCCCTTCCCCTCTTGGGAAACGACGCGGGGATGTGCCAAGCGTTGACACTCGTCCGTGCGCAGATATTCCTGCAAACTGTGATCAATGAAACGCGCGACAATCCAAAAAACCAGAGCAGAGAAGACATATAATTATTGACCAAGTTGAAGAAATGGAAACACATACCCGTGTGGCAATAAAAAATGATAATAACGGTGCAGGCGTCACGTCCGCATTGCCGGAATAAGTTGCAGGGGTTGATGTAGCGGAGGCGTCCCGTCATGTCCGTGGCGTTTTCGCCTTGTCACACCACGATTTTTGCAGGCGCGCCCTTGCAATCTGTCAGGCTCGACTGTGGCAATTTCGTCATCCGTCGCGTTGGTGGCGATTTCGTTGTCAGTCTCGTTGGTGGCAATCTCTTTAGGCAATTTCGTCGCCAGGCGCGCCACTGGCGGTTTCGTCGTCAGGCGCGCCACTAGCGCTTTTGTCGTCAGGCGTGCCTATGGCGATTTCGTCTCCGGGTAGCTACCGATTTCGTCTCAAGGGAGCTGGCGATTTCTTCTCAGGGGAGCTGGCGATTTCGTCTCAGGGGAGTTGGCGATTTCGTCTCAGGGGAGCTGGCAATCTTGTCTCGGGCGCGCTGGCTATTTCGTCTCAAGCGCACCACAGGCAATTTCGTCTCAGGCGCACCATTGGCGATCTCGTCTCAGGCGCGCCTGAGGCGATTTTGTCACTTAGTCAGGGCCCGCTGGGTCACGCGCGCCCGCTGGCAGAAAGGTACAGCTGTGGGCGCGTATAAGCCCTCTTAAAATCGGCATTCTGGTGCAAAGCGCCATCGCCTTTTATAGAAAAAGAGAGCTACGAATGAGAAAGTTGAACCAGAATGCTAGGAGAAAGTGGAACGACGAGGTGGTTGGACGAGAATAGGATGGAACTGCAAAGTTCCGAAATGAAGACGTGGGTGGAGGCCAAAAGGCCTCCAACCCTCGTTATGTACTCGGCGAATAGTAATTCGCCGTTGCCTTGCTTCGCTACAGTAAGCTGCGCTTTCACAATACACATTTTTAGAAAGTGTTACACACTTTCAAAAAAATCATGTTTAATGTACGGTACCATTGACTTGTTCCCTTTCTAGCAGCATATGGTACCTCTAAGGGAGTGCCATATCAACAAAATTTTTTTGTCACCCTCTTCGCTGAACATCATGAGTGTCTGGTCAGCGCAAGGCACCAAACCTACAGACAGAACAGCGCACCACCCGATCCACGCATACCTTCCTGGGAAGATTGGACCGGAAGTGCCAGAAGTGGACAAGTCATTATGCAACGCTATGCATCCATATGTATACCGTAAACGCCCGGATATAAGACAGTGTTGAATAGTAGACAGGGGTTGTCTACTATACGGGTGTCTCTTATAAACAGGCTAGCCTCATTATAAGACACCTATTTGTGTGTACGAGATAAGACATATATGTCTTATAATCGAAACTTCAATATATTATAGCGAAAGTTGAAATAACGCGTACATTTTTACCCTTGCGAAGCGCGAATTTCTCCACGCGCTGACCCAGGACCTACCTAATTTGCCTCTGCAGGTGTTCTCCATGACGTGGCGTCCCGGGCAGTGGTTGCCGAAGTGGCACCCTCGCAACATCCACACTCATTATGAGGAACTCTTTTTCAAGAAGTACGGAAAATATTTCTAAGTGGTTTAAAAGGTTTCCATTTATAAGACTTATAAGACACCCTAAACCATCCCGTTTACAAGATAACTCAAGCATTTTTGCCCGTGTACGAGATAAGACATATATGTCTTATATCCGGGCGATGACGGTATATGTCAGTATGCTTAACGCTTCACTCCACCTACTGCATCACTTGCATAATTCGTGTCTTCTCAAGCAGTTTTCAGGAGCCACCAGCAGCAGCAGAACTGCACAGCACACAAGCCTAACAAAATTCCAGCCTGTCCTGCCTGCACTGCACTTCAGGTCCATCTCCAACTGCAACCTTAACTCCCCTCTCTCAACCCACAACCCTTCCTCCCACACAACGAATCCGCCATGCATCCTGTCCTCTATGTGACCGTGTCGCGCTAACCACTCCACCCAGCGCATACAGTCTCCAAAATCCATCAGCACCACCACCACACTGACTGCATAGTCATAGCCATGTCCCAAAGGTAACTCAAACATGGGCCCTGTGCGCGTATGCCCTGGGTCATGCAAAGAGCTACGGTATGTTGTTGGACAGCCTTCCCCCTTCCCCCTTCACCTCCCACCTTGCCAACTCATTGCCTCAGCTGGCCATCACAACTGCCCACTACAGCTAGCCGCTATAGACTTTCCGCTACATACCGGCTGCTTCAGTGCCCGCTTCAGCAACACCCCTGCACCCCGGCAGCTACCGCTGCAGCCTGCAGGTTAACAATGGCTTTAGGCCGGAAGTCCACCCGCTTCACCGCCCACCCTGGTGGTCCTCGCCACAACTCAGCACTACAGATTAACAGCTACACCTGCCTGTTACAGCAGCAGCTCTGGTAGCCTGGCACTCTAGCAGCTACAGCTGCAGGTTGGCAATGGCCTCAGGCCGGAAGTCCACACGCTGCCCCAGCACCCGCTTCACCTCTGCCGCACTCAGTCTCCACGTCATCGGCCCTGCATTCTCCCCCCAGTAGTCCAAAATCTCCCCGACCTTTTCCAGATTCAGCACTGTCGCGATCTGAGTCAGCCGCGCAAACTTCTCACGCACCGACCGCGAGGTGAGCGCTGACAGATGCCCCACGAGCGTCCTCACCTCCCGGTCCAGCTGTAGCCCGCCCAGCTGGTTGAACCGCTTCTGCGCTACAGCCGCCTCCACCCGCCGCGCCACCATGTCCGTGACCAGCCCGACCAGCCCGTCATGATTGGCCGCGGTGAGCAGCGGCTGTAGCGGCGCGAGGCAGGCCTCGAGCGCGAGCAGGAGCCGCTGCACCCAGGGGTCGCTGGCCTCTCTCTCCTCGTACTCTGCCTCGGAGAGCTCATAGGAGATGGAGGAGGCAAGCAGGTCGAGGACGGGGCGGAGGCGCGGGGCGATGCCATTGGCCAGCTGCTCCAGACCTGTGGATGCTACTTGGCGGAACACTGCGCTGGTCTCCCCCAGGTCTGCGAGAATGGGCTTCAGACGCTCCCTGTCTGCTGGCGCAGGGAATACCTGGTGGGCGGGGAGGGGACCAGGGTGAAGGGGTGGGGGTGAGGATCCAAAAAGGGGACAGTGGGGTGATGGGGTGTGATTGGCAGGAAAGTGGGTAGGGTTTTTTATTCCAGAGCATGGGATGGTGTGGAGTCTGTATTTGCTGCTAGGCAAGCAATGGTATAGAAGATTTGGATGATCTCTGAGCAAAGAGGACTAGGAGCACGTCAGGGTGGAGGGGACTGGGCAAGGTAGGAGAGGGGAGGGGGAAGGGGGCAGGGACAAGAGGGGAGGAAGGAGGGAAAAGGGAGGAGAGGGAGGGAGTGCGTCCTGATGTGTGGTCTCCAAATGAGCGGCACGCAGTAACTTTTCCCACGCTCATCGTTCCCAGACCCCTTATGACAGCTAAAACAACACCTTCTCTTCTCCTCGTCTCGTATTCTCGCTTGCCTGGACACACGCAAGTGACACGCTTGCAACTGGAACACCCTCAACCCCTCCTGCTCTCATCCCCGGGGTATGAGCACCCTGTTGCAGCACGAGTTATGCGGCGTCTCAGAACAGCTCAGCACAAGTCGCAAGATGAGGAATTCACACACCCACGCAGATGTGCCAGCGCACGTGCACACACACGCATTCGCATAGGCATGCACACACCCACAGACACACAGACATGTGCACATGCACACCCCTCATTCCCAGTGCCTCATCCCCGGCCCTTATCTCCATCCCCCTAGGTCCTCCCGCTCACCTCCAGACTGTATTCTTCCGCCTCCTGCTTCAGCTTCATTGCATACTCCGCGCTCACATCCGCGTTGTTCAGCGCCAGCGCCAGTGTCGCTTCCGAACCTACTCCTCCTGCGCCCATCCCCCCTGCGCCTCCCCCTCCCCCTCCACCCCCCACCCCGCCCGCCCCTCCACCGACTCCCCCGGCCACTCCCGCCACCCCGCCCGCGCCTGCCGCCGCACTAGCCGCCACAGAGGCCAGCAGCCGCGCCGCGAGGTTGGGCTCTCTTAATCTCCTCTGCAGCGCGTCGCGGAGGTCCGCGCGAAGGACGGCGGCGGTGGCGGCTAGCACGGCGGCGGCCGCAGGGAGGAACGACGTGGCGACGGCGCGGCGCGTGCCGTTTTGGAGAATAAAGAACACATCGTCTACCATAGAAGAGGTGAACGAATCCGGTACGGGCTCATCTATCCTAATAGCCTTCCCAGCGTTCTCCACCATAAAGTACTCCTCCAAAGTCACATAGAACCCCATAACGTCCACTAGGATTTTCCCGAACGCGCCGCCGCCCACACCACCCCCTCCCCCGCCTCCTCCTCCGCTGCCGGGGCCGCCGCCGCCGCCGCCGGTTCCGCTGGGCGCGGCGAAGCTGGCGAAGGTGGTGAGGGTGCGCGGGGAGACGCCCGCGCCCGCCGCTTCCGCGTCGCGAAGCTTTGCGGCGATGAACCGCGCGTACTCGTGACTGCGCTGGGAGAGCAAGAGCGCCTCCTCCAAACACGCCTCCACCTCTTGAGGATTCGGTCCCACCACCGACCCGTCCGAAGCAACTACTGCCGCTGCCGCCCTGAAACCCCCTCCGTGCCCGCCGCCGCCGCCGCCGCCGCCAATGCTGCCCAGTGTGTACCCCGCCGCAGCCGCCGCCGCCGCTGCTTCTTTTGCCAGGCGCGGCAGGCGACGGTGCTCGACGTACTTGCGAAGAATGGCGGCGGATCGCGCGTCGCACTCGGCTTGGAGCTCCTTAATCGCCGCCACCACGCCGTCCTCGCCGGCGACCGCTTTAAGGAGCTCCTCGTTGCTCTCTACAGCAAGCGCCACGTCACGGAGAAGCGCCGTGAGCGCCTCCGCGAAATCCGCCTGCGGGGAGACGGCAAGCATCGCGGCGGCTGCCCCGCCGCCGCCGGCGGTGCTGGCGGCAACATCGAGGGACGAGAGCAGCGCCGCGAATTGCTCACGCGCGCGTACCGCCACGACCTTGCGGAGGTACCCCACGAGCGCGCGCAAGCCTTCCGCCTGCAGCCCCAGCGGGGGGAACAGGCGCACAAACCGCTCCACCCCCGCCTGATCCATTTCGTCCGCCGCTGCCGCGAACCGCTTGCGGATCACCCCCTCAAGCTTAACCTTCGATTCCATGAGCTGCCTCCGCTGCTCCCGCGCAGTCTCCGCCGCCTGCGAGTCAATCGCATGCGGGGACGCCCCCGCCTGCGCTTGCGGAGGCGCCTGCCCGAGCAGCGCCGCGGCCGCTGCGTCCGCCGCCGCGATCGGGGAGCGCGGCGTGGTGGGGTGGAGCAGCTCCTCGTCAAGCTGCAGAAACGTCTCTATGAACCGCGATGCCGCCTCGTAATCTGACGCTTCCAGCGCGTTCCGCGCGCCGGTGATGCAGTTGCTGCGGTCGACGATCGCGTCGATGCGCGCGATGGTGGTCGCGACGCGGGACTGCGCCGCGTCACGCTCCCGGACGCTCCCGCTGACCCGAGACGCGAGCTGGCTGGTACCCGAGACCGACGCGAGAACCGCATCGGCGTCAGTGCGGACTAATTCGAGGACGTCAGTGGCGGCTTTGTGCAGGCCCAGAAGGCGCCGCTCCAGCCCGCCTCTCGCGGCGAGCAACGCGGCGAGCTCGTTGTCGATATCTCGCTCGCGCGCGACCGTTTCGTGCAGCAGCCGCGTCATCGCGCCGATGTCGGTCAGCGAGCGGATCTCCGCGAGCGACGGCGCGGCGGCGGATGTGGCGGCGGATGCGGAAGTCGGGGTAGAGGCGGCGGCAGATGGACCGGTGCCGTTGGGGAGCTGCGACTGGGATCCGTTAGCCGTTGGTGTCATTGGACGGGCCGCCATGGCTGCCGCGTCAGCCAGATCGAAGCGACGAAACGCGCAGCAGCAGGATCAGTATGGCTAGGAAAGAAGTGGTATGTAAGGCGCACCGGGAAACGCCTGCGGAAGTAACGCCCTTGTGCCAAAATGGAGGCCGTACTCTCAAAGGAGGTAAGAGGTAGGCTAAATGCGAAGAGCTGCCGCAGCAGCAGCTGGTGATAGTGTGGTCTGTGGGGGATCCCCTACGAGGCCACGGACATTGCACCTCCCGATCATCGTGACCCACGACATCGATCACTCAAGCCGCATGGATAATATTACTGGGAAAACACTGACCAGATAACTGAGTTTCTACCGGCATCCAAGGAGTGACCGAATGCGTCCAAGTAAGGATGGACTGATCTGAAGGCGAGGAATCTTAGCCACCGAGCAACCCAGCGATACCGCACTCAAGGCCTGTCAATATTCTCCGGGGAATTTCGAAATTGGGAGAGCGATTAATCTCCAGTCGAGGAGGAATTCGGGAGAATGGGCCGAGGTCATCAGGTTCTGAAATCTATGGCTGCTGCTTTGATGCGATCCAGAGATCCTTGGCCTAGCTGCGCAGGAAGATTCTTAGGCTGACACTTCGTGGCCGATGACCTTGTAACGGTTAGTTTCAATTGCTGTAATTGACCCATTTTCTTAACACTCTTAAATGTTTCTTAGGGGTTACTTTGCACATACGTTTGCGTAGAGCCTTGCTTGTACCAAATAATTTACTGCAAGACATACAGGCTGTTATGGCCATGTACTGTAATTTTCAACTCACGCATCTCAGTCCAATGCCTACCCTCTCATCCTCGTGCCCACTCCTCACCATTCTCCATCTTGGAAAGGGAGGGATGAACAGCATCGGTGCATGTGAACTAGAGAATCGAATGCGGGGCCTGTAAATGCACTTAGAGGAGCATGGCAGGGTCTTTCTTCTGCAAATGGATCTTATCAATGCCCTCCAGCACCTCAGGTGAGAGATCCAGCTCAAATGCATCTGAATACACGCTCACACATTCGCATATACAATGGAAAAGGGGTACAAACATGTTAGCATGAGGAGACGCAGGGCAAGTGTGTACGTCCCCCTTCCCCACCACCGCACAACACACACTCAAGCACGGAGAGGTCGGCAGCACAACCAAGCATGCACACCAAACCAACCAAACAACGCAGAAACAACACGCAAGATCAGAAAAGCACACAGCAGCACACGGGTACCCAGGTCAACCCTCCCAGCCGAAGCCCTTCCCCCCCCCACAGTCTAACGCCAACCCAAGGGGCGTGGATGTGCATTGTGCAGTGTGAGCATGCACATGCACTGACCGAGGTTCTCCTTGAGCTGCTCCATTGTGGTGGCGCCAAAGATGGTGGACGTCACGTACCACCGCGACTTGCACCACGCCAGCGCCAGCTGCGCTGGGGATATGCCTGCTCGTACAGGGGGACGGGAGGGGACAGGTGAGCAGGAGAAAAGGAGATTGGGAGGAGAAGGATAGGGGGTGGTGAGGGGAGGAGGGAGACCAAGGTTGAAGTGAGGAGGAAAGAGGGAGATGAGCGCTGTCAGGTGGAAAAGCTTTGTGATCTGGGGAGATAATATGAGGGTGGTCGGGCTGTGCAAGGCATAGGGCTGGAAGCAGTAGAGGTGGAAACAGGAAGAGGGGGATGAGGGATTGCGGAGGGATTACAACAAGGAAAACCATGTACGTGCACCCCTCTTGTTGCTCACTCGCCCCTTCCCCACACTCGCCCTTCTCCTCGTTCAGCACGACTTCTCCCTCCACTCACCGACACTCTCAGCATAGTCGGTGTAGATCTGGGAGGCCTCAGCCATGGCCCCTGTGGTGAAGCGCTCCTGGTAGCCTTGGAACAGGGTGAAGCGCGCACCAGGCGGCTTCTTGCCTCCGTTGTACTTGCCCGATAGCGCCCCTGCTCAGTTGATGAAGCGGGTTTGTGTGGGGAAGCGGGTTGTGTGGGGAAGCGGGTTGTGTGGGGAAGCGGGTTGTGTGGTGAAGCAGGGCGGTGGGAGGGAGCATAGGGGAACAGGGGAGAGGAAGGAAGTGGAGGGCTTGAGTGCTTGTTTAGGTTGCAACATGTGTGATGCTTCCGCAAGGCATGGGAACGCAGACATCCGTACATGCTTTCGCCATGTATCCACACATGCATCAACCCATGCACCCACTTGTGCAGGCATATGCATAAGCGCATACACGATTCACACCCTCCACGCACTCACATACAGTCCTGCCAGAGGAGCAGTGGCGTCAGATACTCGCCCGCAACCTATCAACAACTCGACAGCAACTCGACAGCAACTCGACAGCAACCGCAAACGAAAGACCAGCCGCTCTCACATTCTGACATGCACTCACCACCGCCCATGGGGCTCCAGGGCAGCAGCCCAATGTTGTAGTGGCTGGGCGCGCAGGCCTCTGCAAGCTCAGTCTCAAAGGAGCGGTGCACCAGGGAGAAGCTGTTCTGGATCGACACGGGGGGGGGCACACCCAGACGCCGCGCCGCGTGCACATACTCGCACACCCCGAATGTGGTCTCGTTGCTCAGCCCGTAGTGCCGGATCTTGCCCTCTGCAGGGACAGCAGGGCGTGTGCATGCATGGTGGATGGGTGAGGGGTAATGAGTGAGGGGCGAAAAGGCGTGCCCTCTGGTTTGTCTCGTTGCTGAGGCCGTAGTGCCGGATCTTGTGCTCTGCGCGGGCAATAAGAGGGGCGTGTGTGTGTGGTGGATGGGCAAGGGGCGAGGGGCGAGACACGAATTAAGATTTGAGGCGCCTCACAAGTAGGCTTGTTGCTCAGAAGGAAGGGAGCCCTGTCACCTCCGCTGCAAGTATCAAACAAGTAGCTGCACATCATGCCCCTTCTGCTGCACCCCATCATCTGCACAAGCCCCCTGACCACCATCGCCCCTAGCGTTCACCCCACACCCCACCAGCCTTACTGCGTCCCCCCCACCCACAGCCGCCCCCACCCAGCGCCCCCTGACAGTGAGCGGTGTGTGTCACTCTCTCTCTCACCTTTGATTAGCTCCCCCATGGCTGCAACGGTTTCCTCAATGGGGATGGACGGGTATTCCTTCTCCGGTTTGTACTGCGTCACTCCAAACTTGGGCACATAGCGGTCCGGCCTGGTGGGGAGGAGAGGAGGTGGTGGGATGGGAAGAGGGGTGACGGGGGATGAAGGGGCCGAAAGGGATTAAAGGGGATGACGGCAGGAGCAGGAGCAGCACGCAAAGGAGCGAGCGTGCACCAGTGGATCTGGAAGAGGTCGATGTAGTCGGTCTGCAGGCGCGCCTGAGGCTCTCGAGTCCACCCGTGACTGAGGTCACCTTGGAGTCACACCTCTTGAGCTGACCATTGACATGATTCCTTATTGGGCTCTTAAGTACCGTGACTCGACGCGCACCAGTGAATCTGGTAGAGGTCGATGTAGTCGGTCTGCAGGCGCCTGAGGCTGGCAGCACACGCCTTGCGGATGCTCTCCCTGTCCAGCCGGCAGTCCGCCAGCTCCATGCTGCGCGGCTGCTCCCTGTTGCCCGGGGTGTAGCTCGCCGGGTTGTACCCCGCCACCTGCCCGCCATGGGGGGAGTGAGAGGGAGAGGGAGAGGGGAGAGGGGAGAGGAGAGAGGGGAGGGGGGAACGGGGAGATGGGAGAGGGGAGAAGGGAGAGGGGGGAAGTGGGGGGGAAAGGGGAGCGGGGAGAGGGCAGAGGGGAGTGGGGAGAGCGAGAAGAGGGGAGGCGATAGGGTTAGAGAAAGGCTTCCAGTCAGGAATGAGGATGATCCGCATGGCTGGCAGTTTCTTCCTGTGCTTGCCTGCACTGCACATTCTTCCTACCCACGCCCCCATGCACAAAAACTATTCCGCTTGCACCGTCTTAATTGTATTCCCTGAGTCCAGCACTAGCGACATACAGACTACCAGCAACACACAAGCGCAGCGACCGAGAAGCATGGTGAGAAGGGGGTATAGATTACCTTGGTGGCGACGATAATGGAGGAGCGGTCCTTGTTCTTGAGCCACGTGCCCAGAATCTCCTCCGTGCGCCCTGCTGTCTCGCTGGTGGACCGGGAAGATGGCGCAGCAGGGAGATTGGATTGGAGGGGGTTGGAGGAGAAGGGAGGAGAGGGTAAGGGAGGTGTGGGGAGGGAAGAGAGAGTGGAAAGAAAGGAGAGCGTGAAAAAGAGCATTGAATGATTCGGTGTTTGGAGACAAAATTCGGCGAACACCGAATCGTTCAGAACTTGAAATTAGAGTAAATTGCTCCATACTCCGTCCTCTTCACTTTGCTTCATGCATCACATTGTGACCCACGATGCGCACCAGCGCATGGGCGTTCACTCGCACTGATCGACGCGCGCGGATGGACGCACCTGCGCATGGGCGGTCAGCGGGGGGATGGACGCACCTGCGCATGGGCGCTCAGCGCGCTGATGGACGCACCTGCGCATGGGCACGGGGTAGACCTCGGCAACGTCCACGAAGTTGACTCCGCGCGACACCGCATAGTCCAGCAGCGCGTGCCCCTCCTCCTCCGTGTTCTGCTGCCCGAACGTCATCAGCCCGAAGCACGCCTGTCGTTCGCACCATACGCGCGTGCGCGGGGGAGGAGGAAAGCGAGGGTTACCCAATAGAGGCCGGCCGGACGGAGGGACGGAGAGACGGGAGGAAGGGATGGGAAAGAGCAGAACGCGAATGCGACGCGGAAGGCGAAGCATGCATTGCAGCTTCCGCAGTCAACAAAGACGACGATTTTGAGAAACAGCTTTGGAGTCGACACGAAAGGTGGTGACGTGTGTGTCAGCGGACTAACGATAGGGTGACGGTCTGGGCTTGTGAAGGCCAACCGGAGCAGATCACGAGTCGACGACGAAAAATGGCAGTGGTGTTTGAGCGAGACATATTCGCTAGCAAAACGCTATTTACCTGTGAAACGGAGAGATCCGAGCTGCCCAACGTGACTCGCTTCATTTTGCCCGTGGCGGCCGGAGGATCGGCTGATGTTGACGCTGACGACGAAACTGACGCTGACGCTGACGGGACTAAGCTTGACGGGGAGGATGACGAGCTCGCTGTCGAGAATGCTCGTCGCCTGCTGCACGCGGGAGTGACAACGAATGCTCGGCGCGCAGCGCGTGCCGCGGTAGCTCGTGCGTGCAGCGATGTGATGCGCGCACAGGGCTGTGAGAGGAGGAGAGCCGGCATGGATGGCGCGGGGAGCTGGTGGTGAAAGATAGCAAACGAAGGCAGAATGAGATCGAGGAGGAATGGGGACGTGAAAGGAGGGGATAGGAGGAGGTGAAAGGTTGGGTTTTCCAGAAGGTAATCCCGAGGGAGAATGTCGATCAGGCGTGTATTCGGCTGTGGCTGGCTGGCTGGGAGCTGCTGGGCCGTATGTACAGTACGGGAGTGCTGTAACGTCTCTGCACAGCCTGTTTCAAGTGACAGATCAGAACAAGTACATTACATATTTGGCGAGCACCAGGAAGGAGCAAGGGGGTTCATTTTGTCAGAATGAAACGATCAGATGTTGGAAAATACTTGGTAACTGAACCGATCCAGACGTGTTTCAATTAAAATAGGTCCTCGACCTACGCCACGTGTCCAGCTGGGAAGTTCGCGTTGGCGTGTCGCTTTCTGGACGTTGCTGTCGGTGCCAGATCCAATCCCCCGACACGTGCTTCGTCCCCACAAGCTTCGGAGACCCTGCAATTCCCAGAATTGTGGAAGACACCATTACCCCCAGCCTCGAATTCACATATATTTCACCTACACATCTCGGTCACTAAGGGCTTGAATCGCGTTTCACTCAATGTAGTTCAAATCGTATATCTGTGATGGTCTCACAGTCTGCTGCATGGACGGCGTGTGACTCAATAACATCCACCAACGCCATGCATGCTGCTCTTACGCCGCCGATGGCGGTAGGCCTCTCGACCATACCGCATCCGTCAGCTGGCACAGGATGGCGAGCGCTTCCAAGCAAATTTCCGCAACCAGACATTTCGCATCATGTCCGAAAGTCAATTCCTCTGTACGACAGAAAGCGTGGTTCTCTTGCTCAATCAGGAGGAGGTTATTCATCGACTTGTGTTGACCGGGCCTTCTTACCTCGTGCTTTTCTGGTTCATATCACAACAGCTAGTTTTCATTGCAATCTTCCTTCGGGCAATTGCTCTGGCTTTTGGTCTCTACATCATTGGTTAGAGCTCTTTCTCCCTCTTATACGATGGATAGGTCCCGGCGGTCCGAGAGAGCAATAGATGTTTGCTCGGTACTATGTGCAATCCTCCTGCCTCCAGTCGGTGTCTTCTTGAAACGGGAGTGTCAAATCGAGTTCTGGATATGCGTGCTATTGACTCTGCTTGGATACATCCCAGGGATTCTCTATGCCGTCTTCGTCATCCTAAAGGTCTGGTGTTTTAACTTGCATAGTACACGGAAGCTATGTTCCTCTATACCTGCTGCTTTACTGACCATATTGCTGTGTGCCATGTTGCAGTATGACTAGACCCCGCCTGCCTGCATAACGAGAGCTTCAGATACTGCAGAATGGATTCTTGTTTTTGTGAGGGGAAGATGATTTGAGGCTGTGCCACGTCTTTCACTCCTTACGAGAGTCTCATCCTTTTTTTTTCTTCTTTTATGATGCTGCAGTAGTTTCATTTCGCATGTGTTTGATATATGGAGGTACCATTGCTTACTATTGGATGCCATGTCATGTCAGAGGCTTGTAGTAATGGTATGATGGCAACTTTAGTGTTCTGTGTGCTGTGCGTAACGTGAATACGGAGTATTGTACAGAGCGGAGACTTCGCTGTCGAGGAGCAGCTGTGGTAAAGTAGCGTTGATGGGTCGTTGACGATAACAAATGTGACTGAAAGGGAGGTGCGGAACTGTAGTTCCCCAGGTCCAGCGAAGCAGCACGTGCGATGGCTCGACAGTAGCAGGGCTTTGCATTGCTGGAGCTGCCAAGGTCATTGACGGCTCGGGATTCGGCGGCGCCCAATCCCACACGAATTTGTTGCCCAAATTTGTTTTCAGGGCTGACTTTTTTCACTTGGCCGAAGTTGTGACTAGCATTTCAGGTGCCCGTCACGCACCTGGCACCGCACTGTAATGTTTCCAGCCAGGGCAAGGACAGAGAAAATACAGTGCGGGCCGTGCTCGCCTGTGTGATTTACCTACCAACAACCAGCAAGCCAATCAACACAGACCTTATCCGCGGTGACTGAAACCCAAACCAACCTTGCCATTTCTCCTCAGCAGAAAAAGCTATTGAGCCCCGCATTTGCGAAATCTCAGGCACTGCAGCGCCCTCACATTTCGAAGCTTCCATCGTAGACGCCGATTCAGCAAACTTTCGCAGCTTATTCTACGAAAAAGTATCTTACCTAGAAAGTGACAGCAAAAACGCCATGGCGAGCAATCACGTCGAGGAGTCCCCTCGGAAGGTTTTGGTGGCGATCGACGAGGGCAAGATCACGGAGCAGATGCTAGAATTCGCCATGTCGCAGTTAATGCGCAAGGACAAGGACAGACTCGTCATTCTTAACGTGCGACACGCGCAGCCATGTAAGTTAAACGTCAACCCAACACACGCAGGGATGACCTCCGCCGCATCCTGCATTTACACTTTACACTTTTGCCTACGATACCACATTCCCAATTCTTACCTCCTGATATATTTTCCTCATTTTCCTCCGACTTCCCTTCCCCAACAGTTCCCGGCTCGGAGCGCGTGTTTTCATCGGCGCACGAGGCGAACATGTGGGAGCGCAAGGCGCGCGAGCAAAGCCGGCAGCTACTTGCGGACCTCGAGGCCAAGGCGCACGAGGCGGGCGTCGCATCCGTGTCGCTCGTGTCCACCGACGGCGATCCGAGGTGCGTGCGACCGATGGTACATGGCAGGTGGGAGTGCGATCGTCGACGCGGTGTCAGAGCGGTTACCATTGTTGCGACGCCATAACGCAAATGTGCGACGCATATGAGTTTTCCTTCCGCTGCATTCTTCTTTTCGCTTTACCTGAGGTAATCATGTCAATGCAGCAGTGAGCGATAGCCCAGATGCCTCTATATTACAATTGATATGCTCACCTCCCAACGCTGTCTTGCCATCGTGCCTACACAGGGAGAAGATCGTGGATGTGGCAAGGGAGAGCCATGCGGATCTGGTGGTGGTGGGGAACCGCAAGGGGGGCACGCTCAACCGACTGAAGCACATGATGGGCAGCGTCTCTGACTACTGCGCGCACCACAGCCCCTGCCCTGTTGTCATCTACCGACAAACCTGTCCCTGAAGCCAAGGGATCATCTCCGCTTCCAGGACCTCATGTCCCTTCTATGCTCTGCTGTCATGTTTAATCTACAGAACTTATGCTCCAGCCTTCTGCAGCCATTGCTTCCAATGGTCCTGCCAGCATCAATCAGTATTGGTGTCCAGCGTCAACCTCACATCTCGTGAGGGAAATTGTCATGCAGGTCTATGGATCCCTCGTTTTCTCCAGCCCTTCTCATTTGTACCGTATATATGCGTAGGTAGACGAGTTACCTCTGGTCGCTGGTTTTTTAACTAGGGCCTTGAATCCTCATACTATAGTGATGTTGCCATGTGGTGGTGATGTGACATGCCAAGAGAGTACACGCCAAATGTTGCTCTTTTGCCTGCTGAATCTGGAAGTTGCTCCCTCGCGATGATGCTGAGTAACATCACACCGTCCCTGATTTTTTTTTTCCCCAGGTTATAACATGTTGCTGACAAAACTTTCAACAAATCCCCTCTCACTGTACACGTTGTTTCGCTACATTGCAGTATATCCCACTACCAGGTGCGGTTCTACTGGCGTATACCATACACCGTGCCTCTCGGAGTTCATCCTCTTCCATGGGTTCTGCAAGTGACTGCAGAAGCAGTAGCCAGTTAGCAGCAGTAGCCAGCTTTTGAGGAAAAATTGGTGCTTTTCTTCTCACACCTTGTCACAGCTTATCCTCCTCCACTGGATCTGCTAGTGACTGCAGCAGCAGCCAGTTGCAGCGCAGGTACACCGGCTCCCACCAGTACTCCAGCAGCAACCTGTGCACCCACGGTAACCGCTCCAAAAACTTTTCAGGCTTGCCTGGACTTGCCCACCTGGGAAGGGGGCAGAGAGATGAGGTATGGAAAGGGCCGGGCCAGGATGATGAGAGGGAAAGGTTTTAGCATGCAGTGAAGAGCGGGTGCTTTGGAGGAGATGGGAGAGAGACACACATGTATGCATGCGTACGCACACACAAGCAGACATGCAAGCACATATGCAATCTTGCAAGCCACATGCACACACACACATGCATGCACGCTGCGCATGCACACATGCACACACATGCCACACGCACACATGTGCGCATGCACACATGCCCGTGCACTTGCATACCACCGGCAGTCCGCACTGAAGCAGCACACAGCCCACCTCTCCAGACCGTGGAAGATCCAGGGCAGGCGTGTGGAGGCGAGGAAGAAACCCACGTGGCTCTCCGCCTGCACTATGATGCTCTCTGCCTCCGTGGGCATGAACGCATGCCGCACCCTCGCTGTTGGGGGGGGGGATGCAGACGGGGTGGGAAGAGGAGGAGAGTAGACAATTGGAGAGGAGAGGAGAGGACAGGACAGGACAGGAGGGGAGACAACGGGGGAGGAGGGAGGGGCAGGAGCGGGGGACAACAGGGAAATCATTGCACCGACTGCAAAGCCAGAACCATCTCACTGAGCAATCAAGCCTTGTCGCAGTGCTCGTTCCGCATGTACCAGCCTAAACCACCAGAACAAAACCCACTCAATATCTAGCCATCCACTCCATTCCGCACCACATGCTTAAAGTGCTTCCACCAGCAACTAGCTTCAGATATTAACCCCGACCCGTTTCAACACCATACGAACTACTGTTGTTCCGCATGACAGCATGGCGGTTGTGCTTAAACTTTGAGACGCTCTCCTTATGCAGACCTTCCTCTGCCTTTTCTCCACCTTCCTACTACCCCTCCCCATACTCTCCCTCCTCCTCCCCCCACCATCTCACGTACAAGGGTAGAAATCCATTTCAGCGTCGAATTGCCGGTGGAAGATACGGGACAGCTGAGTCAGCTTCTGCCTCAACACCTCTGAGGGAAGGAGGAAGAATGAACGAGGCAGGGGAATGGGTCGGGCAGGCTGGGCATGTGAAGGTGGTTGGGGATAGATAAGAGGGATGTATGACCAGACAACAGCAAGTAAACTTTTGAGTCGACTCAAAAGCGTGAGATGAGTCGATTTTTTAATCGACTCAAAAATCGACTCATCACACTTGGGGATAGATAAGAGGGAGGTATGACCAGACAATAGCAAGTCAACGCACAAGCCACACACTCAGCGAACCGGCAATTCAAATTCTCCTGGCAAAACACCACCATTGTCTCTTCTTCCTTCGCCTCGCCCCCTTCCCACACCACCTCCCTCCCTCCTTCCCTCCTTCCCTCCCTCCCTCCCTTCCCACAAGGCAAGGCACGCACCAGCGACATTGGGGCGGTCGTCCATCTGTGCGTGGTCAAAGTCGTTGCGCATGTGCTTCACCTCGTCCATCAGCTCTATCGCCTGGAACAGCGGCGCTGATACCTCGTTCGGGGGCCGCTCTGACGGGTGCAAGGCGGAAAGGGGAGGGTCGGGGGGAGGGAGGAAGATGTGGGGTGTAGGTGGAGAGGTAAGGGGGGTGGAGAAGCAAGGTTGGGGGGGGGTTAACAGGAAATGACTGCTGGAATTTTGACACGTATTTACATAGGTACGTGTGAGTATCTGTGCGTGCGAGTGTGCATGTGCGTGTGTGTTTGCCATGACCAGGCACGCATCTGTGGGCTTCCAGTGTTCCTGCAATTGGGACTCTAAGCATCACCATCACCACACCCCCCCGCACCTTTGATTCGCTCAGTGAGGGCGGGCAAAAGCAGCTTGTCACGGTGCTCCAGATGGGAGCGCACGAGAGGGTAGAAGCAGCTGTCGAACCACGAGTAGAAGATCTCCACCTGGCACAGGATGACGTGTGGAGGTGGTGGTGGTGGTGGTGATGATGGTGGTGGTGATGATGGTGGTGGTGATGATGGTGGTGGTGATGATGGTGGTGGTGATGATGGTGGTGGTGATGATGGTGGTGGTGATGATGGTGACGCAACAGGAATTAGAGCACCGTGTGTGTAGATAATTTCAGAGCCTTGTCAGTGAGGCTGTACTCCACCCCATCGCACCGCACCTCACCTCAGGTCACCTCACCTCACCTCATACTCTCCCCCACTCGTCCTGTGCGGGATGATTGGAGCATGTGGCAAGAGCGGGCTGGCGGGTGGGTGGGAGGGCGCACCTTGGCGGGGGGGGTGGGGGATTGGGGAGGGGGCGCACACTGGCGGGGAGGGGGCGCACCTTGGCGGGCGGCGGGCGCACCTTGGCGGGCGGAGGGCGCACCTTGGCTGGCGGTGGGCGCACCTTGGCGGACGGGGTGTGCACCTTGGCGGGCGGGGGGGCGCACCTTGGCGGGCGGGGGGGCGCACCTTGGCGGGCGGGGGGGCGCACCTTGGCGGGCGGGGGGGCGCACCTTGGCGGGCGGGGGGGCGCACCTTGGCGGGCGGGGGGGCACACCTTGACGGGCTCGCCGTTGAAGTTGGGTTCTGCCAGGTGCCGCTCCATCTCCTCCAGGTCCCACTTTATCGGCTCCTGCCCCTGCTCGCACACGCCCCCGCCGCCGCCGCCGACGGGCATGCAACGAATGCGCGCCACGCACGCAATGCAGGGAAGGGACGTAATGCGGGCAGAGAAGGGGGTTTGAGTGAGTGGGATTTGGCATGCACTTACACGTAGTGATTGGGATGGAATGGAGATGAGTTTGATGGCGTTGCAGTGAGTGAGTGAGCAAGCAAGCAAGGCTTCAAAAGGACATGACGAGTTGAAAACAACACATAAACTTCACACAACAAGGCGGTTCGGATGGGCGGGGTCGCAGTAAGAGAACGGGGTAAAGTGGGAGGAGGGTAGATATGGACGCACCATGAGAAATATCTCGTCCGCCCAGTCATCTGCGATGCGTCGTGCGATGCATGCGACGCACAAAACACATGCGCGGGAGCAATGGGCGGGAAAATAATGTTAGGGGATAAACGGGTACGGAATTCGTGGATGTGGAACCGTGGATTCTTGGACAATGGTGCCGAGGAGGAAGCATTGCAACTGCCTGGGGAAAATGGGGGACAAGAGCGTCTCGAATAGATAGGCCGTACGACACGAACGGCCGGGTTCCGTATCGTACAGTGCTGGACGGTGAGCAGTCGCTCGACGGATGACGATATCGCCATCAGGCAAACAGTTGTCGCATGAACCTCCTGCGACTTGTCAGCGTCTCACACCGTTCGTAACGCCGAGAAGGATTTTTTTTTTCAGAGTCGAGTCTTCGTGTCGTTCGCTGTTCGACAAAGATTACGACAGCACTGATAGAGACGCAATCCAGGATTATGCGGACACGCTAAGAGGGTTAACCAAGGGAGTCCAATTAGAGTAATATAAAAGCGCAGTGACGTTCTTCACACCCATGTATCATCGGCAGGGCTCAAAATCGAGGTAAGAAAAAACAGAGTGGAGTTGCACGATTCCAAGATTCCAGACTAGACGATGCATATCCAGCAATGAGCCCATCGGAGCCTCCACCTATCACTCCTACCAACCTAGAAAATACCGCACATGAATGGCGAACAGGAAGGGGCCCATACGCGTTATCACATAACCCAGCAGCGTTCTGCGCGGCAGAAACTCGTGCGGAGCAGTGTTTTGCTTGCGGATGGGGGTGTACACAATAGAGTGCTCTACAGTTGTGCACGTGAAACGTCGACTGGCCAATCAGAAATTAGCACTTGATGTTACGCACTGTACGCTTGCTACCTTGTCAAAAATGCGTCACCATCGCGTCACCCCCAGTAGTATCCACGTTATCAGAGCTACGAAGCCACGTTTCCTGAAAGATGTGGCGCAGAATCCAACAGCTGGCTAACCAACAACGCTGTAACAGAAGATTGTATATTTCTTGCATAAAATCTCCATAACATAATAAGGCACATGCTACTAAGGCAACTGACTGCGTATAAATGGAGCATGGAACAATTTCTCCACGCTACCATGACTTTGTGCAGAACAAGTACGAATCACAGCTATACCCTTGCTATCTCCGTGTGCTTGCCATCCACATACCTATGATGGACGTGAAGCTCCCCTAAAATCTCATGCGCCGATAGTGTAATTGCTTGGTGGTCTAACATTGATAGCCAGCTCGAACACTGTGCAGTCACCCAGGCGAGCACCACATGACATGAGCACTAGCGAATGTGAGACCGCAGCAACGAGCAGCGTGCAGAGGCAACACCGTCGTCATCACAGGCCCCAACACCCCCTCCTCCCCCAATGCGCCTCTCACATCCTCTTCCTCCACCCTTCACCCCTCCCTTCCTCTTATCCCCATCCGGGTCCCCAAACGCGTTCCAGAATCGCAGTGTCTCATCTGCAGCAGCTGAGACCACAGTGTACCCATCCGGACTCTGGCAAGGGGCGTAAGCGCATGTGAGGCAGAGGGAGAGAAAGAGATTGTAGATTAGAAAACGTGTTGGACAGCCCAAGTGGCATATGCTGCTCGCTTCTTTCCTGTGCAAATTTCTCGTCGAATGAAACATGAGTGGTGGGAATGGGTGCATGTGGGGTGGTGGAATTGGATGGCGAGAGTAGGAGCTGTGACTGGGCGGGACTGGGCGGGACTGGGCGGGACTGGGCGGGACTGGGTGGGACTGGGTGGGTGGAGGAGAGTGGGCGTTACCTGAGCGAGGTGCAGCACGCGGGCGGTATGGCCAGTGAACTCAGCGAGCTTGGCCATGGATGGGTAGCGCCACAGGCACAGCTGGTTCAGGCTGTACCCATGTGATGACAGGATCTCCTTCTCGTGCCGACTCCACTCCAGCGCACACACCTGCCAGGCCGCATATATATACGTGGACGCACACACAGGCGTGAGGAGAAGGCAGGTGGGGACGGGGTTGGGTAGAAGGAGGGGGAGGAGGGACGGGAGGAGAGCGGGAGTTGAAGGAAGCAAGCGGCTAGGAGATAGGCAAGAGGGGGGAAGGCAGATATCAGCAAGGTGTGTTGAGGATGCGAGGAAGTGGAGGTGCGACAGCACAGGGAGAGGAGAGTGGGCGGGAAGAAAACAGAGACCGCAGAGGCACGCCCATGGGTTATTGTGCAGGAGGGCAAGGCTGGGCCACTGGGCAGCAGTGAGCAGAGAGTGAGAGAAAAGGCAATGCGAGGAGAAGCATACGAGAGGAAGAGAAGAAGTGGGGGGAGGAGAGGGGGGGAAAGGGGGGGCGGAATGACCTGTGAGTGCGTGTCGATGGAGTGAGTGAGCGCGCCTGTCTGTGTGTTCCAGAACTTGATGCAGCGATCCGCTGTGCCTCCGCCTGACGCCAGCAGGTGGCTCTGGAAAGGACACCACGCCAGCGCCTTCACTGCCGCCTGGTGCGCCGTCAGCCGGTGCAGGTAGCGCGCTGTGGGGGGGAGGAGGGGCGGAACAGGGGAGATCAGCGGAGGGAGAGAGGCGGAATAGGGAAGCATCGGGGTGGGAAGCAGAGAATACGGGCATGAGGGAGTGCAGGAAGAAAGAGAAAGGTGAGAGGGCTAGCGCCATGGCAGGAGAATGGAGGGGCAAGGGGTAGAGCAGTAGAGGGGAAGAACAGAAGGAGAGACCAGCATGGGGAAAACTGCACGCGGGCCAGCGTACCGTTATTGGGAGACGCCCTGCTCCTGTGGGAGGAGAGGGACGGTGCTAACGAGGATGCGCGCGGGGAGGAGGAGGCGGAGGGGGAGGAGGAGAGGGATGGCGGTGGAGGAGAGGATGACGAGGTGGTGAGAGAGAGAAACGAGTGACTAGCAGGACCAGCAGCAGCAGCCGCAGCGGCAGTGCCAGCGACACCAGTTGTTGCGTGGGCTGAATCAGCGGCAGGAGCGGTGGCTGCGGTCGCAGGAGGCGCAGAGGGGTGAGACGGAGGGGGCGCGAGCGCGGACGACGGAGCGAGGGAGAGAGAGGAGTGCGGGGAGGCGAAAGGGGAGGCGTAGGGCGATGGGGAGGAGGCGAGGAGGGACGCGAGAGACGCGGCGGATGGGAGGGAGGAGGACGAGAAGGATGAGGCGAGAGATGCTATGAGAGAGGAACCGGTGAATGGCGAAGCGGCAGCGGCGGCAGTGGCGGATGAAAATGAGGCGAAGGGGGAGAAAGAAGCGGAGGAGTGGAGTAGCGGAGGTAAGGAGGAGGAGGAAGCGGAGAGAGAGGAGAACGACGAGAAGAGCGAGGAGGAGAGGGAGGAATGGAAGGAGGAATTTCCTGAGGTAGGGAAGGACGAGGAGGAGGAGAAGGCGGAGGTGGAGGAGGAGGAAATGGCGGCGTTGTCCCAGATGTAGAGGAGGTTGTCGTTGCCGCCGCTCGCCAGGTGCTGCCCGGACCGCGACCACTTGAGTCCGCACACCTCCTGCTCGTGCGCGCGCAGCGCGCTCACCACGTGGTCGCGCACCCGCACTGCGGCGCGAGGGGAGAGAAACGATGGGAAAAGGTTGAGGAGAAGGCGGGAAGAGACGAGTGCGGAGACGGGCATCTCAGACCAGGCATCCGCCGAAGCTCTGTTCATAATGCAGAACTGACAATCAGCTGAGCAGGACAATCACAATCGGTCATACGCCGCACTCACCATCGTGGTTGAGAATGCTGCTATCGCGGCTCCCGGACGACAGCATGTGGCCGTTCCACGCGAGGCTGCCCACGCGCGCACGGTGCCCCTGCAGCCGCCGCACTTGCCGCAAGCGACTCGCGTCCCAGATTTGCAACTCGCTGCTGTTCAACCCCACCGCGAGATGCCGCCCGTCCTTGGCCCACGCGACGCTCGTCACGTAGTCGTCGGGCCCGTCCGCGTGCACGAGCTGGTGAATGTCGCCCGACGTCGCAGACCAGAGGTAGACCGTCGTGCCGAGCGCGACGGCGATCTGGTTCTGCGACGACCAGTCAAGCAGATTGAGGTAGTAGTCGTCGACTATTTCGGGCGCGTCGAGAATGCGCTCCGACGCCTGCCAAGAAACGGGGTGGCACGGGGGGGGGGGGGGGGGGGGGGGCAGCGGGGTTGGGAATGGGGAGCCGGGGGGGCGCGGGCCGGGTAGGAAAGGGAGGAAGATTGGCGGGGAGAGATGGGAGAGAGGAGAGATATGGGAGGGGTTGCACTTGACTGTCTGACTGACGGATTGACGACGGATACTAGACCAGCCGCCCGCCACTCACGAGAGATATTTGCCGTAATCTCCTCGCCGGTGTGCTGGAAGGCGACTCGGGAAGAAGAACGGGGCCCAGAAGCGGAAGATTCGTCGCGCGTTCCGAGAGCAAGTTGGTGCTGCTGCCGCCGCCCGAATCGGAACTAAAAAACGCAAAGATCTTCCCCCCAACCGGAGAACCCTCCCCCGCGTCTTCACTACCTAGCCCTGCTCCGCCAGCGCCCCTGCCGCTTGCGACTCCGCTTCCGCACACACTCCCCCCGCCACCTCCCCCGCATCTGCCCCCGCCCCCCGCACTCTTGACCCGATGAGAGGGGCTTTTTCCCGGACTAGGCGATAAAAAGCTCTCGGCTAGCTTCTTCTTGTAATTCTCTTTAAGCGGCGAGACAACGGCGGATGCCGCTGCGGACGGGGATTGCTGCTGCTGTTGATGATGCTGCTGCTGCGGGGGCGGAGTGAACAGCTCGGGGTGCCCCGGCTGCCCCTGGTGCTGCAAGCGCGGCTCGTCGACGAGGTGGAAATGCGCGACGCCCAGGTCCATGGCGCCGCGGTTCGGGATGAAGCGGTCGCCGCCTCGCGACCTGGCCGGGGCGGACTGGTGGGGAATCGGCGGGAGTGCGGGGAAGGGGAGCGGGATGGGGGGCGAGAGAGGAGGGGAAGAACTGGTCGTCGATTTATGGCGATGTCGGGTGATCCAGTCGCTTCATAACTCGACCCGCTACCTAATAAAAACAGCGTGCGGGTTCTCCCTAATGGCTCTGTGCTCGCGTGATGGCACGCCCAACTTCATGTTCATCCGCGCACTCGCTACGACGAGACGACGGGCAAACAGCAGCGCGGCCCGTGAAAGATGCACCAAGCACGGCACAGCGCGCTGTGGCCAGATCTCCCAACCGCTTAAACAGGAATTCGACCCAGTGATTTTCTAAGCGCCTCAGAAAACTTTGTTGAATACCTCTCCAAAAGAGATTAGATTTGAAGAACGGGGTACGTAGGAGAGAAAGGACAGATGCGGCGCTCGACAAGGGCCTGTGGTTTCTCTTTAAGCAGTGTGCAAGGAACGGCATACTCGAGTCCGCGTTACCCTCTCTAAGCAGCTGAGGATTGAGAGATTTACACTAGGCGTGAGTTGCAGCGGCGAACGGCGCTTGGATGGCGACGGAGACGCGAACAGCTGCTCCGCTGACGACGGCGTCGCCAAGGTCGCCTGCGACGCTGCCGTCGGCTTGTCGCCCGCTCGTCGCTTCCACAACCTCCCCTCTCCTGGCGACCGGATTTCAGCACCTGCATCGCCAGCGCTTCGGTAATCTGGAACTCCAGCCATGGCGGTGGACAAACCATCGTTTCCGTTTCCGTTACCGTTACCGTTGCCTGTACCGATACCCCTGCCATAGTCCCCTGGCAATCCCTGGTCAGGAATATAGTGGCTCTGTGTAGCGGGAAAGATGGAAAAATCTGTCGCCACCAACCCGCCTGCACCGCCGACAGCCATGAATCCGCCTCCTGCTCTCACGGACTGTTCTAACCCCCTCCCCTTTCCGCGTAATATTATGGTGCTAAGGGAGGAAACGGAGGGGAGAAGGGTGGGATTATCAGTGGCGATAAGTGCGATAAATGAGCGCATGCAACTATCGGGTCGGTCTAATCGACATCTCGTAAACCTGACAAACAGGGAAGCGGAGCATGCGTAGCGTCTAAGCCTTTCGGTAGCTTACTATCTGTCACTGGGAAAAGGGCCCCGCATAGTTGCCACACAGCAGCCTTAGACACGAGGATGACACTAAAGGTAGCGGGGCGATATCGCGAGGATGCCACAAGGTGTAGGGAGGGGTTCCTCGTGTTACGCTGTGAGTTGGCGTTGTGTCGACTGCGCATGATCTGCAGGACGGTATCGTGCTTGCGTGCAATGAAATGAAAATGGAACCATTCATGTGACGCGCGCCATCCAAGCTCCAGCTCCATATCAGGGAGGAAACACGGGCGGGTTGTTTATTTTCGGGTGGCTATATCCCATTTTGGTGTTTTGTAGCCGGTCATGGTTGGATTTGTTTCTCTGGGTCGTCGTCAAACATTTCATGGCAGCCCGCATTCCAGCATTGTGTTGACGGCAACGGAGCGCGATGAGCATTTCACCAATTTCTGTTTAGCTAGGGCAAGCCATGCAGTGCGGTCAACCCACGAATGGGTGTGCTGGGTTCTCCAAGTCTGCCCGGTCACTGACGCACGCCTCAAGGTCCAGCTACATGCGGCCTCGAAATGTTGAATTAAGGAACCCGACGGGATGTGGGGCAGGCCGAGGAATGCCTGGATGGTAACGAAAAACCCTGACCTACATCGAGCTTTTGTGCGTGACACGAAATTTCAGGCCATGCTACACCCGCACTTCGCGTGCGTGGACGCCCTGCATGATGTTATCGCAAGTGCAAAATTGACGAGAGTCGCGGGGATCTTTGGATTCGAAACTCGGACGGCCACATAGTGAAATAACGAAACGCCTGAAAAAGAAAGGGTGACGTCGCGTTTAGGCGTGTCACCGCCAAGTCGATGCGCGAATTGGTGTCGCGGTTCGCAACGTTGTCCAAAATTTCCATGCTTTCAAACGACTCGGCAAGGGGTCCTGGCGGGAATCACAACATGGGGTGTCCTCACTACCATCCTATATTCGTTTTTGGGCGTGCAGATTCATTGGGTATAAACTGACATCCCTTTCAAAACAACCATCAACATTGAGAAACGTTGCTCAATGTATGCTAAATTATCGTTTAAAACATGTTCCCTATGACAATCCACAAAAATTACCATTTCATTAGTTAGATAACCTAGAAAGTTCACCATGGTTAGGTAAACACTCTAGATTTTATGCAATGTACCCACTAGATTTCACCATAACCTTTGTGACTATTCACATTAGGCTATAGTACACTTACCTGTTAGGTAGGCGAAGGCAGAAAACGCCCTATCGAGCCATATTCAACAAGTATTTACGTATTTATAGTATTTCTCAAGGCCAATAAATCACGCACACACCATATTGCAGTCATTATTGATGTTTCTAAGTTTTATACAGCCTATAGCGTAGGTGAAATGTAGAGCCTCTTGTTCAGCGCACATGCAATTGTGTCGTGTCTTATAGCACGGATGGCTTGTACATCCCAGGCCAGTCAATTTCCAACTCAGACCAATGATGTATTGCACCAGCCTAAATCGAAATGCTCAATTGCACCTCACAACAAGACATCCCCCGCCCACTGCAACCGGAGAACCAGCATGCAGCAGACCATTGGTCTAGCTTGTTACGATAATTTGAGGCCACGATCAAGCCACCTCAACCATAGGATCCTTTGTGGCAGTTTAGAAAGCTGCCTACGAAACCGTAAATCATGCCGAGTTCGAGTGATGCCAATTTTGCCACCCTCTGTGATAAGGACTGCTAGCGTGGAATTTCGGAAGAGGGGAGGGAGGGGAGGTCCAGAATTACACCTTGTTCTCGAAGTTCGGACAACCGGGAGCACCGGCTACAGTGCGCACGTGTGCTTGGATTCAGCGGGCTGGTGCTTGTAGCCGATATGCACTTCGGGAGAACGGTAAACAACGGTTCATGGAAAACAACGTGTCTTTGCGTTCGGTTTCATACGGCAAATGTGCTTATATTGTATGTTCTGGGACCAATTTGGACGCATTCATGTCAGTACATCCGGCTTGTCAGTATGGCGAATGTCAGTGTGGCGCGAAACAGGGTGTACGAAACTGACCAGCTGAGCGAAGTCGAACCGACAAAGCGTTACGGTTCAGATCTTCACCGCACCAATCAGCAGCACCTCGACCAAAGCACACCAGGTACAAACCTCGTAATTGAATGAGTTCCAAGGTACATCAGTTAAGATCGCCCTGATTTGGTGGGATTACTGAACTTGACTTCCCTTCCCTCCCACCTCCCGCCTCCCACCACTTATCTCCCCAACTCTCACCAGAGACTCCATTTATCAAATAAAAACCTGGGTGCTGCTTGTAATTCTGGAACGGGAGAACTCCCAGCTGTGGTAGGACTTCACAACAAACCACATCTCCACCCTCTTGCTCTCCATCCCGGTTACACGCTTAAAACAGCCTTTAACGAAGCTGTTCACTCTTAGAGGCACTTCACAACAACATAGCCATACTAAAAGTTGTTAGAAGCAAGCATTTGTTTCTTGAGAAGACGTTTCTGTACTGAATTGTGTTGTCCAGGGACAATATTGTATTTCAAATCTTTCACCTTGTGTAATACGGACCTTCAGATTGTCTTTTCTGGTCTGGTCCCCTCTTGTCTGCCTTCCTTGCTCTTCAAGCTCCTACGCGTTTCCGCGTCTCCCGCCTGACTTTCAATCGGTCACTGTGCGAATGCTTCCGTGTTTTTTTCCTAACTTTACGCGAGTGTTCCTAGAAAGCAAAGCAAGTGCCAGTGCGCTACATCACTTGGCGCAACTACAAGTTGCCTTCACTGCCAGGGAAATTGAAAACGACAAGCGGAATCCGTCAACTGGTTGCTCTCCTGGTTGCGTCAATGGTCTGGCAATGTTCACGCCATTCGCGAATCGTGACTCGTGATTTCCCGTACACGCGTCTCTCTCTCTCTCCTCTCTGTACTGTAGTGTATTCCCGCGTCTCTCTGCTCGGATGTGCCAGGCAGCAGTACAGCAAGATTCACATTTCCACCATTCCTCTGGTCCTCACCACCAGGTCGCAGATTTGGCCAGATTCATCCCTGGCCCATACAGTAACAATACGCTCCCACGCTCCCTCGTGATTTCGTTCCAAGTCCCTTTCCCCCACCGACACAGTCCCATCGCATCCAACGCTTTCACACTGTCAGCCAGCTTACTTCAAAGTTGGTACGACATCTGCGAATCCAAGTCGTGCTGCTTTGCCACCATAACGCTCTCCGAAGTGCTTCACGCACCCTTCCTCCTTCCTGACGAACTCCATCGCATCATCTCGAAGCGAAGCCACGCCTCCTTCCGTTTACACACCACCTGTAACGCGAACCCCGAGGCGATTCCGAGCCAGAATTCCAGCCTGTGCCGCCACGGGTGGTACGACGAATTCAACCCACGTCGCCCACCTGTCGTCAACCCAGCAGCACTACTATCACCAGCTACTAACGCATCCTCTCGCACCTTCTCACCCCAGTCACCAACCGGCGCGCTGTCACCGCGTGAATCGCAGCGCGGCCGCCGGCGCTCATATCCAACACCATGGCCTTCTCATCCGTCGTCGTCTTCCTCCCAGACGATTCTTTGGAGCTCTTCGAGCAACCTGGGGATCTCACAGCCGCGACCGTTCTTCGCCAGTATCCCGCCCACCAGCTCCAGCTCCACGTCGGCGCGCGACGCGCCCTCGTCCCCGCGGATAAGGTTCTCGAACCCGGCAGCACCTATCACGTCGTCCCCGTGAATAGCGCGGAAGCCGTGCCGGGTGCGGGTGGGGTTCACGGCAGCGGCGGTGAGAGTAAGGGGAGTCGGCCGCGAACGCCGACGTTGGACTTTTCGACAAGGACGGTCAGCGGCGCCGCTAGAGGCGGGGGAGGTTGCGGCGCTGACTCGGATCGATGCGCGTTTCCGCCTTTACAAGACGGCAAGGGTGACGCAGTCGCGGGCTCCTCCGCCGCCGGCACGGCGATGGCTGCTGGCGATGAGGAGGAGCAGGACGCGGTGCCGCCACTTCGCGCGAGTCGCGGCGGAAACTCCGCGGAAGACGACGCGCGCGCTGGAATGGCGGCGACAGCGGCAGCGATGATGCTAACTGGGCGCGCTGGAGGCGCCGGCATTCCGCAACGAGACGGGTTTCTGCGACTCATGGCGGAGGTGAGATGTCGCGACATTTTTGCGAAGCACGGCGTGCGTCGGATCTAGATCATTCGGAAATGGAGGAGAGGAGGAGATTTCACAGGCACAACGCATTCTGTGGTACACGTCGCGCCGTGACCAGGAAAAGATGCTTTCTTTTTCATGTTGAAGAAAGGAAGCGTTGAGGCTTCTGCAGGTCTACCTACGAATTCGTGCGCCCCTTGCGGTCTTTTGAGTCGACTTGAGGGATGATTGGGCCACGTCAGAACCACTGTCTCCGCTCGCATCAACCATGTCGCACACACGATCTATGTCGCACGCATCCGTCTCACACGCACCGTCCATGTCGCACTCACGCTCTGTGTCGCACGCACGATCCGTGTCGCACGCACGATCCGTGTCGCACGCACGATCCGTGTCGCACGCGCGATTCGTGTCGCGTGCGGCACCTTGCACATCTCGGCTTCACCTGCCCTCTTCTTCCCTCCTGTCGGCCTCCTCACTCGTGCAAGTCCCTTCCCTAACCCTGCCCTACCCTTTCCCTCAGATCCACGACGGTTGTGACGGAGCCGCCGCAGAGCTAGATCTAGGACCGCCTGTCATTCGCTCGAACCGCAAATCGCGGAGCAACCAGCAGGCGCCAGGGGATAGCAGCAGCGGCGGTAGAGAGGGGGGCGAATCCCGCACCGAGGCTGACGGCGAGGAGGACAACGAGGAGGAGGAGGAGAGGCTAGGAGGTGACAGCCCGCGACGGCCCAGAATGTCGGAGGAGTTTATATCGGTTGCGAACACGTGCATGACGGATCCGGATATGTCCGGCGGGGAGAAGAAGCGCACGCTGGCTGCTGAGCTGGCGGACATGTCGACCACAATGACAAATGTGATGGTCCAGTCGCGCATGATGCGGGGTGGCGTGGTGTAAGGCGCATGGGGTGGGGAAGTAGTGATGATTTCGGTGGATGAGTTTGGGGTGCGATTTTGAACACAAGAAACACCAACAGGTTATTGAGGAGTTGATTCAACTGTGAGCAGCCCTTTACAGTGCTTTACTTCTTCAGACGTTTTTTGTGTGGGTAACTCCAGATCCGTTGGATGCAGGTGTGTCCTTGGTGGTTTACCTTTCCTACTTCTAACAGGATCACATGCAGCTGCGCTGAGTAAGTCTCTAGAGACTCCAGCCAGAGGAGCATTAGGTTAAGGATTGTTTGGGAAGTACTTTGAAATGCTTCAACTATACAAGTTCTCTTTCGGTCTCGGGTTCTGCACTATAAATGAAGCAATGGTCAGAGACACAGGAAAGGAGGGCCTGTCCTTCTAGGTAGTCCAGGTCGGAGTACCATTTGTTATGAGACCACGTTTGCCTTCTAGGAAGTCCAGGTCATAGTACCATTTGTTATAAATGTAGGTCAATAGTACATATTGTTCCCTGACTATCATATCACGATACAAACACATGATATATTCATGATAAGTATTGATATTCGATTTTTGGACCAGGGACTAAGCCTTTCCTTTCCCTTCTCGTTCGTTTGTATTTTAGTTGAAAGCAAACACCTCAAAACAAATGTATGCTAACAAAAACAGTCCCAAACTGCCCCAACAAGTAAAATGCTTATGGCGGTTGTAAAATGTCCTTTCTGTCTCATGGCAAGGCGCTCTGTCAGTGGTGACAGACGAGGGGGCTTTTGCCGGGGAAAAGCTTACACCCCGCGAAAAGATGACGACAGAATGTGCGCGGTCGCACGGTCGCACGAAACAATCCATGCACAGACCACTCCCCATCATCACCACTTCACACCGAGAGTTCACCCTTTCAATTTCAGTTTTTGCCTAGTAGGGTCAATTCGTCCAGCAACTGTACGTCAGCTTGACAGCTTTCACACATCAACAGATTCTTCATTTCTGAAAGCTTCTCTCTCCGTCGCTTTGTGTGCTTTCTTGACTGGACCAGTTCGTTCGAGCGTTCTTTCTTGGCTCACTTACGCCATCACTCGCGCAGCATGGGCGACGATTCCGATTCGGATTTGCCGAGCCTTGTAAGCGAGAGCGATGTGGAGGTGCATGCGGGGGAGGCGGAGACGAAGGACGAGGGGAAGGAGAGCGACGACGATGCCGTCGAGGAGAAAAGCTACGAGTTCACTCATGAGGAATACTACGAGGACATTTATGGCGACTTTGACGACGAAGAAGACGACGATGACGACGAAGACGACGACGATGGCGAAGATCTTGACGACGAGGAGGATTTCTGGGAAAGCGAGAGGGCCCGCGGTGGCGACGGCGCGAAGATGCTTCGAGGTCTCGCCGAACCCAAGGTTGGCGACCAGCGCGCCGGGAAGAACGCCGGCAAGAGCGCCGGCGGAGATTCGGGCGCTGCAGGCGCGCCGGGGCTGCGGAAGGGCTTTTTGAACCATACGACGGTTTCGGAGGAGGAGGAGGAGGAGGGTGGAGCGGGTAAGGGCAAGGACGCGGGGTCCATGGCGGGGCTGCGCCCGGGGTTCTTGAACGGCGCAAACGATGAGGAGGAGGAGGTTACTAAGAGTGGCGGCACGAAGGAAAAAGGGGGAAAGGTGGGAAGGGCGAGAAGAAGAAGAAGAAGAAAGGGGGGAAGCGAGGGGATGGGAAGGCGAGTGGTGCGCGGGGCAAGACAACTGGTGACGGCGGTGGGGACGAAGGTGCGGAATCGGAGGATGGCGAGGAGGATGAGAATGAGGAGGAGGAGGATGACGACGTGCATGTGGACGGGCACGTGTACGGCGGCAGGCGCTACCCGTACGAGCACCACGAGCAGCACGAGCAGCACAGGGACCATCCGAAATTTTCCAACATTCCGGATTTCTGCGGCTGCCCCTTCTGCACCTCCTCCTTTTTCGGATTCCCGGGACAGCCGGTTAGTCCGCGCGACCACAGCCGCAGGGAGGCGAGTCGGATGAGGGGGGAGTGGGAAGAAGCGGAGCGGGAGCGCGTGCGCGCCAGGCGGCGGGAGCGGGCGGTGGCGCGGCGGAAGCGGGAGGCGGAGGAGCGCGAGCTGGCGAAAGCGCGCGCGGCGGAGCGCCAGGCGAGGAAGGAGGCGGAGGCGGAGCGGCGCAGGCGGGAAGAGGAGGAGAGGAAGGTGCGCGGAACGGTGGTGGCGCAGGAGCTGGCGGAAGCGCGGCGGCTGGAGCGGGAGCGCGAGCTGGCGGAGCTCAAGGGCGCGGCGGGGGCGCCGGCGGAGGAGGAGCGCGCGGACGAGATCGTGGGGCGCTGCTGCGCAGGGATCAAGCAGGCGGACGGCGCGGGGCAGGGCTCTGCATCCGCGGATGCAGGCGGCAAGGCGGGGGGAAGCGGAGCGGGCGGGGAAGGGTGGAGCGGCGGGGGGTGTCGGTGCCCTGGGGGGAAGCCGCCCGTAGTGTGGGCGCAGAGGCGCATGAGCGTGAGGTGTAGCGAGGGTTGCAGAATGGTGTGGCACTACGAGTGCTGGCAGAGCTGCAAGCGCGAGGGCGAGCGCGGCGAGTGGAAGGCAGGGGAGCTGTGCCCCACACCAGGTGAGGAAATGGGTGGAAGAGGGCGGGGTTTGGGGGAAGGAGGGAGTAGGGGGACGGGGAAAGGGGAAGGAGGGGGGATGGGAGGGGGGAGAGGTGGGGGGGGGTTGGAACGGGTGGCATGGGTTCGGGGGACGATGGTGGATTGTGTTGAGAAGGAAGGGTTGTTGTGAATTGTGGGTGGTGGGAGGGCATCATGCAACGTGCTGTTGTGTGCTTCTTCCTGCTCCTCACTCTTCATGTGCACACTGCACACCCCTCCTCCCCCCGCCCCACCTCTCCACTCTCCCCTCTCCCCTGCGCCCGTCTCAATTTTGCCTCAATTCTGCTTTGCCCTCTCCCCTCTCCCTCCTAATTCGCCTCAATTTTGTTTTGCCCACCCATCTCACGATTGCTAGTTATTCTATTTTCTCTTAAGTTTTCACCACCCTCCCCGTTCGTCCCTGTGTTATGCGTCTATATGCGTTCGCGTCCGTGCAATGGTGTTTGTGTGCGTGCG